>VZRF01014796.1:395153-470219 GCA_013396875.1 Vireo altiloquus
AACCAACTTTGTGGGGCCCACAGGGGTCCCCACATGGTTCTTTAATATTTTTTCTTAATCCTGGGTGCCAAGTAGCTTTTCACTTGGGGTGGTCTCTGTTTCCTTCTGACCTCTCTGGGATACGTGGAGCAAACACCTCTTCTGCAGTGGAGAGAGAAATTGGGATTCTGTCACTAAGGTGGTTTTTATTGTTGGGGTTCCTAAACTGACAGCACATCATTCATTTGATCAGAGGTTCACTTGGTGTTTAAGCTTCACTATTTATATCCCTGACCTTATCCCTTGTCAAAATCCACGTTATTGCCTCAGCATCTTTGCTACAAAGAAAAAAAAAATTTAAATTAAAAAAATAAAGCCAGAGGTCTGAATTTATAACTGGGTTTGAGTTAGTTTTCTGCTGGCAGTCACAGATGTTGCTTGTTGTGTGTGACACAGGTATGTGACAGGGCACATCTGGGCCTGTCCCCCCAGTGAAGGAGATGATTACATCTTTCATTGCCACCCACCTGACCAGAAAATACCCAAACCCAAACGTTTGCAAGAATGGTATAAGAAGATGCTGGACAAGGCATTTGCTGAGAGAATCATTCATGACTACAAGGTTTGTTACTGTTTAATTTCTGATTTAATTTTATGGTGTTTTCATTTGAAGGGAGCTACTGTTGTTTCATAACACCTGAAAAGAGAGGTAATGTCATACCAGGGGTTTATTCTCAGCCAGTGTCTTCATTTTCTTAGATTTTCTTGAGGTTCTGCCTTTCAGGCTGAAAATTCCTTAGATTTGGTGTCTGCATGAAAGGAAATCTGCAAGAACCTGCCTTTGTGTATTTTTCTTTCACTGCCATTTTTAGGCAAGGAAATATGGAGCTTGTCAAGGTTTATAGAAGCTGTTTGTTTCTGGTGATTGTGGAGGAGCAGGTGGAATGCTGAACTCCACCGGTGTGAAATATTCTTATGACAAGAATGGTTTTCATAACTGGAGAATATCACACATGTACCCAAGGAAACAAGTAAAAGGTGGTAAAGGGAGCATTTGCCACTCCTTTCATGCTAAAATTTACAAGAATTCCTTAATGGTAGTGACAGTGCTGGAAAAAAATGATGTTTTGATGGCAGCTGACAGTTACTAAATGTGTGGAGTAGGAACAGCCTCTAACAAGCCTTGTCATCAGTGTGGCAAAGAGCTGGGAAATCTGGGTCTCCTGAGAAGGGGGTTTGAAACCAGGGAGGTTTTGCCTTTTCCAGGGGCATCTTGGTATCTCCCATGATGTGAGGAACATGAACTGATGGCATGACAGGGGTCAGGAGAACCTCAGCCCTGGCATGGGACAGGGAGTGGGGCTGTGCCAGTATTGCCAGGCTGCAATACTGGAGCTGCCCCCAGAAAAGGAGACCTGGCAGGAGCAGCCTGGGGCTGTTCAGTGCAGCTCTGGGCTGTGTCTCTGGTTCTCCCCTCTCTCCATTAAGTGAACTTCATTTATTTATTCCTGCTCTGGTGTGATGTGCTCAACAGGACATCTTCAAACAAGCAACCGAGGACAGGCTGACCAGTGCCAAGGAGCTGCCTTACTTTGAGGGTGATTTCTGGCCCAACGTGCTGGAGGAAAGCATTAAGGAGTTGGAGCAGGAGGAGGAGGAGAGGAAGAAGGAAGAGAGCACTGCAGCTAGTGAAACAACAGAGGTGGGTTAGCTTTGTGTGCTGTATTTTCCCTTTGCTCCCAAAGCTGATCATTAATGCTTTAATACAGAGAGGTCACATCCAGTAAACCAGAAAAGGTCATTTACAGCACACATGAAATCAGGGAGCCCTTTAACTGCATTTCTGTTTTTCTTCTTGGTTATCAAATCTACTGATGGCTTGGTTGGGGTTTTTTTAACAGGCTCAGAAGTCACTTATGTCAGTTCAGCATCTCTCTTCTCAGAGAAATGTGTTAAGCTGCTTTTGCCACGCTACATTTGCTTACAGTCATTTGGCTGAGCTTCTGGTTCACACCTCTGCAAAGCACCTCCAGTATTTGCATTTTGAAAGGTGCTGGATTTTTCAAAGCTGAATGAAATGTGGCTGTTATTTAAGCACAGGTATTTGTAGTCATTTGCAACAGTAAAGGGCTGAAATTTAAAAGTGTTTATTGCAGGCTTTACATTGGTGGGAAGTGTTGATCCTGATGGTGTTGTTCCTTCACCAACATTCTCTCTTTGTCTATAAAATCCAACCAAGCCAAAAAAAAAAACCAACAACAACCCAACAACCAGGTTTTTCAGGCTCCTGGACAGAATGTCATCATTCATTTTTATTTCTGTCTTGATTTTATCTGCAACCAAATGGTCTCAGCACTTTCATACTGTCACTTTTACTTGAGATTTGCAGCAAGATGGTTTGAAAATAAATGTTGTAGGAAAATCTGAAGTCTAATAGATTGAGGTAGAATCAAAAGCTTTACCTGGGGAAAGCCCTCCTTCAGCTTAGGTGCTGGGACTGTTTGCCTTCACTCTATGTTACATGGGATTGATGTGGAGGGATGGACCTTAATCCATCAATTTTGTGATGACTGAAAGTTCCTTCTGTTAAACCTTAGCAGCTCTTTCAAACTTAATACAGTTTGTGGCTATGTTTTCATGAAACCAAGAAGTTCCAAACAGCTTTCACTTTGTTCCTTCTGAATGTAACTTTGGATATTGAGATAGTTCAACAAACACTGACATTTAAAAATGAGTGGAAGACAAGGCTTGGAATTAGGCTGCAGCCCTCTCTTGCTGACAGGATCACTTCCAGTAAATGAGGGAAAACACTGGTTGAGCATTTACTCTGCATCTAGGATGGGAAAAAAGGTGTTTGAAAAAGCCCAGAGCCATTAACTGTGAACTCAGACAAGTTGTGGGCTGAAATGAGATGGTGCAGCCTCGGCTGGGAACACCCCTGAGCTTCCACCTAATGCCTGGGGCAGCAGGGGGACAAAACCTGCACCCAAGTTGCTGAGGTGTCATCCAAGCATGGGGCAGTGGAGTCTTTGCCACTTGGTCAGGAAATGGAGCACATTTAAAAGCCTGAGAACTTCCCCAGTGCAGACATCTAAACTGGGTCACTTCATGGAGGAAACTGCCCCAGCAATGGGGATCTCCATGGGTACAAGCACCAGTGGATCTTGGTACTGAAATGGCACAGAATCTGTCTATCTTGAATTCTTCATCCTAAATTTTGTATATGTGAAGAGAAAGCTTCCTAAAAGTCAGCATGTGCTGCAGGTATCAGTCAAAGGGAGTCTAAAGAGGTGGGAAATACTCAGAATTCTTGGCAAAGGTTCTGAAGGGGTGAGGCTCCCCCAGGAACTGTCCATCAGCATCTCTGGCTGATGTGGCTGCATGGCAGAATGAAATGGCTCAAACACAACCCCACAACTTCTTAAAACAGCCTGGAATACTTTGTACAGTTCTCCAAATATAAACTCACTAAAGGTGGAGTAGGAAGAAAACTTAGACTTGGCTTGTTTGGTGAGTTTCAGTCTGTTCTTCCTTTTAGTGTTTACACTTTAAGGTCTTGGTGCTTTAGGGAGGCAAAGGAGGGCAGGCTCCAGTTCCATCATGGTAGGAAACTTGGGGACGGTCAAGGTGGGATCATGAAACAGCTCACCTCTGAATCCCTGCGAGCCACTTAGAGCTCGCTCTGGTTTCCCATAAAATGGTCTCATTTTAGTTTCCAAACAGGTTTGGTTTAAAAAATCCACAAAATTAGTTAGAGAGAACCCAGGAGTGGACAGGGAATTCCTGCCCAAGGCTAATTAATGGAATGGAAGGATGGCAGCAGTCTATAAATAGAATTGCTTCCTGCAGTTGGAATATTTTTGTTTTCCTCAAATAAATGTGCCTGTGGATAAACCCTGTGTTTGCTTGTGCATACTGTTCATGGAACTTGCTTCCATATGTGTATATATTTATATTTATATCCAAGTATTTCAGTCGCTTATTTTTAATTTTATGATGACCAACATTCTAGAATTTGGAGAGGGGTTTTTCCTGAGCCCTCCCTGCTGAGGGCTTGGGTTTTGATTTTTTAAGGACATGAGAACTCTAAATGTTATTTCTGTTTTCCCAGGTCATCTAAATAGCATCATCTGCTATTTTTCACTCTCTTTACTTACATCTGACATTCAGTGTATGACCACTGTGGTCTGTGTTCTAACTTGGGCACAAGTGGAGGTTTTGGAGATTATTTTTTTGGGAGTTGCACGTGCAGCTGGAAGTCTGCAGGATGGAGAATAATGTGTTTTGTTGGTTTCAGTTCAAATCCTGCATGTTCTTATCTGTGTCCTAGCCCTAAATCTGTTCAGTGAAAACAAGCATTAAATCAGAGCTCAGGCAAGTATGTGACACACCAAACGCACAGCAAAGCGAAGTACTGCACTCCTGAAATTTCAAGTCCATATTACTTGTGTCATTTTATCATCAGCTGCAAGATCTAAAGCAGTGGAAGCTGAAGTATGATGTTTGAGAAGGAAAAATAATCAGTGCAGAATGGGAATTTTTTAATGTATACATACTTTAAAAGTCTATTTTTAAACAGTGTTTGGATTTGTTTGCCTGCCAGTTTGGCTTTTGATTTTTCCTGGAAGATAGGATATATTTAACACAGGAGGGCTGATTTGCAGGCATTGGAACAAAGTTCTATTCCTGACAGCAGAAGTGTGTCACTGTGAGCCCAGTGAATGGGAGAGAGCTCTCCAAAGTGTAACTTCTTTCCCGTGCCTTTACTGCAGGGGAGCCAGGGGGACAGCAAGAACGCCAAGAAAAAGAACAACAAAAAAACCAACAAGAATAAGAGCAGCATCAGCAGAGCTAACAAGAAGAAGCCCAGCATGCCAAACGTGTCCAATGACCTGTCTCAGAAGCTCTACGCCACCATGGAGAAACATAAAGAGGTACTGTGGAAATGTGCTGTAAAAAGAGAAGGGTTTATTCCTGTAAATGCAGGCACGGTGATATTGAGAACTGAAAAATCTGGAGGAGTAAACCCTGTGGTTGGGCTAGGAATGTTTCTGTTGCATAACAACATATTGGAAGAGATTAGCCTAAACTAAGTTAATTAGATAAGGTTTGTAGCACACCATCACTGCAGAGAACACGAGCTCCTTCCTGCAACATTACCTGACCTCGTTGCCTTTATTTCTTCCCCATTTATCTGCAGGTGTTTTTTGTGATTCATTTACACGCCGGGCCTGTGATTAACACTCTGCACCCCATCGTGGACCCAGACCCACTGCTGAGCTGTGATCTCATGGACGGGCGAGATGCTTTCCTCACCTTAGCCAGAGATAAGCACTGGGAATTCTCCTCCCTGCGCCGATCCAAGTGGTCCACGCTGTGCATGCTGGTGGAGCTGCACACCCAGGGGCAGGATCGCTTCGTCTACACGTGCAATGAGTGCAAGCACCACGTGGAGACCAGGTGGCATTGCACTGTCTGTGAGGTACGTGTGGGGCACCTCAGAACTCGGCCCTCTCTTGTCCTGCAGCTCAGCTTGATGGGGTTTTTTTGGTATTGCCCCAAGTTCCTCCAAATTAAGGAACTGTCCCGGTGAAGGGCTGCTAAGCTTTAAGGGGAGGTGACTGCCAGGTGGGTAGAAGAGGTGGGTGCCTCTTCTTCTAGAAAAAGTGATTTCTGTTGCTCAACATGGAAAACACCAGTGCTCTGGGGTGGCTCCTGCTGCATTGTCCATTCTGCTACTGCTCCTCTGCATAGACAGGTTTTTTAACTTAATTTTAAAGAATCGTGGATCTTAAAATGGTTTAGGTTGGGAGGGACCTCAAAGACCTTGTTCCAGCCCTCTGCCGTGGGCAAGGACACCTCCCACTAGACCAGATTGCACAGATTTTAGGACCTGTGTTAGAGAGCAGTTATCCACAGGGCTGTACTGGTGTGCTTGAGGCTTCTTGCAGGCCTTGTGTTGACTTCTGGCTGTAGCTGAACAGAAGAAGTTTGAATAAGTGCAGCCTCATTTTTACACTGCCAGGTATTGCCAGGTTTGTGGGGGAAGAGTCTTAATTAATCCCTCTGAGGAAAGCATTGAGCAGAGCTTCTTGAGGCGAGGCTGCAGGACATGGATTGGACACACGCAGGGAATTAGGTGGTGGAAGGAGGTAGGGCCTTTAGGCTGCCTCTGGGTACCTCTGTGCAGTAGGGAGTGCCCTTCCTCCAGCCAAAAAAGGGACAGGGCAGCGAAATTGTGGGGGTTTTCAAGTAAATGTCTGTCTTAGCATGCAACTTGCTCTTGTTTAGAGATTTCTAAAAATACATATTTAAGGGTAGTAATTATTAGTCAGTAATTACATTAAGGATAGATAAATGGAGAGCCAGACCCTACATTTTAGGCAGTGACCATAGATTTATCTCACTAGTTGGAGTAGTTGGCACCCCAGTAGGCATCACAGGAAAATAAACAGTTAATGTCAGCAAAAGGGAAAAATTTAAAAAAATAAAATCTGGAAGCCTTTTTCGTGTGACAGAAGGACATAGTGACAGCCCTGATTGCATCGTTACCTGCCACAGTGAAGAGCTGTGGTTGCAGGCTGGGTTTGTACCCACAAACACCAAAGGTGTGGCTGCACAGTGGCTGGTGCTGCTCCCCTGGCACCACCCTGCTCTCTGCCCGTGTGGTTCGTGGCCCGTCAGCAGCTGAGCTCTGGGTTTTCTTTTCTTGCAGGACTACGACCTCTGCATCAACTGCTACAACACTAAGAGCCATGACCACAAGATGGTTAAGTGGGGCCTGGGTCTGGACGATGAGAGCAACAACCAAGGAGAGCAGCAGTCCAAGAGCCCGCAGGAGTCGCGACGGCTGAGCATCCAGCGCTGCATCCAGTCCCTCGTCCACGCCTGCCAGTGCCGCAACGCAAACTGCTCCTTGCCATCCTGCCAGAAGATGAAACGGGTTGTGCAGCACACCAAGGGCTGCAAGCGCAAGACCAACGGTGGCTGTCCGGTGTGCAAACAGCTCATAGCTCTTTGCTGCTACCATGCCAAACACTGCCAAGAGAACAAATGCCCCGTGCCATTCTGTCTCAATATCAAACACAAGCTCCGACAGCAGCAGATCCAGCACCGCCTGCAGCAGGCTCAGCTCATGCGCAGAAGGATGGCTACCATGAACACCCGAAACGTGCCTCAGCAAAGTTTGCCTTCTCCTACCTCAGCAACGCCTGGTACCCCTACGCAGCAGCCAAGTACACCGCAAACACCGCAGCCTGCTCCCCAGCCCCAGCCCTCCCCTGTAAGTATGTCACCGGCCGGCTTTCCCAGTGTGTCCAGAACTCAGCCCCCCACCACTGTCTCGACAGGAAAACCCGCAAACCCGGTTTCTGTGCCGCCGCCTCCGGCCCAGCCGCCGCCGGCCGCCGTGGAAGCGGCTCGGCAGATCGAGAGAGAGGCTGCCCAGCAGCAGCAGCAGCTCTACAGGGTCAACAACATGAACAATGGTTTGCCTCCCAGCCGCCCGGGACTCGTGAACCCCGCGGTGGGCTCGGTGAACCAGATGCCGCAAGTCAGCATGAATGTACCCCGGCCCAACCCCGTGAGCGGCCCCGTGATGTCCAACATGCAGCCCGGGCAGTGGCAGTCGCCGCCGATGCCGCAGCAGCAGCCCATGCAGCCGGGAATGGCCAGAGCGGTGATGCCCATGGCGACGCCACAAGCCGTGGCCGGGCCCAGGATGCCAGGCGTGCAGCAGCCGCCGCGGAGCATCACCCCCAATGCACTTCAGGACTTGCTGAGGACCTTGAAATCGCCGAGTTCTCCGCAGCAGCAACAGCAGGTTCTTAATATCCTTAAATCCAACCCTCAGCTTATGGCAGCTTTTATAAAGCAAAGAACGGCCAAATACGTGGCGAACCAGCCCGGGATGCAGCCGCAAGCAGGGATACAGCCCCAGCCCGGGATGCAGCAGGCGCAGAGCGGCATGCAGCAGCCGGGCATGCACGCGCAGGCGGGACTGCAGAACATGAACGCCATGCAAGCCGGAGTGCAGAGACCGAGCGTCCCCCCGCAGCAGCAAGGGATCGGAGCTATGAACCCCCAGGGACAAGCGATCAACATCATGAACCCCAGCCACAACCCCGGCATGGCCAACATGAGCCCACAGTACCGCGAGATCCTGAGGCGGCAACTACTGCAGCAACAGCAACAGCAGCAGCAGGGAGGGGCCGGCATGGCAGGAGGGATGGCGGCACACAACCAGTTCCAGCAGCCCCAAGGCCCGGGAGGTTACCCCCAAGCCATGCAGCAGCAGCGGATGCAGCAGCACCTATCCATACAGGGGAGTTCCATGGGACAGATGGCTCAGATGGGACAGCTGAACCAGATGGGCCAGCCCGGCCTGGGGGCGGACGGCGCTCCCAACATCCAGCAGGCCCTGCAGCAGCGCATCCTGCAGCAGCAGCAGATGAAGCAGCAGATAGGGTCCCCCGGGCAGCCCAACCCCATGAGCCCACAGCAGCACATGCTCTCAGGACAACCGCAGGCGTCTCATCTCCCTGGCCAGCAGATCGCCACCTCCCTCAGCAACCAGGTGCGGTCCCCAGCGCCCGTTCAGTCTCCCCGTCCCCAGTCCCAGCCACCACATTCCAGCCCGTCACCCAGGATACAGCCCCAACCGTCACCGCACCACGTCTCTCCCCAGACTGGTTCCCCCCACCCAGGACTCGCAGTCACTATGGCTAGCTCCATGGATCAGGGACACTTGGGCAACCCAGAACAGAGTGCAATGCTTCCCCAACTAAACACCCCCAACCGCAGTGCGTTGTCTAACGAATTGTCTCTGGTCGGTGACACCACCGGGGACACATTAGAGAAATTTGTGGAGGGTTTGTAGCATTATGGGAGCATCACTTTGTTTCTTCTTTCCTTTCGTGTTCTTGGATATTTTGTACTGAAAAATTCAGACATCTGGGTTGTTTTGAATCCTAGATGGAACTGCTGCTTCCTACAGATGGAAGAATTAATTGCTGTTTAAAAATAAAAAGAAAAAAAAAAACAATACAAAGAATATATTTTTTTGTTAAAGCCAGGCGGTTAAAATATCTGGTCTCTTTTGTGGGTTTTTTTGGTTTTTATTTTTTTTTTGCTGTTGACTCATACCTTTTTTTTAACGGGGAAAACAAGTTCATTATATTCATATTTTTTATTTGTATTTTCAAGACTTTAAACATTTGCGTTTAAAAGAAGAAAAAAAAAAATAATATTCAGAAACTGTTTCCTGAAATAATGCAACATTATAGCGTATCCCGGTAACTTTGACACATGGCGGGAAGATTTTTGTTTTCTATAGTGAACTCTGCAGGCGTTTGAAGTATTACCCCTGGGAAGATAGGAATTGACTCTTGCACACATTGGCCAACGCCAAAATCCTTGTCTTGCAGATGTAGAAATTGTTGCTTTGTTTCTCTGATAAAACTGGTCTTAGATGAAAATAGGGATGATCACTCTTAGGCCGTGCTGATCTGGATAGAGAAGAAACATTCTTTTCTTTCTTTCTTCTGTGTGAAACTTGAAACGAGGAAAGCAATTCTAGTGTAAATCATGCAAGCGCTATAATTACTATAAATAAGAAAATCCAAGAAGATTCAATCACTGTATAGAATGGTAAAAAGAAAAAAAACTCATTTCTTACTTATAATATCATATTGTTAAATAAACTGTGTGCAACAGACAAAAAGGGTGGTCCTTCTTGAATCCATGTACATGGTATTAACACTTAGTGTTTGGGTTTTTTGTTATGAAAATGCTGTTTTCAACATTGTATTTGGACTATGCATGTCTTTTTTCCATTGTATATAAAGTATTGCTTAAAATTGATATAAATTACTGAAGTTTTTAACATGTATTCTGTTCTTTAAAATCCATGTAAGAATGTTTAAGGTTTTTATTTATTTATATATTTTTTTCGATCATGTTCTTTGTAAGACATAGCTATGACGATTCACTCATGACCCGGAGCAGCCAGAGGCAGCGGTAGGAGAGGCACGATCCATGGATATTGTAGGTAGCATGTCTGTTTTACAACACCCTTAGTGATTGTTTCCTTTTCGGGGAGGGAGAGGACAGGGGAATGGTTCCCAGACATCGACTCTTCGCAGGTGTTCATCCATAAGGGTTAACTGGAATAAATTATTAATAGCCGTTGCTTTTTAAAAACTGCATTAATTTAGAGAAGGATCACCAATGAAAGGAAAATAGAGAGTATTGAGTTAATTCTAGGCTAATTTATTTAGTCTACAGTAAAATATGAACCTATTGACTTTAACACTATTTTTCTGCTGTTAACTCTGAGTCTAGATTTGAGGGTTTTCTGTGGAATAAAAAATAACAAATCATGTACATGTTCCCTTTAATATCCTGTCACCATACCCTCATGTCCCTGGGATACTCAACTCCTCCTCCCCTCAGTGAATTGCTTTCTCGGAGTTAAAAAGTCCAGGGAAAACTTCCCAGCGTAGGTGTGAGCTCAAACCACGACGAGCCTAAAGCGCCATCCCTCAGAGCTCGAGGCTTCTCTGTTCCGTGCCCCTGGCGTGGGCTGTGCAGCGATCCCAGCACGGCGTCCCAGGGAGCTCCGGGCACACGTGGCTTCTCACGTCCAGTTAGCACTTCCTCCAGCCTTAACGTTTTTATCGGGACACTGGTGGGGGAGAACAGGGGGGAGAAGAGCAAATCTTTTTCTCAGCTTTTGTTCCCATACTGTGAAAGTCGTGCGCTGCAGCGCCACTTCATCCTTTTTAACTGGAGAGGGTCTCTGCTTCAACTTTTACGTGCAAACTTTTAACTGTTGTACCTTTTTCACTACCATCGGATTCATCTGCCCATGCAATTGTCTTCAGCAATTCAAGATGTCAAAATTTGGGGCTGGGGTGAGGTCAGTGAACACTAAACCCAAAGCTTGTCCAAAAGAAATTGCTGTAAAAAAAAAAAACCAAACAGAAAAAAAAAAGATGGAAGCCCTGATGCTGTGTCTCATGCTGTGTACTTAAAAAGAGGAAAAATACTATATTTGTGATCAAAAAGAGGAAACTTGAAATGTGCTGGTGTTTCTAATAAAAGCTGGTAAAACTGCTTGGATTGAAGGATGGTTCCACTCGGCCGCGAGGATCAGCGGAGCCTGACGCCCGAGGTTAAGATAACTGCACTCAATCTCACTAATTCCTCTAAGTAGCCTCCATTTTAAAGGCATTGGCACCGCTTCCAGATTTGGATAAGCTGAGTCCTGTGTGGAGCAGAGCTGGCGTGGCCCAGGCTGCAGCTCGCGTGGGTGCCCATTCCTGGGCAAGAGTGGAAAAAAACAACGGATGGGAAGCAAATACTGGAATGTTTTTTAAGTACAACCTGAAGTGTGGCAAGATCACAGAGCTAAGGGATCCGTGCAGATCCGATACCCTCAGGTGTATTAGGTAAGAGCAGGTGTTTTACCAGGAAGAGAAAGGAAGTGCAGAGCTGAAATCAAACCTGAGGAGGGGCTGCAGGTGCAGTCCCTGCAGCCTCGGGGGGGCTTCACTCCAGTCTCCTGTGAGTGTTGATAGGCAATTCAGTGTATCTGAAGCCTGGATGGGCACGGCTTTTCCAGGTCCTTGTCTGTTCAATGGGGAGGTACAGTCAGTAAGGAACAGCATCCTAGAAACATGGGAGTTCATAAGGCGAGAGTGCACTGGAGCTTGGTGCAGGAGCTTTACCGCTGAAGAGGGTGGGTAAGACCTTCCCCTCACTGAACTGTGGAGTGGAAGAAGGTGCTTAAATGTGAATGTCGAGCTAAAGCAGTGGTTCTCTGTTCTTTTCCCGGGCTGCCCACCGTGCTCCTTTGTGCTGCAGGCTGGGAGCTTTCCCTCTTGCTGCCTGCACAGCTGAGCTTCTCCTCTTGGCTCATCCCTGTCCCACCGGGACAGATCTGCCCACAGCACTTGCGGAGTGCTCCCTGCTCTGTCTTCCGGATGCGTTAGAGCAAAGGGGTGAGGAAGAGGAGCCCTCTTGCCAAGTAGGCTGGGACAGTTCCCCCTCGGTCACTGTTAAAAGGCAGCAGTAGATGTTGTCCCTTCTAGCCGGTGGCGGTGGACAGCAGTAAATGACAGCAGTTCATGGCTTACAGGGTGATCTGGATGTGCGTCGGGTGCTTCTCCCAAAGCAAATTGCAGCCCATGGTTCTTCCAGTGCAGGGAAGATGGAGCAGCTACCCGGGAGCTGGGGGAACACCGCAGTGGTCGCTGTGCAGGGCAATCTGTCCTTCCCTGCGCTTCTCCACAGACGGGAATTTAAAATGCAGAGCGGGACACTGCCAGGACAGTGATTGAAGCAAGCTGGAGGCAACCCCTGGATAATTGAAACAAGCCTGGACAGAGGGGAGGGTCTGTACCAGATCCCCTGAGATCCCTGGAGGAGCACATTTCATGGCTGATGGTCAAAGCAGAGCCAGGGTGAGGCAGGAGGAGGATTCACCTGTGTTTCACAGCAGGTACAAGAGCTCTGGTACAGCGTCACAGTGCCGTGGGGTCAGCGGGAGGTAGCAGTGAGCACAGCAAAGGAGGGAAGCGTTTGCAACCAGCTCAGAAGTCATTTTGGTTTTGGCTGCAGCACAGGGAATCTCGATGAAGGGCTCCAGGAGTTGGTTCCAGGTGGAAATGCAGCCAGCGGAAGGGTGTCGGAATGATGCAAAGGCTCGTGCTGGGTTTGTTGCACCTAATCCATAACGTCGAGTGCCCCACAAACCTTAGATGTAAACCTCCAAAACAACACTCGGCTCGGCATAGTCCCAAAAGATCAGCTGCAAGCATGAGTGAATTGCACACAGAGCTTTCCAGCGAGCTCCCCAGGGCCTGGGATTACAAAGCTGACTCTGTTTGGTGGGCACGGTTCCCTCCTGAAAGCTCCTCGGTCTGGAAGTGGTTAGTGCTTACCGAAAGAGACCTGCTCCATCTTTTACTTTTGGCTGTGGTGTTCATCGAGGCCCGGCTCTGCTCTCACGCACGTTTCAAACTCGGGTCTCGCCAGGGTGGTTCATTTCCTCGCTCACCTGCATTCCATCCAAAGCCTTTCTGCAGTACCTCGGCCCCTTAGATCTTGATGATCTACGCTCAACCAGCTTCGGGAGATGAGGAGTTTCAGAGAAATGGGAAAATGAGACGTTAAGCAATTGGCCCAGACTCGAGCAGGGTGCTCGGCCAAGGTGTGGCACACAGGCGCTTCCTGAGGACTGCTCCCAGCCCGGCGCAGCCTTTCCTCGGCCCTCAGCCCCCTCCGTGGGGAATGTGGGAGAGCCACGGCGCACCGAGCTCTGCCCGCTCCGATGGCCGAGCTCCTGCCGCAGCCTGTCCCGTGGAAGGGGCTCCCGAGGTCATTCACTGCGAGATACAGGGAGAGGAGGGTGGCTTTGTAACTTGTGTCTGGCTCCCTTTCCTAACAAGTCCTCAGAAACACCAACGGGATTTTAACCATCAAACCAGGAGCGGTTTGGAAACGGCGTCCTGGGCTTGGCGTCCGACCTCCTGGCAGAGCCCTGGAAACGCCCCTGTGAGGGGACCCAGGCGGGGCCGTAAGGGGACCGAGCCCGTGGCGTGAGGGGACTCGGCCCGAGCCTGGGCGCCCCGTGAACACACTCCGTCGGGGGCCGTGAAGGAACTCGGCCCGAGCCTTGAGGGGACCGACTCCGGGGGCCGTGAGGGGACGGAGCCCGGGCGCCCCGTGAGGACAGTCGGTCGGGGCGGTGAGGGGACGGAGCCCGGGCGCCCCGTGAGGACAGTCGGTCGGAGGCCGTGAGGGGACCGAGGCCGGGCGCCCCGTGAGGACAGTCGGTCGGGGGCCGTGAGGGGACGGAGCCCGGGCGCCCCGTGAGGACAGTCGGTCGGGGGCCGTGAGGGGACCCAGGCGGGGCCGCGAGCGCCCTCAGGACGAGCTCTGAAGGAACCAGCACGCGCGGGCTGAGGGGAAGAGTGACGTCACCGCGCGCGCGTCACGCACAGCCCGCGCGTGGGGGACTCCGCGCGCCCCCGCCCCGTGACGTCATCAGCGGGCGCCGCGGGAGGGCAGNCAGGTGAGGGGGGCACGGGCGGCGTGAGGGGCGCGGGCCCCCGGGCTGAGAGGGCGGCCGGACCTCCGTGGCTCGGCCCGGACGGCCGCGCCTGCCCGGAGTCGCGCTCGGCCTTGTGCGTCCTCTGGAGGTGCGGAGGGTCCGTGTCCCACAAGCAGTGGCCCGTCGCCCTCGGCTGGTGCCGGCCGTGGCCGCTGGGCAGGGGCGGAACGGGCACCGGCCCGGCAGCGCGGGAGCAGCGCGCACAGCGCCCGGTGAACTGAGCCGAGAACGCCCAGCGCTGCTTCCCGGGGAGGGGCGAAGTGTTACGGGGCTGTACAGGGAATAGCGCGGGCTCGTATCGGGCAGAGAGCACGGTCAGGGCAACCTCCGCGTCCTGCCTCATAAAGGGTGTACAGCATGCTCAGATCATGTAGCATGGTGAGGTTCATGTCCTGGCACGTGTAGGAGTATATAACATATCCACGTTTATGTCCTGGTTCATACACCACTCCCAGTTAATCTCCTGGCCTGTATAAGGTGTACAGGACATCCAGAGGTACCTGCTGGCTCATACAGGCTGTACAGCATGTTCAGATCGTGTATCATATCCCAGCTCACACAGGGTGCATAGCCCAGGTACCTGCATGAGAGCAGAAGGCAGCAGCGCTGCTGTTCTCAGGCCGTGTCAGCACCAGGGGACTTTACAGATGAGCCTGAAGGGTTTGCATTTCCCAGGGGTGCACTTGAGGTTTCACCTCAGACAGCTGACAGGAATGAGTGCCAAGAAAATCCAATCTCCGAGGCATCAGTTATGGGATGTGCTTTGCTCCCTTATCAGGGCCCTCGTGGGCTGGAAAGGTACCTGTGAGTTGCCATTAACCGATGCAGGGTGGGAACTTTCCTGCCTGTCTCCTGCCAGCTCTTCCGTGCTCCGTGTTTCCTTATCTGTTGTGTGGCCCCTGATTGACAGATCTGTGTGTTCTTGGTGTGGTCTGTGGTTTCCCTGCGGGTTACGAAGAGAAGATGTGACAGAGGAAATTGTGTGACAAATAGGGTCCCATTCGGGGTCGGGTTGTTAGATTTATTGTGCCACTTCAGTATTTCTGGGCAATCCAGCTCTTCCTCCACAGAAATCCCCAGAGGCTTGTTAGCATCCATGTCTGGGAACAAAGGTGCTGCCTCTGGTGGGTTAGACATACTCCAGCAGAGCCAGAGTTTATTCCTTAACTGTCATTCAGGTCCGGCGGGGAAAAAATAGTGAGCGGAAGCTGTGTGGGGTGGGGATAAAGAGGGAGGGGCAGAGGGTGTTTTCCTTTCGGTTGGATGCAGGCTGCAGGGACAGCAGTCCCTCCCTCATCGGCGCCGAGCTGGCAGTGTTTCCTCTCCGCTCTCACCATTCCAGGGGCCGAAGCTGGTGCAGAGCTTTTCGGGAGGTGGGTTGGTGTGAGCGGGTCACTCAGGGAATCTCTTCTCCCCAGATTTTCAGGGATTTGGTGCCCAGCTAGGGAGCCCTTTTGTGTAATGAGCTGGGAGTGTTAATTGCTAGAGCTCTTCCCCGCAGGAGCTTCCCCGGGCTCCCGGCTGCCCGGCCTGGAGCTGGTATGGTAATTCCTGCTGACCCAAATTCTTCTCTTTTGTTTTGAGCCACAAACTGCTTTGTGCAGGATTTCCCACCCTAAATCTCTGACTGGTGCTCGGCTCTGCTCACTGCAGTGGTTTTTCCAGAAAAGGCTGTGTTTCCTGGAGGGCTGCTTGGGGGACCACCGAGACTTCCTCGTGTCTGGATTGAAAGGAGCCCCCGAGGTTCCTTGTCTCTGCTGTGCTGTGTTGCCCGTGTGTGAGGCAGGTGTGTGGCCATGGGCACAGGATCACTTGGGATCACAGAGAGGTGGAATTCAGGGAGTAATGTGGGTTTCTCCATCTCTCACGGTGCAGGTGGAGCAGCGATGGGAATAGGAAGGGGTGTGGGCTGTGCTAAAGCTCCACATTTGATTAACACAATATCAAAAGGCTTGATTTGCCCCAAAACATCACAGTGCTTATCTGGGGCAAGAGCCAATCCTTCTCTGTCGCCTGGGCTTAGGAATTTGCTTCTTAGGCTCATTATGAGTAGCACATAACCTGTTACCTCGGCAGGTTCTCAATAGCCCTTGTGTGCTGATAATTGTGGTTTTATACCCAGAATAGCTGGGAGCCTTTTCTGCTCCCTTGCTCCAGGCAAGGACTCTCAAGAGGCAAATGGGCTGAAGATGCTGCAGCTTGTATTTAATGAGCTGTGTCTCTCCCTGGCATGGGACAGGCTGTTAATTAAGGTTGATAAGACCAAACATTTCACAAATCCGAAAGTAACTTCCGAATGGATGAGTGGTAATTTGTTACTGTGCTTTAGAGGTAGGGAGGCAAAAAATGTGAATACATCAACAATTATAAATAGCCAGAAATAGAATTATAAATAGCTGTAGTTTCTGGAGTCAGCTGATGTTCATGGGCTGTGGGGTGACCTGCGTGGTGGCTCTGGGGCTTTGCTGCCTGGACATCTGATGATAGAAATGACCTTAAGGTTTTAAGCTGCTGCTGATCTGTGTCTTTTTTGGATCCTGGAGTCAGGGAGGGAGCAAAAATTCCCTCTTTTATTTCTGCTGTTTGGGAAATGTGTGTGTGCTTACGTACAATGCAGTATCCTACAGCACCCAGCATAAAATGAGAATAAAATATGTAAATACAAAAAATAAAATATATAAAATGTGGGCTGCAGGCCCTTCCCCTCTGAAGCTTGAGGGGCTGGACAGTGAGTGCTCTGCTGCTTTCCACCTCAGCCACCCAGGCTGTTTTCCTTGCCTCTTTCCTGGATGATCCCAGCACAGGCAGTGGAATGGAAGTTCCAGAACATGTCCTGCGATAATGCGGCAGAGCTGTTTGTGACGCAGAGAGCACAGTGAAGTGTGTGGGAGGTGTTCGGATGCATTTAGAACTATTTGTGGGCTCTTTTCTTTAAGGGCAGAATGACTGGGGAGTCATTCAAGCTTCTGGCTGGAGAAGTGGATCTTGATTCAAAGCTTTCTGTGAGGAGGAGGAGGAAGAACAAGGACTGACAGCCTCCTCTGTCAGCTCTTGAGGATGAGGTGCAGGAGCCAGAAGTGCTGTTAAAGCCCAGGGGTTCATGTTCACCTGGTCTGGGACAAAAGAGAGCTCAGCATGATGGTGTGGAGTGGCAAGACCTGTTCTTGATGACCACTCTGACTGTAGGACCTGCTGTGGGGGGCAGGAGGTTTGCAGAGCACTCGTGAAGCGAGCCTGAGGCCTCCCAAGGTGAGCTAGAGGATGAGAGATGTTGATGAAAGGGATGAAATTTCTGAGTTCACTCTAGGGCTGTGGCAAAGTGGAGGAAGGTTCTGGAGGGATCCAAGCTCTCCCAGCATGTCAGCTGGCCTGGAGGGCAGGGGATGGCTGTGGGAGCTGTTTCCAAGGAGGTCACAGGTGTGCTTTGGGACTCTCACCATACTAATGGGTTTTGGTTCAGTCTTTGGGTGTTTTGAAGAAAGGACCCCTTGAAAATGTCAGGTGTAGGGTTTGCCCCCTTCCCTTGCTCGATGAAACAGCCAACAGGCACAGAGTGAGCTGTAAAAAAACCATGAGCTTGTCACTGCTTCCAGCCACTTCTGCTGCTTATCCATGTTTTCCTGGCTCTGCCCAGGCTGTCCTGGTCCCTCCTCTGCCTCCCAGATCAGTCCAGTCTGTTCATGTTCATTGTAGGATTGGGGAAGGCCAAGGTACTGCCTTCCCCAGGGCAGCTGAGGGGTCAGATCCACACCCCCTGGGATCCTGCTCTGGCACAGGCCATTCTCCCAACAATTCAGAAATCACTTGAAGGAAGAGGCTTTGGACAGAGCTCTGTAGTGCTGCAAATGGTCTTTTTGTGACCAGGTTTGGCTTTGATTCATCCCCCAACAGAGAGGAGACTGTTGGGTTCACTTGGGCATAATGAGAGAATGAGATCTGGGAATCCCTGGCCTCAGTGGGGTTTGTGCCATTTCCTGACTGGTCTCATTTTCCCCACTGGTTTTGTGACTGGTGGCCTTGCTGCTGCTGCATGTGCTGCTTGCCCCAGACCCAGTTTTGTTGGGGGATGTAATCCCTGTGCTTGGACAGTCAAGGGCCAAATATTTATTGCCAATCTGTATTTTCACAGGCAGTGATGTGGGAGTTGTCTTCAGCTTAGCCAGGTAACAGCAGTGAAAGCTGCAGGCTGCCTCTTCCTCACTGGTTAATTCAGTGGGAAAGCTGCTCATTGTCATATTCTGGATCAGATTTTAATTCAGAAGAGCCAAAGTAGCAACTTGCCCTTTTTATGCAGTGAAGGCAGCTCGGGAGGGGAATGGTGGTGTTGGATTGTGAGGGAACTGTTCAGACACTGTAACTCCCGTGGGATTACCTGGGTGGGACCTCTAAGGAGTGCTCCTGTCAGTGCTGGACTTGTGATGAGTATTGAAATATCTTCAATTGTGTCTTTAGCAAAAGGAGCAGCATGTCTGCAAAGACAAATACTCCACCGCTGGAGCCTCCAGTACAACATTCCTGCCTCCAGCATTCCTGCTGTCCGGATGTACAGCACACAGACAGCAGAGAGCAAGGAGGAAGAGCCCCTGCACACCATCATCAGTGACACAGAGAACGTGAAAGGTGGGCACAGATGCCTTGTGGGGACACTCTTGGGGTGCAGCTGGGATGAGGTGTGGTGCAGGTGAGCCCTCCTGAGCAGTGCTGCTGCCTCTGCAGGAAGTGCAGGTATTGGTCACCACATCCTTTGAATTTGTTTTGTACCATCACCTCCCAGAAAGTGTGGGTGGAGGTCAGAATTACTGAGAAACAAGGACATCAAGATTGGGGCTTAGCCAGGCAGTTGATGGTCATGTGTATGTGTGGAGGCTCCACGGGCACTAGAATGGGCTGGAGAGAATTTTCTGTCCCAGAAGCAAGCTGTGCCTGCCCAGGTCATTGCTGTGGATCACGGAGGTGTGATGAGAGTCCTGGTGTCAGCCCTTTAGTTGGAATGAATTGCTTTGCACAGCTTCAGGGAGAGGTGCTCTAAAGCAGTCTAAGCAATGAGTTTTTCCAGCACACAAATAACATCTTAACTCTGTGCCTCTGTGGTTTTTCTGGGAGGTACTTGCTGGCTGCCCACACTCAGCTTCACCCCATCCCTGGGGAATGTATGTCCTCACCAGCAAGGCATGGCAGAGATGATGTGGGACCTGTGGCTTTCCCTGTTTTCCTGGAGTTCTCTAATGCCTCTTGCAGAAGAAAGGAGTTCTCTAATGCCTCTTGCTATTTTTAAAAGACCAAGGATGGTCTTTCAGCTGAGATTTTTTGTAATTTTATTCTTTCTCAGGAGGTTTCTCTTCCTGGGCACAGCTCCCTGCCTGCAGGGGTGGCTGTATGGATGTGCTCATCCAACCTGGCCTTGGACACTTCCAGGGATCCAGGGGCAGCCACAGCTTCTCTCGGCACCCTGTGCCAGGGCCTCCCTACCCTCACAGGATATTCCTTCTCAATATCCCATCTATCCCTGCCCTCTGGCAGTGGGAAGCCATTCCCCCTTGTCCTGTTACTTCAGGCCCTTGTCCAAAGTCCCTCTCCAGCTCTCCTGGAACCCTTTTAGGCATCAGACAGTGCTCTGAGTGCTCCCTGGGCTTTCTCTTCTCCAAACTGAACAACCCCAACCCTAACTTTTATTCCAGGTGCAGCCTCTAAACATGAGTTCCAGGCTGAAACAAAGAAGCTGCTGGACATTGTTGCTCGTTCCCTGTACTCAGAGAAGGAGGTAAGACACCCACAACTTGCTGTCTCTGTCCAGGGATACATCCAAAATGGTTGAGCTGGGAGAGTAACTGTTCAGCTCCCAGCAAGTCCTGAGCTTTCATGTCAGGCTTTCTTGAATTATGTTTTCTTAAATTATGTTTTTGAAACAGTTGGTAGGTATAGCCAAGAGACTCTGTGACTTTGTTTGGACAAACTGTTCTCTGGGGAAACACAGTTTGGGGAGCTGGGAATTAGTTTGTGGGAGCCATTGAGCTCCCAGGTGTGTGGGAGTGCTGTGCAGGGGGCAAGGCCAGGCTGCAGTGTCAGGTTGTGCCTCACCTCCAGGTGTTCATCCGGGAGCTGATCTCCAATGGCAGCGATGCTCTGGAGAAGCTGCGGCACCGGCTGATGACTGAGGGGAAGGCCTTGCCAGAGCTGGAGATCCACCTGCAGACAGACAGCAAAAAGGGAACCATCACTATCCAGGTAACTCCCTTTGGTAACAGGAGAATGTTCTTCCCTGCTGCTCTCATCACTGGCCTTTGTCCTGTGAAGGGTCAGTGGAAGCTGAGCAGCAGCACAATCCTCAGGCCTGCCCAAAGAATGTTCTGTCCTCAGCTGGGCTCTGGTTCATTGGGCTGTAACCTCAGGATTTGATGAGAAACCAACAATGTATCTGCTCCCTACTTGTAGCCATAATAAAATTTGTTGCTCCTTCTTTCCCTGTTGAGAACTACCTGTAGTTTTCTCCCAGTACCCCTGCCTAGTCTACTGCCCAGGTTGTGTGTTTTTCTCACTAGTGGGTAAATTGTGTAAATTGCTTTCCTCCTGACCTTTGGGGAGGTTTTCATGCACCTCCTTAAGTCTGAGAGGTTACCTGATTGCTTGCAGACCTTCTCTCCTCTGGGTGAGAGGGGAGATGTCAGGGTAGTTAGAAGAACTTCCCGTTGCTGCCCATCTCTATCTCCTCCTGCTCCGGGACAGGCTGAGTCCAGCTGATGCTGAGGTTCTGCCCTCAGGCACAGGTGGGACTGTAGGTTTGGGCAGTAGCACAGCACTTCCCTATGCCCACATTTTGGTTGTCCCTGCTGGTGACAAAATGCTGATTGGGAGGGAGACAATCTGTAAGAGCAGTCACCTGTGGGCCTCAGCGTGGGGAGGAAGTGGAGCTGGACCTTCTCTCTGTACTTTGATCTTGTTCTTTGTTCTTGTCCAGGGTGGGAGGCTGAGCCTCAGTTTTGGTGTTTTCTTGGCAAAGTTCCTAACATTAAGAAGGCAAACTGGTAATTTTCCTTGTGGAGCTGTGGCAGCCATGAGTGTAGCTGTGGATATTCTCAGGAGAGCAGAGGAGGAGGAGGAGGAGGAAGCAGGCAGCACTGAGTGACCATGGCAGGTCCAGGGGAGATGTGGCACAGGCAGAGCACACAGGCTGGTATTTTTGACGTGGGACAAAAGCACGGGGGCTGTTGGAGGCTGCGTAGTTATTTTATATTTCTGTTCCTCTGCAGAACAAGTGCTGCAGTTGCCATGGGGAAGTTAGTGCTTGTCAGTGGGCAACACAATCACCAAGCAGAGATTCTCCAACCATGGTGCAGGGGCTTTGCTATTCCTGTCATACTGTTGCAGTTTTCTGACTCCTGTGTGACACCAGCTGTTCAAGGAGCCCTCCCCTAGCCCCAGGCAGGGGATCATTCCTGCCTTTCTCTCATCTTTCACTTTGGAGATTGTAGTGGACAGGAAGCATCTGACTCCATCAAGGCACTGTTACCACTCCTGCCCTGTCCCTGTGGAAGCTGTCCCCTTCTTTGGCAGTTTGGTTGGAGAGCTGCTTGCCCACCTTGCAGGCTGCCTCTGATGCCATCCCAGTTAGATGGGTTAGGGATTGGGCTTTTTATAACCTCCTGCCTGGCTGCCAGTGCCTCTCTAATGCCATTAAATGAGTCTTAACTAGGAAGCTTTTAACTGCAGCAGTCCTGGGCCGTGGGGAGCAGAGAGAACAACGCTGCTCCAATCTCTTTAATAGCTTTACCTTCTCCAGAGTGCTGAAAGCTCCTTACCTCCAGTCAGGGGGTTATTTATAACTTCTTGAAGAAGCAAACTGCATATAATGATTACTGTGAACAAGCGTCATTCAGAACATTTCTCTGCCTTTCAGGAATGCAAAGGTGAAAGAAAGCTTGCTGCAGTGATTGAGGCAGAGATGAATCTGTCCCTTTGCCACTGTTTTGTTTTCTGTACCCACTAGAAATCTATCAAAAAAGAGGCAGCAGGTCCATCATGCATAATCTGTAGCAATGGTCCCCTTTTTTTATTCCTAGAAAGGTCCCATTGTCTCACTCTGACACCTGGATCCTTCCCCTCAGATCTTCTTGCTTCTCTGTGCCCCTGGATCTGCTGAATCTCTCCCCTTCTCTTCCAAGCCCTGTAGCATCTCCTTGTGTCTCACTGAGCTGAGAAAAGGCAGGTCTGTAATGTGTGATGGCCATTACAGGCACGTTCCTGGGGGATTATGTAGATCTGGTGTAGGACTATACTCATCTGCTCAGAGACTGCAGTTCTACTTGTTCTCTGCCAGGACTGAATTCCAGTCATAAGCACAGCAAGACTCAGAATTTGATAGGATGTCCTCAGTCAGGAATATTCCACCTAAGCACTGCAGTGTAGTATCTGCTAAGAGGGACTCGTTGACTGAATTCCACCACCTCGCCTCCTTCACCAAAATCCTGTTGTTTTAGCAAATTCCACCATTTCCTCCATCCCTTTGAAAACTGCCTTGTGTTTCTAGGACAGCTCCATCTGTAGCAGGCACAGCCTGCAAGGTCAGAGCTCTTAAGAAAATCCATTTGAAAATGTGAGGGGTGTGTTTCCAATGAGAACAGCTCTGCAGAGCTCTGCAGTTCTGTGTGCTGAGGCTTTACTGATGTGGTTTTGGACCCTTTTGGGTGGGAGCAGAGAGCCTCTTACAGATCCTGTGAGCACAGAGCTCACCTTCAGCACCTGCACGAGGTGACAGGCAGGTGACAGGTGCTTGGCTGTGCTGTGGTGGTGTTGGAGCTGTGCAGTGCTGCTGTGCCTGGTGGTGATCTGTGAGCTCGGGGCTGCAGCCCTGCTCCTTGCTGGTGCTTAATTTAGGGCTAGGATAGTTTAGAGGAAATGGTTTGAAATGTTTACAGAGCTGATGGCTGCTGCTGCTGGGGGAGGGAGTGTGCTTGCTGTTCTAGCATGGGAAAGCAGCATAGTCGCTGCCAGAGCTTGGGCTGCTCAGTTCCCTTTGTTGGGCTTTCATCTTTCTGTTGTCATCATCCAAAATCAGTGCCTGTGAAGCCACAAAATCACCAGTTTGCTGTGTTTGGGAGGAGTTAAAATGACTGCAAACACCACTCCTCCCCGCAGCAGCTCCCTGTGTCGCTGAGCAGATCTCTCCTGCCTCACCAGTTGCAAACAGCCTGTAACAAGGACTGGGCTGTCCTGGGGCTCCAGATGAGGACTGGGCTGTTTGGGCTGTAGCAGTTCAGTGCTAAAGCACCTTTGTGTCCCACAAAGCTTGGGGCAGGTGGGGAGCAGGTCCCCCTCCCCTGTGACCTGCACTGCATCTTTTTGTCACTTGGGCTTGAGGAAGCAGGAGATGGACAGGTAGACATAGAGGCTGTACTTTAGCAAGTCTTAGATGGAATTAAACCTACAGAAATGTGCTACAGATTGCACAGATGGGCTACAGCTTCCAGTGGTTGCATCATCTTTAACAAATAAGCCTGGGACCCAGAAATATAAACACATCTCAAATAACCTGTGGCCCAAGGAAGGAAGTGCACAATCTTTTAGTTCTCTTCATGGCAGAATAAGAGCATATCCTGTATAAAAATGGGAAATTCAAAGTGGATGAAAGGCAGTACTTTTCTGGACAGCAGGTATTTAGACCTAGATGGGTGGAGGCTGAGCCTGTGGTTTTGCAAATGAAAGCTCAGACTCTCTGCTTTGGATGACTTCCATGTACTAGGCCAAGATTACCTCGTGTTCACAGGCATCAATTTTATTCTGGCTTTTCATCTGCTGGTTGCTGCTGCAGATGCTTTAATGATTCTAAACCAGAATGTTGCTCTAGTGCAGCTGCTGTCCTGGTCTTGTGAATTTTAGGTCTTTAATCAAGGTATTTAAATAACAGTGGGCACATGTGTTAATCAGACATTTTGGGGTTTTATTACCTTATCAGTTGCTGAAAGCAGCATGTCTTTATAATATAGTCAGTGTTCTTCTGATGCCCCGTTGAGGTTTTACACTGAAATAAATGTTTCAAGTGTTTGTTTTGCAACAAAGCAAAGTGAAAGACACAATATCTCAGCCAGGTACCTCTGACTGGGAGCATTCCTTCCGATGCAGTCACAGCAGAGGCAGTGGGTAATGGCTGGTTAATGGGTTCTTAGGTGTAAGGAAGCTCTGCAATACTTTAAATTGGACTCAGCTAATGAGCAAAGCTAAACTAATCTTTGCACAGCAGGTCTCTGCAAACATACAGCACCCTCACCACAGGGTTAGAACAAAGGGCACAAGAAGGCACAAAGGTGCAGGTCAGCAGCTTTGGTACCTGGGAGGTCTCCACACATAAAAAGGTGCTAAAAACAAAGTTCAGGTGATGTCTCTTTGGGGTAAATGTTACTGAGTTTAGTTCAACACTTGTGGCCACCAGCCCTGCATGGTCTGAAGGTCTGCAGCCTCTGTGTTGTCTTGTATAGGGGATGGTATGGGGGAGGATTTTTACTCTGCACCCTAAGAAGTACCGGAAGTGAATTTCACCCAGGTGAGAAGGTGGTGGTTCTGCTGAGTAACAGCAGGTCTTTTGTAATTAACCTTCAGCTAATGAAGGGTCAGTGCACTGAACTCTGTCTCTTGGTCTCTCCAAGCTGTGCAGAAGCATTTGGCATATGGAACTCTGAGCATATCCCTCACATTTTGTAATTTGAGAAGCCCCACGTACAGTTTGCTTTGTGCTATTACAAATAGCTCTGCTGTGGCTGTGGCCAGCCTGATAAAGCTTTTCTTGCAGGCTGAAGGGAGGGCTAAGAAGGGGAAGAAAAGTTGTGACGTTGATGGTGGAACAAGCACAGGATGGTGGTGGGTAGAAGGTGTTTGCAGGGGTTGTGTGATTCCATGATGGTTCCTGGTGAAGACGCCCAGTGGCCGAGCAGCAGTGAGTGGTGTGAGAAGGGCAGTAGAAGCTCCACCAGCTCCTTCCTTGGATTTCATGGAGCTGACACTGCCAGCACTTGTGAAGGCCCAGCCTGAGCTGGGCTGCCCATGGTCAGGTTCAGTTGCTTCCCGTGACTGCAGAGTTCCTGCTCTGCAGAGCTCAGCTCTCATCTCTGCTGCACTGCCGCTTTATTCCTGCTCCCCCGAGCAGCTCCATGTGGTGAAGGGAGCCAAAGGGCAGCTGCAAGAAATGTGGGCATGGAAAGGGTGGGTTGAATCCTGATGGCATCTTCATCCTAATCCACCCAGGTAGATTACTGCAGTAGGGAATGGCTGCTTTTCCAGGATCTTTGCTTTCTGCTCTCCCTGTCGGCATCCTGGCTGTTCTGAGCCCTGCTTTCTTTGTTCGTGAGATTCACCCTCGTCAAAGTAGTCTCCAGGAATTGTCATTAAGCATTTTGCAGTAAGTTTGGCAGGGCACTAGGAATTCAATAGCCAAATAAATTTACGGGGTAAGGATGTATTTTTTTTAACACACTGGAATTTGGGAATGACATGCTGTGCTATAAATAGAAGTGGATCAGAGTTCTGTTCAGGGTCTGGCATGAACAAAAACTGAACCAGATGCTGAAAACTGTTCTTTCTGGCTTTTTCTTCCCTGGGGGAAGGGACCATGTCAGATTCCTGAGATTTTGCCATACGTTGTTTGTTTTTCTTGGCTTTTGATCTCTCGCTGTTGAGATCTTACTGGGCATCATCCCTCTTCTCAACCAAGTGGGCTGACTGGCCTTACTGTATTTAACCAAGGGAAAGGTATTGCTGTGGTGTGCTTGTGGGGGTGCAGGGAAATGTCTTACCCACATGGCACCTCACAAGCAGAACAGTTCAATCCTTCAGTGGAGCTAAACACTACATTAAGAAATACATACTGACACTAACTTACTTTGGTAGAAATAAGCCCAGTAAATGCTCCATGGGTGGCAGAGGTCACTCTGGCACCTCACCTCCGAGCCACGTAGCAGCTGCAGCTGGTTTTGCTGTCCCTGCACACCAAATCCCACCCCTGCTAAGGCACTGGGAATGTGTGAGCCCACTCTGGATGTGCCAGCTGCTGTCAGCTGTGATAACTGTGCTCACGGGTGCTCAGGTAGACCTGAATCCCTCTCAGGAATGAGAATCACATCTCACTTGGCTGATTTTCACCTCAGAGAGTGGCTCAGAGAACATGTAACAGTGGCTTCTTGGGAGGCTTTTGTCAGGTAGAGAAGCTGCTGGGATTTGGGAGGGGGAATGGCACTTTTTTCTCAGAAGTGGCATCCTGGAGGGCAGTAGCCTGCCCTTCGCTCCTGTGGAAAATGTGTGTGGAGCAAGTCTGAAAACACATTGGACAACAGAATGGGAAAAATGATCCTGTATGAGAGGGTGGCCATTTCTAGCTGGGGTTTGCTGTTACCCTTGTTGCCTTGGGGTGTCATGCAAATTGAAGTTGCAGCCAGGTTTGAGACTTACTGCAGCCTTTTCTGGGTGGTGCTGCTGAAGGCTCTGCTGCCTGAGATGTGTGAGCAGCAGGGAGATGTTTATGGGCGTGACAAGGAGCTGTGTGCCTCTGACGCTTGGACAGAGCACCATGAAGTGTAGCCAGTGCACTGTATTTTGGCTGGGATCAGTCTGTTCCCATGGGAATGCAATACCCAGCTCTCCTGGACGCTGACAGCTTCATACTCACATCATGGAGCACAGGGTGAGGGGGAGAGGAAGGGGGAAAAGGCAGAGCAGATGGAGATCAGTTCATGTGGTGCTTGCAGAGAAGGGTCTGCATTACCTGAGAGGATTCACTGCTCTGCTGCTGATTCCCAGTGTTAGTGCACTGGTTCCACATTGCAGACAAGCTGCTTCTCACTGCTCATCAGCTGCCCCTCAGACCAGTTCAGGAATGGAGAGTGTCTCTGTGACATCTGGCACCGTGGGGCCGTGGCTGGCTTGACATCTCTTTCCTGCACTGCCATCCTGTGCTTTTTAGAGGGATGTAGAATCCAGTCTGTCCTGGCATGGTTTTGTCTTTCCTCGAGAAATGGTCAGAGTCTCTGAGCTTTCTGGTGGTTTGTAGGCAGCTGTGGCTGCCCCTGGAGCTCTGTGCCCTTTGAATCTGTGTTCCTGGCTGTGGGCAGATGGAGTCACAGCTGGAAGTCTGCTGTTGGATTTACTGCTCAGAGGGGAATGAGAGAGAGGGAGTTGGAGGCACAAGTTGCTCGGGTGCTGTTTGCTGCAGCAATGATTCCCTACTGATATTTCAGCTACAATTGCTGTTTCTTTTCAGGACACAGGTATTGGGATGACCCAGGAGGAACTGGTTTCTAACCTTGGAACCATTGCTCGATCAGGCTCAAAGGTAACTTGGGATGAGGACCCTTCTCCCTCCCTTAGAAAACTCTTCTCCAATTACAGCCACTTTTGTTTTCCCAGTAATTTTTCATTCCATTTTGTCCCTTGATCCCCAGCCCAGCTGTGAAATTACACCCCTCTTGGCAGGTGAAACCTGCCTTCTGGCTCTCAGTGGTGTCTGCTGTGCTGTGGGAGGCCCAGGGAGCCCAGGCAGTGCTGATGGGCTCTGTGTGTAGCACTGGTGCACCCACTGCCCTCACTCCAAACGCCTTCCTGCCCAGATGTCCTTACAGAGGGGCACTCACCCACTTGGCATTTACCCCATGTGCAGGGGAGCAGCAGCTCTGTCCCCACAGCAAGGTCTTGTATATATGTACCTTATTTTTTTCATCTCTGGAGGCACCATTTTAAGGTTTCCTGCTCCTGATTGACCAAGCCCTCGCTTGTTTTCCTTTTACTGCCCTAAGCAGTGCTCCCCTTCTCCAGAGCTGCAGTCCCTGTGGAGAAACCCTTTTCCTTGGGAACCTTCCTCAGAGCACTGATGCAGGAGCCTGGGGTGAGGGTGCTGGACTGCCAGGCTGCAGTGCCTGAGGAGCCCAGCTGGGGCTGGATCACAACCTCCAGCAATACCTGAAGTCACTGTGTGCTGGTTTGTGTCTCCTTTGTTCCTCCAGGCTTTTCTAGAAGCTCTGCAGAGCCAAGCTGAAGCCAGCAGTAAAATCATCGGCCAGTTTGGAGTGGGTTTCTATTCAGCCTTCATGGTGGCTGATAAAGTGGAGGTGTTCTCACAGTCAGCAGAGCCAGGCAGCCCAGGCTACCACTGGTCATCCGATGGGTGAGGCTGCAGGGTGGGGTGGCAGCATGGGGGGCTGTGTCCAGACCAGGCATGGCCTGAAAGCTGTGCAAAGACAGCGCTTGTGTGTTCTTTCAGGACCTGGCTGTCTAGTTTAGGTCCTGCTCAAGTTACACGCAGTAACAAAGCATGGCCAGATGTGCCAGTGTGGAAACCCCAGGGACAGAGTTGCTTTGTCAGAGCAGGCATGCTGTGGACAGAGTACCTGCCTCTCCTGTTCCATCCCTGCTGGCAGGCAGTCAGCTTAGGGGACCCCACACCACAGGGGGTGAACCTCTGTCTAACTGAACCTCTGGTCTAATCATCCTCTGAGGTTTGGCTCGAGGCACCCACAGAGAGCAGAGCTTGTGCAGCACTGGGGTCTGCAGGCACATCTCCTCTGTGGGTCACATCTGTGTGCTCATCCTTTGCTTTTTGCTTGAAGTTGCAAACATCTGTGATGCCAAAGCTGTGGGCTGCTGGACATGCTGAAATTGGAGCTTCTGAGGGTGACAAGCTCAGCATCCCCTAAAAATATCCCCAGAATAAAGAATTTACTACATTATTTAAATGCTTGAGAAAACTGAGACACCAGACTGTTTTGGGTTTTCAGTCTCTAGTGTCTTTGCAGGGCAGTGTGTCCTGGGTCTGGAGTCTCTGTGGGGAAAAGAGCCACCTGTTTTTTGGGGTTTCTCAGAGGCACAAGGAGCATTCAGGAATTCAAGACTTTTTTGCCTTTTCCTCTTGGCCTTGAAGTGTTGTGTGTGCTCTTAGTTTAACAAACCATTTTTTTGTCCTATCGTGGGTGTACCTGAGGCACCAACTGACAGTTTGTTTCTAATCCTAGTTCAGGAATGTTTGAGATTGCAGAAGCCTCTGGAGTCAGAGCTGGAACTAAGATTATTATACACCTCAAAGAAGACTGCAAAGAGTTTGCAAATGAAGATCGAGTCAAGGGTGAGTAGAGGAGGGGGATGCTGTTACCCCCAGGGTTCTGTGAAGTCTGTTGGTGCCTGTGGGTGGGAGGTGAATTCCCAGGTTTTTCCTCTCCTCCAGCTCCTCTAACCTGTTACTGAGGGAATTCTTGCTGTGTTGTTTCCACAAAGGTGACCCTTCTGTGTCTTCTTTCCATTCCAGAGGTGGTGACAAAATACAGCAACTTCATCAGCTTCCCCCTGTACCTCAATGGGAGAAGAATTAACACGTTACAGGTGAGGTGGAGGTCACTCATGGAGATGAACCATTGTAAATCCTCCACTGGAGACAGGAAGCAGCATAAAGTTGCTTTTGTCCCTGGAAATCAGTGGATGATTGTCCAGGATATCACAGACCTTGTAGTGATCAGTTAATTAGAACAAAAGGAGACAATCCAGCAGAAGTCATACCTGCAACAGCTTGTTTGCATTTATTGTGGAAAATTATTGGAGATCAGCAAGATCTGTATCTTCCCTCATCTTGAATTATTATTTCAGTGCTTTATAATGCTTATTCTGTTTGAGCTATGTGACATGTTAGTGCTGTAAGGATTGCTCATGTTGCTGGTGTGCTGACACCTCTCACTGCAGTTCTTTCTGTCCTTCACATGGAATAGCCACTGCCAGGGAGTGGTTGGGGTTTTTTAGCAGCTCAGCTCACAGCCTGATTTATTCCCACCTCCTAGCTGAGCACTGCTCAGTGCTAGCATTTTCTGACCACTGACATTATACTGCAGCCAGATCCATTTTACTCAGATGTTCTTGGCCCAATTGCAGGCATCACTTGGGAGAAATAAATTACCTTTAAAACAGAAATCTATTAATAATTTTCTTCCAGCATCTCTTCTTCTGATTGTTTAAAGCTTTCTCACCGAAGAGCAGGTAGAGAGCATGTGTGTGGCTTTTTTGCTTCCTGGAATGTGGCACTGACTGCACAGACTTTCAAGACTGTACTTAAACATTTTACCATGTTAATTCATCTGAGGTTCTGTAATTGGTGTTATTAGTCACTGATTATTTATTTGGATTCCTGCATAATAGTGTTTCTGTTCCAAAGGCTTTCTAGCTTAAATTACAAAACCAGAAATAGCTTTAGACAGCTGTTTGCTCTCTCTACCTGACAATCAATAGAACAGGCTCCCTGGAGAAGAGCAATAGTAGAGCAAGGGGTGAAATGCCCTTAATAGAGTCATGGACTTTTATCTTATCAGAAAGTCTGCTTTCCCTTGGGTTACAGCAACAGTTTTATTCTCATTATGCTCCCATTTCATGCCTTTTCTTTATCCAGGATCTTGGCTTTGTGTTTTTCCACACATCAGCATCAGTTGGCTGCAAACAGAGCCATGGTTGGTTCCCTGGCGGGGTTTCTCCTAGAGGAGCTGAATGCTCACAGCATGGAGCTGGGGGCTTTTCTGGTCTAACTGGGATAATTGTTAGCTACAAGTGAGCCCCTGAAAATGCAGCACTTTCCCTAACACAGCTACTGTGAAACACCTTAGCTCCCAGTGAGTCCATAATCCTACCTCAAACCCTCTAGGACACTTATGTGTGCTGGAAATGATGGGAAGCCACGTGTGGAACAAGGCTCTGAGGCAGAGGAATCTAAGGATTTCAGGGCTGCCAGGGACCTGAAACCCTTGGACTCTGGGGGTGGGCTGGATGTTTGTGTTGTCCCCAGAAATCACTCCTGTCACTCGTTAGGAAGAAGGAAGCGGTGACTGAGATGGGCTTCACCCAGCTGGAAACATGCAGGTCTGAATCCCACATCTTTGCTAGATGCAAGTCTTTTGCTGAGGTTCTGAAAACTGAAACATGCTGTGAGCATGGGCTGAGTGCTCCAGAAAGCACTGGGGGAGTTAGAGCAGCAGCAGGTGGAACCTAGAGCTCATGGCTTCAGTGCATGTGTTGATGTGGGAAACAGTGCTGGAGCAGTGACCCTGCAGTGGTTCACAAAGCATCTCCCAAGATGCTCCAGAACAAATCAGAAGAAAACAGGCAGTACAGGAGCTGCTTCACAAGCTCTTAGCTGAGACAGTGACCTCCACCAGAGAGGCAGGTTGGTTGAAAAAGGCTCACTTAAAGTTTTGATTTTCCTTTGCTTGCTGGTCAGGCCTTGAGAACTTGACCAGTACTGCCAGTCAGTTGAGCTGTGGGATCTGCCCAGGATGCCCTTGGCCATTGGCAAGTGTGAGGCAATGGAGGTTAGCCAAATCCCTTTTGTTTTGGACTAAACAAAGCTGTCCTATGTATGATGCACGGCAAGAGTTACCTCTGAGGGTTGGCCCAAGGCCAGATGAGGGGCGGTAGTTTGTCAGTCTGTGATAATGTGCCTGAGCCACATCTCACTTGATCCCAGGCTGTGCAGAGCAGTCTGTTTGAAACGTTCTATTTCCTTGCTCCGGCATCCTTGAGGCCACAGAGCTGATGGGAACTCCTCTCCCTGCTCCTCCACAGGCTCTGTGGATGCTGGACCCCAAGGACATCGGTGAGTGGCAGCACGAGGAGTTTTACCGCTTCATAGCACAGGCTTACGACAAGCCCCGCTACGTCCTGCACTACAAGACCGACGCTCCCCTCAACATTCGCAGCATCTTCTATGTGCCAGAGCAAGTACGTGTCCTGTCTTGGGAACGTGGGACATCTGCCCAGCTGCTCTGAAAGGGGAGAGTGGGAGAGCTCCTTAGGGGAAGGAGGCAGATATGGCTGCAGGGAGGAATATTCGGTGTGGCATCTCTGCAGTGCGCTGGGTGCCGCAGGGTAGTTGGGATACTGAGCCACGACAGAACAGGGGGATGGCTCAGGTAGGTCCCTAGGGAAGAGAGATGAGATTTCAGCTCCCATTGGGTTCAGCATTGTAGGGAAGAGCACAGTGCTGGTGTTACCTAGGGTCTCTTTTCCTGCAGAAGCCATCCATGTTTGACATCAGCAGGGAGATGGGCTCCAGTGTTGCCCTCTACAGCCGCAAAATCCTCATCCAAACCAAAGCTGCAGACATCCTGCCTAAGTGGCTGCGCTTCCTTAGAGGTGTGTGTGGGACCAGCAGGGCATGGACGATGGCTTCCACAGGAATGAGGCAATGGCTGCCCTCCTGAGCCTGGCACTCGTGTTTGCATCACTGTTCAAGGGTTGCTCTGTGTTCCAGGTGTTGTGGACAGTGAGGATATTCCCCTGAATCTCAGCAGGGAGCTGCTGCAGGAAAGTGCTCTGATCAGGTAAGCAAGGACTATATCTGGACTGAGGTACAAAGACCAGATGTAAAGCCATGAGGGAGAGGGGACAGTGGACTCACTACAACCCTGCACAGAGAAAGGGTCACCTAAAATGTCTTGTCTTGCTCTAGCAGCTGTCTTTAAAAAGACTTGTTCCTGCTGCAGGAAGCTCCGCGATGTTTTGCAGAAGAGGTTGATCAAGTTCTTCATTGACCAGAGCAAGAAGGACCCTGAGAAATATGCCAAATTCTTTGAGGAGTACGGGGTATTCATGAGAGAGGGGATTGTCACGATAGCAGAGCAGGATGTCAAGGTACGAGGAGTCTTGAAGCACTGCAGCTGATGGGAAAGATTACCACGAACTGGGATGAGGGAGACTGCTACTTCCCATGGAACTCACACACCCATAACTTGTGTTCCTGGGTCTGCCAAGACCTATGGATTCTCTAATATTCAAACTCTCACTCTTTCTGATTGGTGCTGCTTCCTATTTATTTTGAGACCCTGTAGAGTCTCTGTACCCACACTGTTGTCAGCGCTCCCTCGTGCAATGGCAACTACAACAGGCAATAAAGTAGGGCCTTCCCCTCCTGTTGTCTTCTGCCTGAATTCCCATTTCCAGGACAGCTTGGCCTACATCCCACCTAGGTCACTCTTCTGCCTCCTTAGTATGTGGAGCAGGAAAGGAGGGATTCGGAATCCCTGAGCCTTTTTGTTGGGCTGCCAAGAGGGCCTGCATGCTGCAACAGGAGTCCTTGGGGCTGGGAGTGGTCGGGTGGAGCACAGTGACCCTGCCCTGAGCTCACAGGAGCACGTTTCTTGCAGGAGGACATAGCAAAGCTGCTGCGTTACGAGTCATCAGCCCTGCCTGCGGGGCAGCTGACCAGCCTGACCGACTACAGCTCGCGCATGAAGGCTGGCAGCAGGAACATCTACTACCTGTGTGCCCCCAACCGGCACCTGGCCGAGCACTCCCCCTACTTTGAGGCCATGAAGAAGAAGGACATGGAGGTGGGTGAGCAGTGGTGCCACGGCCAGGGGAACACCCTGAGCTGCTGCAGCAGTGGTCAGGGCTGGCTCTCAGGGCTGGTTCTCAGAGCTGAGGAGGGCAGTGAGTCCTATGATAGAGCCCTGCCAGCATGGTGCCTTTGCTTGGGCCCTTCTGCCTCTGCTCAGACTATGGCATGAGGCCAGGAGGGACCTGTCACACACTCTTAACCACAATGTAAAAAAAAAACCATTCAGCTGTTAGAGAGTATCCAAAGGAGGGCCATGAGAATGGTGAAGGGCCTGCAGGGGAAGCCATAAGAGGAGCGGCTGAGGGCACTTGGTCTGTTCAGCTGGAGAAAAGGAGATTGAGGGGAGACCTCATTATGGTCTTGAACATCCTCACAAGGGGCAGCAGAGGGGCAGGTACTGATCTCTTCACTCTCATGAGCAGGGGCAGCACCCAAGGGAATGGCTGGAGCTGAGTTAGGGGAAGTTTAGGTTGGGTGTCAGGAGAAAGTTTTTACCCAGAGATGTTAGGCACTGGGACAGGCCCCCCAGGGAAGTGGTCACAGCACCAAGCCAATCTGAGTTCAAGAAGCATTTAGACAATGCTCTCAGGCACAGGGTGGGATCATTGGGGTGTGCTGTGCAGGGCCAGGAGCTGGGACACAATGATCCTAATGGGTCCCCTACAACTCAGCACATTCTATGATGTAGTATGTGTGCAGACATCTGGTTCTGACATCTGTTTCTTACCTTTGCTGGACCCCAGAGCAGGAGCCTGGGAGCTGCTGTGCAGGGCTGTAATGGTGTTACAGGTGTCCTGTGTGGGCAGGTGGCCCTCTCAGGATTGGAGTCTGTGCTGGTTCTCACTTTCCCTTGGTGGCAGGACTTGTTCAGCTGCAGAGCTGCCACATCCCTCTGAGGGTTTGCCTTCATGTGGGGCCCTAAGTCATGGTCACTGTGGGGTTGAACCTGCGAGTTTCCTGTGTGGTGTTCCTGCTGTTTGGTGTGGAGCAGCCTTGGGAAGGAGGGAATGCTGTTAACATCTCAAACAATGTGCTTCTGTCCCTTTGTTGGCACAGGTGCTGTTCTGCTATGAGCAGTTCGATGAGCTGACACTCTTGCACCTCCGGGAGTTTGACAAGAAGAAGCTGATCTCTGTGGAGACAGACATTGTTGTTGATCACTATAAGGAAGAGAAGTTTGAGGAGAGCCGCCCAGGTACCGTGAGGCTCCCCTGGCCCCTCCTGCTCCACACCACCCTGCCACCCTGAGCATCCATAAGGGGACACCTTCCTTCCCTGCTCTTGCAGCTCCTGAGCAAGAGCCTTCCACCCTGCCCTTCACATGGTCTGAGGCAACTTAAGAGTTTTTGCAGATTCATCTCACTTGATGAAAGTTAAATGGAATGTCATGTGTGGAGTTGCCATGATTTTATTTCAACCCCATGCATACATCTGGTGTCCAGATAGAGGCAGCTGGCCACTGGCAAGACATGAGCCTGCCCTCCCAGGGTATGGCATGGTCTGAGATGAGGATATGTAGGTGTGTGCTGAGTGGTGCTGCATTGCTGTTCCCACAAGAGAACTGATAAATGGAAGTGTGAAATGGAAAGTGGAAACTCCAGCTCACTGTCCACTGCCCACTATAGATGCATGCTCAGATGTGCCCTCTTTCCCTGCCAGCTGAAGAACGTCTGACAGAGAAGGAGGCTGAGGATCTGATGGCCTGGATGAGGAATGCCTTAGGCTCTCGAGTCACTGGAGTGAAGGTGGGTATTCTGTGTCTGTGTAACTGAGTACAGCAGATCCACTGAGGTAACAATCTAGGGAAGAAAGATGGTGGGTGGTTGGGGATCTGCTGCCACAGATTTTTCTTTGGACCCTGTGGGAAGTCATTTTTCTCTGTGCCTCCTGTGTGTAAATGGTATGGATGCTGGCATTTGTCATTGGATAGTCAGTGTGGCAGCAGAAGAACCACATCTCAATGTGTATTGAGCAAAGCCCATATTCCAGTTGATGCTCAGGTTACCAGAACAGGCTGGTGACTTCTCTTGCTTGTGGATAGAAAGGTGTATTGGCAAGGAATGCTTTGGGTCCAGCTACAACTCACTGCCTGTGGACTGTGGGGCCATTTGGGCCCCCCTTCTTCCCTGCTGGTTTAGGCAGCTCCTGTGGGATGGGGATGAATCACGTGGAGGCTTGGTGTGGATCTGTGCTGAGGAGACTCCAAGTCCTTCCCCACCTCTAAGACGTGCATTGTCTATGGCAGCCCTGACTGGTGCTTGTGCCACAGGTGACCACCCGGCTGGACACCCACCCTGCCATGATCACTGTGCTCGAGATGGGCGCTGCCCGCCACTTCCTGCGCATGCAGCAGCTGGCCAAGACCCAGGAGGAGCGAGCCCAGCTCCTGCAGCCCACCCTGGAGATCAACACAGGGTAAGGGGGGACAACACCAGCACCAGGCCTGGGGCACAGCAGCCTCTTGGGAGGGGAGGCAGAGAGGAGGCAGTGTAAGGCTGCCAATTAGCAGAGTCCTCCCCATTAAGTGCAGTCGCTGCTACAGAGCCTTAATCTGTGAGGCTGCGTGGCACCATCTACATGAACCCCCCACACACAGTGTCCAGCCCTCTGGGGACCATGGGGCTTACAGGGACAGATGGGAGAGAAGAGAGAAGCCCCCACAACAGGAGCAAGGCTTTGGTGACCCACTGTGACTTAGCTGCTCATGCTGGAAATAAATTTCTCATTGTGTCCAAAATTATCAAGTCTCAGTGCTGATCTCTCTCTTACAGGCATGCTCTGATTAAGAAGCTCAGCGAGCTGAAGGACAGTCAGCCTGATCTGGCCCAGATGTTGCTTGACCAGGTGAGAGCCAGACCTCCAGAAGCAGCACCATCCTTCCCAGAGCCAGTTTGCAGATCATGCATGGCAGGGACCAGGGTGAACCATTACAGTCACATCCTTCTGTGGTCCCTGGGTACTTCTGGAACTTGTGGTCCATGTTTTCCTAGCAGGTGCCCTAGAAGACATTCTTGATCTCAGCATGCAAGTCCTGGAGAGTGACATTCCCTTCCTCAGGCAGGTCGCTTTGCTCCTTATTTAGTGCTTTCTTGTTTTTTTCAGATTTATGAGAATGCCATGATTGCTGCAGGACTGAATGAGGATCCCAGGCCAATGGTGAACCGGCTGAACGAACTTCTCACCAGAATCCTTCAGAAGAACTGAACCTCAAGGACTGAAGGATGAACTCTGTGCTGATCTCTTGCCTCAGGCACTGTCACTCTCACAAGTTGCTTGCAGGCACTGTCCAGCACAGGTTCATGGGCAGAGGGCAGGGACAATGCTGGGGACATCCAGCCCTCCCTGCATGGGGAGGAGCCACCTGTAATTATCAGATCCTACATCATCAGCTTGTTCAAAGTGCAGTGTTCTTAGTGGGGACAAAATCCAGAGGTTGCTGCTTAAACAACGTGCCCAAATTTCTATCACAAGCCTGAAGAGCCTCATTTCATACTGTTTCTAAAAATGGCCTTTCTCAAAACAGATGTTGGCAGCAAGATTCCAAGTTAGGTCTGTGAATACACCCCCCAATCCACAAAATCCCTGCATACCTTTGTGCTCTGAACAAGCACCGGAAGAATTAATTAATTAGTTAAGGAACCTCCAGGTCTGACCAGGCAGGAGGAGTTTGCTGGCATGGAGACAGATGGCTGCCTTTGGCAGACACTGTTGGTGGAACATGTCAGTGCAATCCCATAGCAGAAAAGATCACTGAGCTGCTGGATAAGCAAGTTCATCCTGGTCTTGTGGAAAAAGGGAAGTAACTGGGAGGCAGCTTTCCAGTGTGTGGCTTTCTGGAGAGTCTGTGGGATAAACTGCACGCCTAGTTGATCTGTATTTATGATAAATAAACAGTTCTTATTTTCCAGACACCTCCCCCACTTCAGTCTCCCCTTTATTTTGTTGGTCTTTGGTGTCTTCCAGCTGGTGATGTTGGTTCGTCTCTCTTCACATGCTGTTTGGTTCTTCAGGGCATCAAGCACTGGACATGGTGGCAAGAGAGGGCTGTGAAAACAACAGAGTGTAGAGGGAAAGCAGGAGAATCTGTAGCTATGAACCCTGTTAGTTTTGTCTCTGAAAATGGGAGGTAGCCCTTGATTTGAATCAAGGAGCAGTGGCTGTTCAGAGAGAAATGCCATGCAAGATTCCCTCTATGTGTCTGCTTCACACCATGCAAACTGGTTTATAAGAATCCTTTCTCCTGCTCAGTGGGGCTCTGAGCAGCTCTGATATTTGTTTATCTTATCTTTAAATTGCCAGATTAAGATGCTGGGACTGGATTTGGTTAACTCTTTTGGTGCTGTGCTTAGGACAGGACAGCCTCCACCTCTTTAAGCTACAGGAAGCCTGGCTGTGCACAGAGGAGTGAAAAAGTCCTGCTGTTTTGGAGGATCATTCGAGAATTTCTATTAACATCACCTAACGTTTCATTTTTATTCAGATACAGAAGAGGAAAAAAAATGGGACAGTTTAGAGGGTGTTGAGACAATCAAGGAGCCACCTTCTCCATCCTAGAGCCCTGGTGATACATCCTGTCTGGAACATTGTGGCCAGCAGGATCAGGGCAGTGCCTGGCCCCTGTGCTGGGCACTGCTGAGGCACCTCCAGTCCTGGGGACAGTCCTGAGCCCCTCACAGGAAGAAAGACCCTGAGGGGCTGGAGCATGTCCAGGGAAGGGAACGGAGCTGGGAAGGGGCTGGAGCAGCAGGAGTGGCTGAGGGAGCTGGGAAAGGAGCTCAGCCTGGAGAAAAGGAGGCTCAGGGGGAACATTCTGGCTGTGCACAACTCCCTGACAGGAGGGGGCAGCTGGGGGTGGGGTCGGGCTCTGCTCCCAGGGAACAGGGATAGGATGAGAGGAAACAGCCTCAAGTTATGCCAAGACTGCTGCAGATTGGATATTGGGAAAATTTCTTCACTGCAAGGGTGGTCAGGCGCTGGCACAGCTGCCCAGGGCAGTGGTGGAGTCACCATCCCTGGAGGGATTCAAAAGACATGGGGATGTGGCACTTGGGACATGGGCTAGTGCTACGTTAATGACTGGACTTGAGGATCTTTTCCCATCCAAATGGTTCTGTGATTGTAACACAGACTGAAGAAATTAAAACCTTTGGTGATTTGTGCTTCGAGCAGCACAGCAGGTGAGTGTGGTATCCTGCAAGGTGCACACCTGATAAAGTGCCTAAAAATAGCAGCTGTTGATACAATGCCTCAGCTGAGGCTGGATGCTGCTTTGCAACCTTTGCTGCACTGAGAAGCAGAGCATGCTAGGAGTGAGCTGGCCATGAACTGCCTGACACACCTTTAACCTCCCCATCCTGAGAATCTTCCAGGAGTCCCAGCAGCCCTTCAGGTGCTCATTTTTTTGCCATGAGGGATTTGTGACTAAAAGGCAAATAAGATGTTACTGGAGTGCACACCTACCCTGTGCCCCTGTGCCCATCAAACATGGTGAGAGGTGGTGATGGTCCTGGGATGCAGGAAGGAGCAACAGCAGCAGGATCAGGAGGGTGCTTTGGCCCAAATCTCACACATTCCATCAGGCTGCTTTGTCTAAGCCACTGGATCCTCACCTCTGGGACTCAGCTTTCCCTTTTATTTTGCAAACACCTGCAGGGAATGCTGGTGTGTGAGGATGATATGCCTGGCTAACAGAGCAGATTCTAGTGGGGAAAAAGTAGATGTATGGCATCATCATGAACACAAACTGAAGTGCTGACAGGAACACAGGCAAGTTGCTCTAAAGCTGGTCTCTGGACAATGATTCTGTGTCTGAAAAGGCAACAGAGGCTCTTTGGTAAATAGTTTCCTGACTCTAAGCAATGCTGCTTTGTGCACAAAATTGATCTACTGGATTTGATTTTTTTTCTGGGATCTTATTTACAGCTGCCTGACTTTATCTTGTTAGGTTCCTGGGGTTTTGTGGGGGGATAGTTTCATTTTTCTCTACAAGTTCGACTTTGTGTGCTAAAAAGTTCATCACTTTGTGTGCATTGGTGATAAACAGTGTGGCCTCCTCTCCTGCCCAGGCTCATCAGCTGTGAAGTCAAACCTAAATCCTCCAGGGCAGAAGATGGAAAATATTTATGGGGAGTGAAATCCAGTTTGAAAGGACATTCCGGAGACCTCGTGCTTTTAAACTTGGACAGAATCCCTCTCACGTCTGGCGTGGGATGTTGAAACTGGACTGGCCATAAAGTGGTTCACGGGGCCAGACTGAGAACAGTTTTCTCTTGTCCAGACTTCCTGCTGAGACCATCGAGAGTGTCTTGGGTAGGCTCCAGGTCTGTGATTTATGGACAGACCGCAAGCCAGGAATCTGCAATCTAAGCTCCTCGAGCAGCAACTGTTTAAAACATTATGGGAAGAAATGGCCACTGTTTCCAAGAGAAGAAAACCTGGGAGCCATTAATAATGTTTAGCGCTTCTGCAGTTATTAATTAATCCTCCTGCTCTTGTTGTGAAGCGAGTCAGAATTATTCTTACTGTACAAATAAGGTCTGCATGGAGCTTAAACAGATTTCCTTAAGAGAAACAGTGAATCTGCATTAGGGTCACAGCATAGGACTCCAGAATCCCAGCACAAAGTGAAACAGACTCCTCCAAGATCCAGAGGCACAAAGACAAGTACCTGCTGGATTTGGATGAGGCTGTAAACACAAACTTACAGCACCTTAGAGAGGCTCTGCCCAGGACCCTGCTCAGTGGAAAGTTCTTCCCAGGGCAGTTTTGGGTCTGCCCAAGCCTTACCCATTGAGATAATGTGGTTTCCCAGTAACTCCTGGGTTCAAAAATTCCCAGGATTTCAGAGAATCCCTGGAAGTTTGGCTGCTTATTGCAATTATCCTGTACTAAGTCCTCTCCAGCTGATTGTCTCCCCTATTGTTTGGAAAGAAAAAGATGCTAAAATCTGTCTTGCTCTCCACCCAGAACTGCTCACCTCCTGATGATTCCATGAGTTAAACATGGGTTTTCCTCTTCTTTCATCAGCAGGAAGGTTTTCTTCCAGAAAAAAAGAAAAAGGTCATTTGTTCTCCCTCTGTTCTCAGAATCATCTTTTGTCTCTGCTTTTACCTCCCTCTTTACACTACACCCACATCTTACCTGGGGCACTTCATGATGCTGTGGTTCGAAGCAGCCCAGGCCAGGAGAGGCTTTTCTCTGCCTGGGCACTCATTTCCCCATTCTCCCAGGATAAACAGTGTTCCTTGGTGCTGGAGCTCCTTCTAGAATCCATTTAATCTAAACTCACGAGGTCCTTCCCATCACATCCCTCCTGGAATTGGTTTGACAAACAAGTGGGAATAAATAAAGTCTGCCTTAAGTCCTGGCTGAAATGGAAGAGCTGGCAGGAGCACAGGGACCAAAGGCTTCCATGAGTACTTAAATTTGTAAAGACTCCTGATGGTCTCATTGTTAAATCTATTTACAGCAGCAGGAAAGATGAAAAACTGGGAAAAGAAGCAGAGTTTCCTCCTCTGTTTAAATCCACATGGCAAAAGGTATTGTAATGAATTGTCCACTAAACATCCATCCAATGTTATTACAAATGTCATGATGTGATCTGCAGGGGATTTGGGGTCAGTTAATCCAGAAACAGTGTGAGGAGCCAAGCAGAGCTTGTTCTCATTCTGCAGCCCAAGTAAATAAGGGGTAACTGGGGTTAAAACCCAATCCAGAACCAAATCAATAAACCACAACTTCATGGAACTGTGCCACATGAAATCCTTAGAAACCCAGGAAGTCAGAGCTGGGGCAGGAGGCAGAGGGAGCTTCAGCTGGAGTTTTGTTTCACTGATGCCTCTCAATCCCTGGACTTGTTCTGTCTCAAGTAGTTCAGCAGTCAGTTTCAAAAACAAGTGTTCAAAGTTATCTTGCAACATGCTTCAGGAAATCAAAGGCTAGGGATTAGGTTTTTTAGTTGGGAACTGTATTTTTAATGTCTTGAGAGATTCTTTAATGCCCAGTGCCCAGACTGAATGATGGTGATTCTTCTTGGAAATCACAATTCACTTCACTTCCCAGGAGAACCAGGATGAATTTTGGTTTATACCACTCAAACTTGTGCCATGTGAGCTACTGAATGGAAACATTCTTGTTTTCCTGGCAGGCTTACAAGAGGAGATGGATATAGTGGCCTGTACCATCCCAAAATTCACACTTGAGAGGAAAACAAACCAAACTAACTTCTCTTGAGGAAAACAGTGCATTTTTCTTTGTTTGTCCCTTTCAAGTCACTGTGCTGAGTTTGCACTGAGCTCTGTCATCCAGAATGGCCAAAGTCCTTGAGAAGGGAGATTAACACAATAAATTAATGCAAACCCAAACTTTCGACATTGGAATTGGCCTCAGTAGCTGCTTCTCTGATCACTGCTGACCTGAATTGAATCAACTTTTATGAAAAGCTTAAAAAGTTAACCTGAAGATGCCAAAGAACCACCAGTGTTACAAGTCTTAACAGGGAGCAGGGGATCTGCTCTTAAACTGAGCAGAAAGTAAAACAGAAATTTTGAGCAATGCTGACTGCAGCACTCCGGGAATAAATATGTGCAATCTGTATAATATGTAATTTGTGTATTCACAGATACGTAGATAATCATATTTACTATCAATCCCATTGCACAGTGAATTCAAGCAGTTATTTTAAAAACCTTTTCATGATGGTAATAACGTTCATGAGTCCCATAATGGCTGTTTTCTGCAGAGACAACCCAAAGCCACAGTGTGACAGTAAATATCCTGCCTCTCCCAGCATGTATCCAAAGTGTTGCTATTTCAGGGACCTGCCTCCATCTACACAGTTGTAATTCAGGGGTGAACACGTGTTAAATTAAGCCAATATTTTCGTGCTGGAGCCTAAAACACTGGAGCCATATTTGATACAGAGCAGTTCCCTGGGGAGGGGGGAGGAAAAGTGAATTGTTAAAAAATTGGAAGTCCAGTCTGCCTCAGATCAGCTGCCTGATTTTGGGAAGGCTGTTTCTCTTTGCTGTACCTGTCACTGTGGCTGCATCCTCCAGCTGATGTTGGGTACAAATACTGACCAGAGAGCCACATCCTTGTTGCCTTTCAAGGAATGGCCTTGAAATGTCCTGTGAAATAGATGCCCATCTGGTAGCCAGGATGGACCATTAGGTGCCAATGCTTTTGGATCCATCTTCCCTGGGAATACCACAATTCCTTTGGATTTTGAGTGCTTTTGAGTTCAGTTTAGGGGATTGTGCAATGAGATGTCTCTGTGCCCTGGCATAGTTCCTGTATCTTGATACTGAATGGGAGTATTTTCAGTCTGTGCAATGGGCACTTGCAAGGGATTTTTTTCGGAGGGCTCCTAATTCCCATCAGTGCAGCAACTTGAGCAAGAACTTGAATAAACCAGCAGAAGTGTTGAAAGACACAAACCAAAGGATTTCTTCACATCAGCTTTGCACTGACAGGGGCATGTTACATCTCCCAGAGAGATTCACTGCAGAAAATACACCCCTCAGTTCTACCACAATAACCATTCTCTGCTTAAAATTCAAGGGTTTCCAGCTAAAATTGTTTGAATGGATTAAAAATTAAATTGCTTCGCGAGAAGTGAAAACTCACAGTGCCTCAAGAGCTTATTTAATTCTAAAAGTTGTAGTTGATTATTTTTTCTTGAGGTCTCCAAATAGGCAATGCCATAACAGTGCCAGGTTCTTTTGGAGATGTCAAATTATGGACTGAGATGTAATTATGGGAAAATGCTACATGTAAAGGAGGTATCATATTGTTCACCATCAGAACTGATTTGTAGTCATTAATGAAGTGCTTGTCTTGACGTTTTTGAAGCTCCAGCGTGTTCTGTGTACCACTAAACCTCCTTCCTCTGCCTCTTGGCCTGTTATGAAGTGGTGCTCAGGAGCGATTTTGATTCTTGCCACAGCCAGGCTAAGCATTGAGGAAGAAGTCCTGATTTCAACTCTGAAATCCTGATTTTAATCATGCATTCAAAATGCAGATCCAGTGGATGAACCCTCCCACCCCATCTCAGATAATTTTACACCTGCAAACCTTCGGCCACAATTAGCTAATGATTTGGACGAAATGATTATTGATCCTGACTCCAAGGTAATAGTCATTCTGAGGACCCTGAGCCAGAGCTAAATGTAGTGGAAAAAAAGCACTTGCTTTCCTGCTCAACTCCAGGCAGAAGAAAGTACAAAATAAAAAGGCAATGCTCTTTTGACAGAAAAGCTTGAGTTATTCCACTGCTCACCGTGAAATTTCAGTGTTTGCATCAATTTCCGTATGAGCAGCACGGCATGGATTATAACCCCAAAATATTACAATGGTAACGGGCTGCAGCTGCAGCTGCACAGCCAGCACGAGTGTGCCTGAGTTTTTAAGGTGACGAGTGACTTTAAATGGCAGTTCCGTGCTCACGAGCAGGTGGTGTGTCTCTCTCTCCCTCTTTACAACTTGTATTCATATTTTTATAGATACAGAGACAGATTTCTATATTCTCCAACTCCTTAAAAATACAAACGGGCATACAAACGATGCCATAAACTATCCTCTTTCGGGGGTGTTCTAGCCATTCGCCTCAGAGACAGGCGGTGCCGAGGCCTTGACCAATTGCCCTCCCTGTTTTTACCTGACGTCCCCCTCTCGGCCGGGCCGGGCTCACTGGGGCCGTGAGGCGGGAAGTGGTGGCTGGGCCTCCGCCGCTTCCCCTGGAGCGCGGCCGCCCCTGGTGGCCGCGGCCCGCCCGCTTCGTGCCAGGTTCGCCTCAGGAGACGCCGCTGCCCGCTCGGGGAGAGGCTCAGGCTGTCCTCCCGGGGCAAGGAGCAGCAGGGCTCTGAACCCCTCGGCCCCGCCGGCGGGACGGGAGGAGTTGCCCGACCCCATGAGGGGAATGGGAAGGCGGAGGGCGGGCGGGAGCAGCCTCCGTGACAGCCGGTGGCGGGAAACCCGTGCGCATGCGTAGATAGAACGAGGGCCTTGACAATGTCCCGCCGGCCGGGGCTGCGCATGCGCCCGCAGCGAGCCGAGCGACACGGCTGGCGACCCGCGCATGCGTTCAGACCGCGCACCGGGGCTCCCCGCCGTGGCGGCGNGCGCTCTGGACCCCTCGGCCCCGCGGGCGGGACGGGAGGAGTTGCCTGAGCCCATGAGGGGAATGGGAAGGCGGAGGGCGGGCGGGAGCAGCCTCCGTGACAGCCGGTGGCGGGAAACCCGAACGCATGCGTAGATAGAATGAGGCCCTGCCAATGTCCCGCCGGCCGGGGATGCGCATGCGCACCGCTCCCGCAGCGAGCCGAGCGACACGGNACGCGGCGCCACCTGGCGGCGGGGAGGCGGTGGCGTTGGGCCCGGGGGCTGGCCTCATCCCGGGCGTGACGTCACTGGTATGACGTCAGCGCCGTGGTGTCGCTGGTGACGTCATCCGATGAGGCGCGCAGGGCGGGCGCTGTGTGGGGCTGAGGGGAGCTCGGGCCGCAGCCCTCGGGCCCAGAGCGGGGCCGGCCCGAGCTCAGCCCTGGAGCAGCACCCGGGGACAAACGGTGCTGAAGGATGAAGCTCCATCTTCGGTGTTAGCGTGGCATCAAAGGCAGAAATTCAGGCATAAAGCAGAGGCAGAGCTGTTCAGGGAAAGGAGGCGAGGATGTCAGAGTACCAAACAGCTGTTCCACTGATAGCCGGTAGGATTCGTTGAAGACGTTTAACGTGTCCGACTTCAAAGCAAACTTCTTTCTAGCAGTGTTACCAGGGAAAGCAATTCTGATNGGCAGGAGCGACGTCATGACGCCGGCGCCTTCAGCGCGACGCGGCGCCACCTGGCGGCGGGGAGGCGGTGGCGTTGGGCCCGGGGGCTGGCCTCATCCCGGGCGTGACGTCACTGGTATGACGTCAGCGCCGTGGTGTCGCTGGTGACGTCATCCGATGAGGCGCGCAGGGCGGGCTCTGTGTGGGGCTGAGGGGAGCTCGGGCCGCAGCTCAGTCCTGGGGCAGCACCCGGGGGCAAACGGTGCTGAAGGATGAAGCTCCATCTTCGGTGTTAGCGTGGCATCAAAGGCAGAAATTCAGGCATAAAGCAGAGGCAGAGCTGTTCAGGGAAAGGAGGCGAGGATGTCAGAGTACCAAACAGCTGTTCCACTGATAGCCGGTAGGATTCGTTGAAGACGTTTAACGTGTCCGACTTCAAAGCAAACTTCTTTCTAGCAGTGTTACCAGGGAAAGCAATTCTGATACATTTGTCGCTGCTTCGTGAAGCAACGTGGAATTTTATCTGTTGTTTCCAGGCTCAGGGGCACAAGGAACAGCATATTCAAAAGGGTGAAAAGGGATTCTGGACAAGAGCCTGGAGCCACAGTACAAGGGGGGATGGCTCACCACTGCCCGAGGGCAGGGTTAGGTGGGATATTGGGGAGAAATCGTTCCCTGGGAGGGTGGGCAGGCCCTGGCACAGGGTGCCCAGAGAAGCTGTGGCTGCCCCTGGATCCCTGGCAGTGCCCAAGGCCAGGTTGGACATTGGGGCTTGGAGCAGCCTGGGACAGTGGAAGGTGTCCCTGCCCATGGCAGGGGTGGGGATGAGATGAGCTTTAAGGTGTTTTCCAGCCCCAACAGTTCCATGATTCTGTGATGGGGGCCTGCCTTGAAGGGAGGCAGTGTCAGCTGCTTTACTGACAGCACTTGGTCCCCAAACTGCAGACATACAGGTGTTTGTTTTAACCATGCAGGTTTTAGATAAAGCCAAAATTACAGCCAGGCAAAACCAGTTTGGCTCCAGTAAAGCCCAAAGACAGTGACATTGGCTGTTGCTGAGTCTGTTGGTTCTGTAGGAAGTCTCAAAAATCACAGACTGGGTACTGCTCTTGTTTTGTCTGCAAAAAAAGACCCTTACGTCCTTGGCTTTTGTATCCACTTAAAATCCTGTTCTTCATCTCTCTCCTGGTCCCTCCTTTCCCCTTTGCTTTTGGTGCTTGGATTAGAGCAGTTTTCTGGACATCAGTACGTGTGTGTCAGAGACAAACTGGAAACAGAAAGAGTTGTTATCATAAGCTTTACATTTGGAAGAAAATGGACCTCAAGTTCTTTTGTCTCTGCTTTTCCCACTGGGTCAATTTTCATTACATGCAGAGTGTCATGGGTCTTCACTGTAGCTCTTGTGTGTGATTTTAGCTGAGAAGGGAGCAAGTTATTAATTGTTACAAATTAATGAAGTGTTAGTGTAAAAGATGCATTATCAGATCACCTGAACAGATCCATGATGGCTTGGGTCACCTTTTCAAAGTGAACATCTTCCTATTTTAGAGAAATCAAGATAATTTGTTTAATTTCATTTTATATTTGGCTTCAGCATAATCACAAATCAGAAGACATGATTTTTGGGAAATAGTCAGTAGAACTGACCTTATTTTAAGTGAATGTGCCCTTCAGAATAACACTGTCTTCTTGGAAAGGAATGGCTTGAATGTTTAACATGGGAGTGTTCTTCTCTTTATTTTCGCTTTTTCATTAATGTTTCAGTTCATTTTCTTGCCACAGATATCACTGACTGCTCCATTCTTGATCTACAAAAATAACAGAATTGGTTGACATGGTCACAGCTATCCCTGTTGGGGTGGAGTCAGGCACCTGGGACAAGGCCACATTGTGGTTTGGAAGAATGATGGGCTGTCCAATGGTTCCCTTTTTTCACAGCTTGATCCTGGTGGTTGGTGTCTCTCCCAGCTCATTTCCTAAGGTAAAGAACAAAAAAACAGGGCAGGCAGAGAGTTAACCTCTGTGGGGTGGCACTAGAAACCTCAGTGCTTGATGGCAGCTGTTTGCTGCCAATTTTGAAACTTACCTAGCTACATTTTAGTAATTTGAAATGCCTTGTATTGATTTTGTAGGATTTTAATTAATCGTTTTGTTCCTTGATACTCCTTTAGTGGTTTATAGGAGAATTACCCCTCTGATAACACAGAGAGCTCTCATTAAGTAGGTATTAGCTGAACGTAGGACTGGATTTTTATAAACTGTGTTGATGTGGCTTAATTTTATTATCCCTCTTTATTCATCAGTTCCCATATAAGCCATTTCTTTATCAGCCTGGTGTTGAGCTCAGTCTGCAAGATGGGTGTTTACTTCTCTAATTGTCCTTTTTGAAAAATCACAGTGACTTCTGCTTGCAAATGATCTGATTCTGTTGACAGAATCACCTTCAGCAGCTGCTTTTCAGTGTGCTTTGGATTGCTCCTAAAATAGGCTGCTTTCAGCACCATCAGGGGATGAATATTATAGAGATATTTAGTATTTGCAGGATTAACAGCTGCATGGTTTCATGTAGTAGCCCTGGTAGGTTTTTCTTCTTGGTTTTCATGTACAACACAAAAAGATCTTTTTTGAAAGTCCTTAACTACTTCTGGCAGGGTAATTTTACCTTCAGGTTTTAATACATTGCATTGTTTATATTCAGAATCCAATTCCATCACCATGATATTATTTTACATCTTTGTTTTTATCGTTACTCTGATTGCTTTTCTTTCTCTGAAAACCAAGTGAGTTTTTATCAAGTATTGTTCTCTTTATTGATTTTTGGGGCCTCTATCTAAATGTTTTTATTCAGTCCTTAACATCAATTTTATTTTTATCTTAAAATTAATAGCTGCTTGTTGTTTTCAGTCAAAGCAATTTGATTTTTGCATCACCAGCTGCTTCTCTTTGTGCTTTATGTGCTTCTGTGTTTGCATACAACTGGGAGCATTTGCAATTGAGTGACCGTTAGTTTTTATTTTTCTCTTCACTTCCCCTTTATCCTTCCAGAGGAGGTATAAAGTGAATTTTCTATTCTGGGGATGTGTTGGTAGAGGGACACTTCGTTGTGTAAGTAATGATTTTAAATTCTGTCTGGAATGTGATGGATTTTTTAGTGGCTGTGAAATGCTCAGAAATGCTTTGCCATATGAAAGGGTGCTGGCAGGGGGAGGTGTAGCCCTGGGCAGAAATGTGAGGACTGAAGGGATATCAGATATGGAAGTGGGTGGTGCCAGATGGACTCTGGTGCTGATCCTTGCTAAGATTACTCCTTGGAATCTCAGGATGATTTTCCTACCTATCATTCCCTTGTTTATATAGACCTGAATTAATTTCTCCTTTCCTATTTTCCGCATCTGGTTTTGTTACCCTTTTCTGGCCCAGGGAAGCTGGCAGAGATCAGGACAAGAGAGTTGTACCTTCTTTGGATTCCTGTTTTGCACTTTGATTCATTCTCTCCTCACAGAACAAGCTCTTCTGTCCTCAGTGTTAATTTTTTTGCACTTCTGCAACCACAGAGACCCTGCACTGTCCAGATGTGGTGTCATGTCTTTATAAAGTAGTGATAAAGGTGTTGGTTAATGCAGGAACCTGCAGAGAACAGGCTCTAGTGAAGAATCCCTAAAAGGATGGAAGATAATGTGCTTTTTCAGAAGTCACACCGTTGACATGTAGGTTCTCCTCCATCAGGAACCTGTAGGAAGATTTTCTGTTACAGGATTTGGTCTGGAAAAATCCCTAGGGACCTCCTTCTGGTGTGGTTGCCAGAAAAAACACAGCAGAAATTCTTTCTGTTGGCACAACTTGGTCTGGCTTGACTGGAAGTTTTGTCACCAACCCTCAGATCTTTGACTGGAGCTTCCTCAAAAGGAGAAGGTGGTGATGAAACTTCCAATGCCAACCCAACGTGGTGCATCCCATCATCCTGCTGCTGCCAGCACTCCCTAATTGGTGGCCTGGGGTCATCCAGGCCCTGGCAATTAGCTAATTTCTGAAGACAGGTGAAGCTGGAGTGGAGGGGCTGGGGAGAAAGGTGCCCTCCTTTGGACTCACTCCAGCAGGTCTATGTCCTTTTTGTGCTGGGGACTCCAGACAATAATTCAGGTTTTGTTGTTGCCTCACTTTCTAGTGGTAAATAATCCCATTTTCCTTCGTATTTCTTGTGAAATACAAGAGATTGCATCCAAGGCACTTTCCTGCTTTTGAAAGTATAAAGTGAATTTTTCTTTAAAGATGAGGAATTGAGGAGGAGATGTCCTGGGGCACTGTTGTGGTGCTTGGGAGGGGAGAAGAGATCTTCTGTGTGCAGGGTGTTGAGGCCTGCCGAGCACTGATGGACTGTTGGAGCCACGGTGATGACATATTCTTGGAGACTGAAATGGCAGGAGGATTGTTCCTGGAACAGACAGACAGTGTAAAGCAGCAAGTGAGCAGGCCCAAAATGTTGTGTATTTGAGAGCTCAGAAGAGAGAATGTCAAACTGGACTGCTGGTGGAAAAATGCTTTCAGGAGTTAAAAGAGAGGCTGCTCTGAAAAGTGGGAGAGTAACAGATGTTTTACCTGTTTGGGTTTTTTTAAGGGTTTTATGATTTCACTCAGTAATTACAAGGCAGTAATAGGTGCATATTTTTAAATCATGGAATCATAGAATAATTTGAGTTGGAAGGGACTTTAGAGATCATCCAGTTCTACCCCCCTGCCATCGGCAGGGACACCTTCCACTATCCCAGGTTGCTCCCAGCCCTGTCCAGCCTGGTCTTGAACGCTTCCAGGGATAGGGCAACCTGTGCCAAGGCCTCACCACCCTCAGATGGAAAGATTTTATTCCCCTTATCCCATCTAATCCTACTCCCTGGCAGTGGGAAGCCATTGCCCCTTGTCCTGTCACTCCAAAGTCCCTCTCCATCTTTTCTGTAGGCTCCCATCAGGTACCTATTGAACTGGTGGAAGTGATTAACAAGAGCAATAAGCACAAAATACACTAAATCCATCCTTTTCATTCCTTTTTCCAGCTTCTATCTTTCATTCTTACTGGTCCTGCTTTGTACCATTTTGCTGATCCATGTTTACTTGAAGGGCACAGCTGAGCTATAGATTTGGCATCTCAGCAAATAGGTAAGTGTTGCTAATTATTTTATTTGTGATTTGTTGAATTTTAAGATCTTCCAAAATGAATTGGATATTATACTGAAAGAAATTCTTTTCAAAGCCATTACTTTTTGAGCTCAATAAACTGGTACCAGAGCTGGTTGTTAGGGGCAGCAATAGCAGCAGCTTCAGAAATACTGAGATGTTGAACAGAGCAGAAACCTGTAAATGCAGGTCTGGAAAGGGAGAAGTAATACAGATAAATTCTTAGTTTTGCATCATAATTGTGTCTGATCTGATCTGCCTGGGACACTGAACATTGATAGCAAATGCAAAAGTGCTGATCTCTTTTACAGTTTAATATCAGGAACTCACCATAAATAATCCAGCAGGAGAGCTGTGTCTGAGGTCTTTAAAGACATGTAGGATGTAAGATTTGGGACTTCTCCACATGCTGTCTCCTCCTTAGAAGAAAATGGTCAATTTACAGTTATAACTACACCAGTGTTCTGTCCAGGAAGAGTAAATTTATGAACTGGCTACATAAAACTTTGGTTTCTCTCTAACAGAAAATTACTCCAAGATTCACAGCAAAATCCTCTGCAAGTCTGGGAGCCTGAGTTTAAAATAAATAAATCCATTAACATCTGTAATTGCTTATAGGAAAGGCTGACCCATGGAAGTGTGTAACCAACATTCCTCAGCCTCTCATGTCTGCAGCCAAGCCATTTGAGAAAACAATCTCCCATGTGTTTTTCCTGCTTTTTGAGTCTTTTCTGTGTCCAGAGCTTTACTGGAGGAACTGGACCACATCTGCTGCCATTCCAAGTGAAACACTGGTTTGGGTTTGAAAGAAGTAGCTTTGGGAGCAATATAAAACCCCTGGTAAAATAGCCAGAACCATCATGAACTCAGGACTAGGAAGAAGAGGACAATGAAAATATGTAAGAATAGAGCTCTAGTTTTGATGTTGCCTGGGAGTTGATGGCATTTCCATCTGGACATTGTACCCAGTGCTGTTCCAGGTAATCCCTGCCTAGTACTGCTGTCCGTGCTGTAGCTGAAAAGATTAAGAAATTCATTTAAAAATACCATTTATTTAGTCTGTTTACCTCGTGTGTGTGACAGCAGTTTGTGAAACATGGTCAGTGCCGTGGTTTATTGAGTACTCAGGGGAAGAATTCAGCAGGAGTAGGAGGGCTAATCCTAAGTGAGCAGCTGTGGAAGTAAGAGGAGAGAAAAGGTGAACATGTTTAATGGAATTGTTCTCTGACTTGTCCTAAAACCCCTTCTGAAATGCCAGAAACTCCATTAATTTACTTCTCAAAATGAGGTTGGGCTGTCCTCTCTGGAACTGTAGTGTCTCAAAGCAGAGTTTAACACTCCAGAACTTGAGCTGAAGAATGGGGTTTTTCCTGCTGCATTCACTGCTCTTGTGCCATATTAAGTAGGAATGTGTATAACAAAAGGACAGTCCAAGTCCAGAGCTCTGAGACAAAAGCCTACCCCATATCAGATACCTGTTTTAAAATCTTTCCTCTCCTTTGCTAATGTGGTTTGGGCATGTCTGTAGTGCAATTACAGTGACAGTGTTTGGGGTCAGTATGTGCCTTTTCTAATCTTAGTATTTCATGCAGATTCTCTTCTCCTTCAGCAATTTACACCTTGTCCCACAGTGCCTCTGCCTGTACCATCCTGCATGACCACCTGCTTTTGTTTCTTTGTTTAAGGGCTTTCCTAAGTGTCTCTCTGAAGCTCTGTAGCTTATCATGATGATCTTACACATGCTCTGCACAAACTGAGGTGCCTAACTCATGGTCCAGTCTTCTGAAGAATGAGCTTTTGAAAGCAGATGAGGTCCTTGGAGAGAAAACCTGCTCCAGTGAATGTGAATTTAGTGTGGAAGAATGAACTGTTGGAAGTGCCCACTCTGTCTGGTGACCTCATTGGAGTCTGGAGAATGGACATCTCTGAGGTGCTGGAAGGGCTGATGCAAATCTGAGCTGGTTCCCCCTGCTCTCCAGTCCTCACAGTGTTCTTAGGTCACATTGGCTGGAAAGCCAATGGATGAACAGGACAACGATTTTAAAGAGTTGTGGGCAAATATTTTGAGTAAGGCAAAGAAAAAGGCTGGGAGTGCTGAGGCAACAAAGAGGGTTCAGAACAGGTCAAAGAGCACCACAACACGAAGCAAATTAAGAAGAAGCAAACCTGCTGCTAAGAGCCAAACCTGTCATCAATTACTAGCAGTGAAGGAGACAAACTTGCCTCAAGATTTAGGTCCAAAGGAACAAACGTTGGTGCACGAAGAAGATGGTGATGCTGCAGCCTGCAGTGGTGAGACTGCACAGGGGGATGGAGCAAGAAGCCCTCTCCCTGCCAGCCAGCTGAGCACAGAGACCACTGAGGGTAGCCAGAGGCCTCTGACAGGTGAGTGAACTGAAATCGTTCAAACAGAAGATAGGCAGGGACTGAAAGGACTCGGTAGCTCAGTGAAGGTGTTGAGAAATCCATCTGGAGGGGACACAGTAGCACTGCTGGAAGCAGTCTTGCCCCTTACAGGGGTTTAACCCAGGAGTGTGTTCTGTGCTGCAGGCAGGCAGATGATGTCCCTTAGTAAGGTGAAGCCTTGCACAATGTGATTTGTTGGCCAGTCATAATTCACTGTTTTTTTGCAGTATCAGAACTGATAAAAACCATCTCAGATTATCTAGAAGTGAGCTCAGAGTATATTGTGGTGCTTTTTCACTCAGTGCTTCATTGTATAGTGACATATATTGTCACTGGATGTTGTCAAGGGCAAAAACATGAATGAATTAAGAAAGGTGTTGGATTAATTCATAAAGGATTGGTCCTTCTGTAGCTGTTAAACATGATGGCCAGAATGCAGTCGCCAGTGATGGAAGTCCTTAAACTGATAAATGAGGTCAGTCAGGAATGGGATATTGTGAGGTGGGAATTGTGGGAGAGCAGGGCTGTGGGGCTGCCCTTCCATGTTCCTGCTGGAGACCTTCATGCAAGGTTTCCTTAACATTCCTTCCTCTAAAAGGGATACAAAGGCATCTAAACTCCCCTGTAGCTCAGGAGCCGGATGTTGTTACTGTGGTTTTTGAGTATAAAGTCATGTAACAGTTACACAAATTGTTCACTGCTCTAGGAATGGCTGTTGCAGAACTGCACCTGGCCCAGGCTGCTGTGGGGGAAAGGCCTCCCAGCAGCTCTCAGTGTGTGTTTAAAACTGCCTGGTAAAACTGGTGTTTTCTCCCCCTCTAGTGAATCCTCAAAGTGGCTGTTCCCAGACTACCTTACCCTTCCTTCCTGCAACTCCTCCAGGAACCTGCTCCTCACCCACCCCAAAGGTGCGGGTGGCAGAGCTGGTGGTGGAGAGAATGCAGCAGTTCAAGAGGGTGGCACCCGAGCAGCTGAAACACAGCTCGGATGGGAGCGTGCCAAAGGTTACAGCCAGCGGGGATTTCCCTGCCAGGAGCCAGGAGCAGAACCCTGCTGAGGATGGTATGTGTCTCCTCTTGGCTCTGGTGTGTGCAGAATGAGTGGCTGGTGAGATTGGTTGCCTGAGGAGCAGTCCTGGATCCCAGGGCTTTGTTCTTGGCTGGCATAGTGGCTTGGGATGCAAATCACTCCAGATCCCTGAGAATACTTCATTAAAGAATTATCCATATTTTTCTCCAGCTCTTCTCTAAGGCTGAATTAACCTTATGTAAATTCTAGAGAAATAATTGTCTTTTTGGAAACAGGTTGAAATTCCAACAGGATCAGTGAACTTGGTCATCCTTCCCTTGGAGCAGTGTTAGGCAGTTCTTACATAGCCTCCATCTTTGGTACATCTCCAGGCACTTTCTAAGGTGATATGTTCTGTGTTGATAAATTGAATTCACAGCAATTTTACTCTGGTTGGTTCTTTATAGATCAAGTCCCTATTGGTTTTCTATGGACATGAAAATCTGCTGTGTTATACGTTTGATGCATAAAATTCCATATTCTCCCCAGAAACTTCAGCCAAAACTGTCCCTTCATTGTCTCTGTCGTGTGATGCACTGTGGGAGAATTGTCACCTCCTGCTCCTGGGCTGGTACAGTCCTGGAGTGTTGGAAAGGAGCAGGTTGTACCTTTCCTGGTGAGAGATCAAGTGTGAAGAATTGCAAGAGAAAGATTGCAATTAATTTCTGTGTGTCTAGTTTAATAAGCTAATAATGACAAGTGTAACAGTTTCTCACCTTCCATACCTGATTTAATTTTCCATCTTAGATCATCTTTGCCTTCTTTGCCAGATACCCACCATCTCCCATCCGTGGAACACGACAGTGCTCTGGCTTTGGCTCTTCAGCAGGAATGCAAGGAGGAAGCCCTGACAAGCCTGGAGGATGCAGGCTTGTTCTTCTGTCAGATCTGCCAGAAGGATCTCACAGCCATGAACACACTGCGCCGAGAGCAGCACGTCAACAGGTGAAACACCAGATCTGTCTTTTCCATCCAGTCCCCCACAGACTCCTCACTCAGCCCAGCCATGGAAGGATGTGAGAGCAGGGGTTCTGCTTAATGGCCTTGACCTTTATGGCTTGAATTAACAAGTCATTTTGATGTGAAAGCAGAGGCTGTTTGCCTGCATGGCTTGCCCTGCATGGCTTCTGCATGTGTGTGGCCAGGCCAAATCTGCTTTCATCAGCAGAGCTGAGCTGCCATTGTAAAGAAACTTGGTGATCTTAAAGGTCTTTTCCATCCTTAGTAATTCCATTAGGGATGACTCCCTAATGCAAATTCTAGAATCTGATGAGTTCAGACAACAAAATCTTTGCTCTGTTTTGCTAAAAATTCATCTAAGGACATCTGGTATGTCACTGTATCTGAGCTGTTTGCTGCGGGAAATGTGACACTACTCAGATGACTCAATTGAAATTAATGCCCTTCATTTAACAATTTCCTCAGTCGTAAATATCAAACACAATATATAATGTACAGACAGCTCTTTGGAAATTGAAACTCTGTGCTTTTTTGTTGACAACGTATAAGAAACAACACATTTGAATGATTGTAAATTCTTAATTCAAGCACTTCCAGAAGGCAGGAGTGATGTAAATTGTCCAGTCCTACATCATGTTACTGAGTGGTTCCCATTGATCAGGCTCGTTTGCACCTGCAGCTTTCCAGGTGTTACTGTTTCTGTTTTCAGACATTCTGTGCTGCTTAAGAGGACAGAAGCTGTAAAACAGTGACAGTGTGCTAGAAATGCTTTTTGGAAAGTCAGGCTTTCTGAACTATAAACCTGAAATCATATGTTGAGATTACAAGGTTATATTAGCCAGGGTTTTATTGATAGCAGCCTTCATCCCAAGAGTGAAGCTGTAGATGGATAGAATACTGACACACCAGTAATCACCAGTGCTGAATGGTCTCTTAGCACAGCCCTGTGTGTGTGATTACCTAATCAGGTAGTGACTTTGGTAATAGGTCCTGCAGATCCAGGATTTCACACCCTGAATCTCTTTGGAGAGAACAAAAAAAAGAATGAGTACATTTTTTTACATAGTTTTGGCCTGCTGAAAATTATTTGAAGTTCATCATGCTGCACTCTGGTGTGTGGTGTCAATTCACCTGCTCCCTTTTATGTTAACAGGGGTTTATAAATTAGCTGGAATGTTAGAATGAGTGCAGGAAGAGGGATTAGGTGATGGACACACATGAAGTGTGTTGTTCAAGAGAGGCTGTGGACTCCTTTTCCCTAGAGGTGTTCAAGGCAAGGCTGGAGTAAACTGTTCTAGTGGAAGGTGTCCCTGTCCGTGGCAGGGGAGTGGATCAGGATGGCCTTTAAGGTCCCTTGCAACCCCAACCATTGTGGGATTCTATGATTCTAAAGTTACTCACTGCACTTGCCTTTGAGCAGTATGTTTTTACTGTGCCTCTGAGACCATTATCTGTATGTAACTGTTTTCTTGTTTCTTTAGTGGATGTTCATGGTTGTTACCGATATTAGAAGTGATTGTGCTTTTTTAGTATTATTATAATTATTATTATTATTATATTAATGGCTTAAGTCTTAGCATGGACCCTTTAAAGTCTCCATAGGTAAGCTTTACCATTGTCTCCCAGGTGTCTGGATGAGATGGAAGAAGCACAGATTTCATCCTCCAGCAAACCAGTGGTCCCTGAATGTCCCATCTGTGGCAAACAGTTCCAAACCCCACAGAGCCGAGTCAGTCACCTGAAACGCTGTGCTGTGGAGATGGATGTGCCTCCTAATCTGCTTCTTCAGGCAGTGCAGTTGCAGGTGGCCACGCTTGGTGATGCAGCTCTTCAGTGTCCCAGGTAAGATGGTAAGAAAAGAAAAAGATGCTGGTTGCTTCCTTTGGCCTGAGAGATGCTGGAGGTGGGGGTGAACAGTAAATGCAGGGCTGACACACACTGGGTGAGCCCTGAGCAGGTCAAGAAGAGCCATGGCCCAGTACCAGGTGAGGACAATGTGACAGTTAGTTGGAGAAATCAACTTAATTTCCCTCAGAAGAGGTCAGGTGGTGGATGACTTTAAAAGCCAGCAGGCAGGAACAAAATGGGGAGTAAATAACCTTCCAGTGGTTTGTCAGGATGATTTGTGCTCTGTGAGGCAATTGCTCAGTAAAGCTGAATTATGTGTTTGAGCTTATTGAGCAAACCACAGAGTACGAGTGCGGAGCCTTTCCTGAGATCTGTGGTGCCAGTGCATCAGCTCCTCAGCTCATGGCTGTCCTGGGAATGTCCTTTTACCCTGAGCCAAAGAGGAAGCAGATGTGATGTTTTGGAATGTGCGTGGTACAGAGCTGCTCGCTTGGATTTGAGCAGAATCTTCAGAGTGCAGCAAGTGGTGCCAGAGTGAATTTGTAGAGGGGCTCATGAAGTCCTCTTGTGCCAAGGAAGGACCATTGCCAGTTCCCTGTGGAAGCAGAGGGGTGGGAAAGCATTTTCTGGTGATCTGGTTTTTTCCTGCTTCAACTTGCTTGTTCCCCTTTGGTAGAAAAAATCATTCAAGGTAGAGATAGCAGATGCTTACATCCCAAAATAAGACTTTTCTAAATTGCTCTAAGTTCCGTGAATGGTAAGAAATCATTTGCTCTCTGCTAGAAAATAAACTATTGAATGTTTTTTATTATGCTTGACATGGGAATCTCTCCAAGCAAATGGAGCAGCTGCTCTGGAGTGCTCAGTGTTTGTTGTCTCTGATCCAGTCACATTAACTGGGGCTTCCTGCTGCATTCTTGCATTTCAGCAATCAGCCCAGCAGGGCAAAGCGGAAAGGCCCCTCTGACGAGGACTCGAGGAAAACACAGAAGAGGGCCAAAATGGAGCCCAAGGATGAAGATTTGCAGGTTGCCATGGCAATGTCACGCTCTCTGTTGGAGCAAGAAAAGCAGAAACAGGCAAAATCAGTTACAAATGTGAAACCAGTGGCTGCTTTCCCAATCAAATGGAAGCCAGGATCAGGTATGTGCTACAGCAAGTTAGTGTCTGAGGCTGTGTTATTGCAGGAGGAATGTGGCTGCTCTCCACCAAAACTTCCCTGTTGGATACAGGAGGGATGACAGCCCTGTCTGTGGTTTATTTAAGCTGTCAGAGCTTCAGCAATACACAGTATCCACATGCAGTCAAGAACAGCTGCAGGATGTCCATGGGTTTCAGGAATCTTGTGCTTTTTTTCACTGGTTTGTTGTTTTGAATCTGTAAAATAGTCTGAAGCTGTTGTTTCCTGTGAACTGTGGAAGTGAGGAGAAATAACATGAAAATACGATTGTTATTTCTCCTGCAGTAGATTTTTTCCTATTCCTCCTGCTACAGCCTGGATTAATGCAGCTTTTTCAGCATTACCTCATATTATTTTGTCCTTTCTGCAGTGCCATGTGTGTCCAGTACATGCTGCTGAGTAGGTGCCTCACCATGTCATAGTGTGCAGAAGGGTTTAGAAAGGCAGACAACTGCCAGGGGACAGAGTTGAGAGCTGTACAGAGGGGAGACTTCACTCTTAACAAGCCTGCTCAGGTCTCCTCCTGCCCATAGATACTCCCAGTTGGATTTGGGGTTGGGCATTAGTAAGGCAAAGGTAGTAAGACATAGGATTTCCTAATGAAAGCTGCTCAGTTTGTTTGAGCTGTGGCTTGATACCATCCATGATGAGAACACAAGAAGTCCTTCATGGGTCTCTTGGTGGTTTTTCCCTCCCTTTGTTGTGCAGCACTGCCATACAGTGTTGGAGGTTAGGATTTTTCCTTTATTTTCCTTTTTGTTTCTCTCAGGGAATTTTGTCCCACCTCTTCCTAAGAGATGGTAGTGACCAGTAGTTAAGAGACAAAAGTGGCCAGGCTGGAAGGAGTGCAGCTGGCTACTCTCTTAGCTGGGGGCTTTTCTCTGGGAAGGGCAGAGATACCCGAGATTTTGGCTGGGGGGGTCAGGGGCTGGGCACATTCTCGGGATCAGAGGGGAACAGTCGAGCTGCTGGTACCGCAGGGAGGATTTGCTGCCACTGCAGAGTCCAGCCCTGCACTGCTTCTCCCTCATCGTGGGTGAGCCTCTGCTCATTAGAGCAGCCATTGATCTGGGACCTTATTAACACCCAATCTGCCTGGAAGGGATGCTCACTGTCTACTCAAGTGCCTCAGGGGAAAAACCCAGGACCCCAAACCCAGCACCCCACTTCCCTTCCCCTTCCTGGAGGGCACATCTCCCGTCTGCTGCTGCCCAGCCCTCCTGCTTGCTGCTGCTGCTGCTTCTTTGGGCTTTTTTGCTGCAGCACCCCATGTCTGTCCCCCCTTGCAGCTCCTGCTACAGCATATATATGTAAAGAACTGTTATTGCTTTTCCTGTATCTTTGCCTGAAAGCCCTGTAATTTCAAAGTTATAGTAATTCAGAGGGAAGGGGTTACGTTTTCCATTGCAAGGGAGGTTCCACCTTCCTTGGCAGACACTTGTCTTTCAAACCAAGACATAGAGGCACCAGTCCATGGGTGCATGACTACCAGTGCTTTCCATAATGATCAGATTTTGTAGACATAGGAAGGCCCCCAGAGTGCTGCAGAACAGTGTGAGGAGGAGTCAGTCTTCTCCAGAGTTTATTTCTTCCATAAGGACAATGTAAGGTTTTGCACTACCTGCACAGTCTTAAGAGTTGTGTTCTCATGCCTTTTGGTCATCACTGATTACAGTAATGAAGAAACTGCTGTGTTGATCTCCTCTGTCCTGTGTGTTCAGCTGTTTATTTATTTGGGTTCCTTTTCTTTTTAAAGAGAAATCTAGGCGTAGAAAAGGTGCCAGTGCCCCTCCACCACTGCTGCTCCAGGACCCGGAGAAGGTCCGCAGGAGGATCCAGGAGCGAGTAGCTATGATGCTGACAGAAGAGCTGGAATTCCCTCCCACCCCTCAGCTGCCCATCAGTAGGATTTTGGAGGATGAATTCGGAAAAGCAACCTGGCTCATGCCATTGTCCAAAGCCAAGGAGTGCTTTTTATGGAAGATCAGTGCTCTGACAGGACCCTGTGACCCTGAGTCATTCTACACTGCAGCCTTAACCCCTCCAATTGTGCCCTGGAAGCCTGTGCAGGTGAGGTGCTCTGTTGTCCTTGCTCTGATATGTGTGTGCACTAATTCTTGATACTTGCCCTCTATCCCTTCTGCTTCCTCATTTGGAATGTAAATCAGTGATCCCCTCTCTGTACACTCTCTGCCCATCACCTGTTCTCCCCATGTCTTACACAGTCACGTTTGAGGATCTTGAACTTTCATTTCTGCCTTTTGGAGAGGAGAACAATGCTCATGTTACCATGGTTTTTGAGCTTTCAGAAAATAAAAAGGGATGGGAACAGAAAGTACTGAGTAAAAGGACTCCATCCTGCTCATTGTGCCATTAGTTTGTCCATATTTACAGCAGCCTGACTCTTGTTTTTGTACTTGACGCTTCTTTCTGGTTATTTCTAGTGTGAGCTTTTCCCCATGTTGCACTCAGCAAGGATTGGGGGGAAAAGTTTAAACTGAAACCTGCTATTTGCTAGCACAGAGAAGGTGTGAGTGCCTGGAGTTGTACAGCAGTGTTTGCACTCAGGCTTTCCCTGTGCATGCCACTGCCTCCTGGTGCATGTGAGCTTTGATCCAGGTCTCAGTTCCACTCTTTCATTTTGGTTCCACCTGGATCTGCATCTTCCAGTGCTCTGTATTTTTATGAAAAGTGCCTAGAGAAACAAAGCTCTTTCAGTCTCTTTTCTCCAAGAAGGATATCACTTCTCTTTCTTCTCTCTTTGTTCTCTTGAACAAGTATTTGCTGCTCCTGTTCAGAAACTCCTGTACATATATAAGAGCTTTATTTAATACTTCTTCCCTGTCAAAGCCCAATGTTTCTCTGGCTTGTTGCAGGTTGAGGCTGGAGAGGAGGGACTCCCTTCTAGGAAGTTTTGACCTTTCATTCAAGCCAAAAACTGCCAGAGAAGTTTAAAAATAAAAAGCAGGAATGTCTTTAAAATCATGGCAGGAGTGTGTTTTTCCTCTGATTCTTTCCACTCGCAATAATGGCTGAACCATTTTTACTTAGAAATAAGCAAGCAAAATTATTTTTTGGGAAACTTAAGACCAAACCCGGAAAATACCCAGTCCAAGATGAAAGTTTGATTTAGTTACATGTAACTACAAAAGCATTTAAGAACTCAGAACAGAAGCACCTGGAGAGCTTCAGCTGTGACTCTTGCCAGGAGCTCCAGCTATAATGAAGTATTTAGATGTTGGATTTGGAGCATTTCCCCCATCCTTTCTCCCTGCTTGGCAGTTGCCTGCACAGACATGCTCCTGGAGAAACCAACTTTTCTGCATTTTCCCTTGTAGTTTTCTTTCTTCTGTTCAGAGCTGTCTTATGCCTGGAGAGTCCTTCATAAAACTGCAGAGAGCTGTTCCTCAGAATGCCCTGTACCTGGGCAATGCTCTGTGATATGTCATAGGTGTTTCAGGAGTATGAAGTAGAGACCATATTCTGAGCTCTGCAAATACATAAAACAAGGCCTAATTTATTGGTGTCTTTTTGTCCTCCTCATTTGATCAGAATAAACCAGAGAACCTTCAGCCGTTGGTGGGATCTCATCAGCCAGAAGTATCCCAGCAAACTCAGTCTGACCTCAGCTCTCAGGAACCCACTTGCACAAAGGTTGGAGGCCAAACTTCTGATGAATCCAAAGCAGGCCCCAAAGGAGATGAGCAGCTTTCATCCTCGAGCCAGAAGGACATTCAGACCCTTCAGGACCTGGTGGAGTTGGCCAGGGAAGGACTCACCCTTACTCAGTGGAACCTTGACACTGGCCGTGTTGAGGCAGCAGAGCAGCCAGGTGAGTTCTGGCAGCTTTGTGAGCCCTGCCCCTGGTTCCTTCAGCTACACGGAGCCAGTCTTAGGTTGGGCTGAGTCAGAGAGCCATGGCAGCACCCACAGGTTCTTGGTGTTTATCCAAGAGGTGATATTGTGGGAGCACATTTTTCTGCTGTAAGATTTAGAGACAACCTGATATTTCTGAAATTTTTCAGAAATCGCAGCTTTTAAGAGGAATTCTGGACATCAGATACTAAATTTTATTTTAAAATTAAAGATATCAAGGTATTTTCTGCCAGGAGGGAGCCTGGATATGTTCAACAGCTGGAGCAAAATCTTCATTCCTGCTTATCTTGAGCGTACAAGAGAGATGGAGAGGAACTTTTCACAAGGACATATAGGACAAGGGGCATTGGCTTCAAACTAAGGGAGGGTATATTTAGATTAGATACTGAGAAGAAATTGTTCCCTTTGAGGGTGGGCCGGCCCTGGGACAGGGTGCCCAGAGAAGCTGTGGCTGCCCCTGGATCCTTGCAAACGTCCAAGGCCAGGTTGGATGGGGCTTGGAGCAACCTGGGACAGTGGAAGGTGTCCCTGCCCATTGCACAGGGTGGAACTGGATGGGCTTTAAAGTCCCTTCCAACGCAAACCAGTCTGATTCCGTGGTTCTGCCTGGACAGCCTTTCTGTTACGTGCACTGTCTTTTCAGGTCTTGAGACAGTCGGATGAGAGAGATGCACAAGAGGGATGATTTTGTGTTGGACATGGATTACACAAACCTGAAGTTAGTCTGTGCCTACACAGGGTTGAAAAAATACAACACCTGGAATTCCTTTGTGGGCAACTCTCTGATGTCCCCAGTCACAGTTGCATGTGGTGCACAACTGCACGTTTCAAGGGCAGTGGTACCCCTTGAAGTGCTCTTCAGCAAAATCTATTGTGTCTCCTGTTCATCTCTGAAAGAGAACATGGTTCCTAAGCTCACCTTTCTGCATTTGCACTTGGATATAATATTCCTCACTTCCCCTGCTAAACTGCAGCAAATGGTCCCTGGCCCTTCAATGTATATAATTAACAGTGGAATGGTGCTTAGGTACCCTCAGCCTGTCACAACCCAGAGCCAAATGCTGCAAAAAGGCATGAGGGAGAGGATGAGCCTTCAGCCCAGCCAGCCTGGTCATAGCAGCTGTCACAGCAAGGATCCTGTTAGGAGTTCTTAGATCATTCTCTCTCACCAGGAGGTTGTATGTGATTTGTGATGTGCATTTTCTTCCCTGAGGAGAAGAACTGACTCCCAGTGATGCTCCACGTAGTGGCTTTGTGGCCCCATCCAAGGAGAAGAACCTCCTCAGGAGCAGCAGTAAAACAGTAAGGATAACCTTATTTCCCACTCTTTATATATTCATCTATAACAATCAGAAATAAAAAGCTGTTATATTTGTGCAATTCAAAGAAGTGTGGAATATTCCCCATTCCTTTCTGTGGAAACAAAGTGGTGCTTAAGGTTCACAATGACTGAGGATTCATCATGGGCACAGGTGAGATCAGCACACCTGGGGTGTTCCACTGATGCCCAGGAGAGCCTGAGGGTTTTTCAGTACTTGTCCTACCTGATGAGAGATGATTTAAATGCCAGGGGACAGAAGGCCAAGATGTGCAGGTTAGAGAGTTGTGTTGTAGCACTGAGAGTGTTTGGGGGTAGGAACCAGGGATGCAGCTGCAACATGTTATGCAGTACACTGCTTTAGTGCCCAGGTTATCCAGGAGAACACTGGCTGCAGCTCAGGAGAGACAGAGCTGCTGGTGCTCCCTCTGGGCTCACACACCCAGCTCTGGGTGGTTCTGAATGGAGCTCCTTCCTCCCCACTCTGCGTGGAGAGGGAATTCTTGCAAGGATTGGTTGACTTGTCCTAAGTCCTGGCATAAAAACCTGGCAGATGATGTGGAATGCTGCAAGGGCCATGGAAGATGAGCAGGTTTTGCTGCTAATTGAGCTTTTAAAGGGTTTGGTATAGAAAACCCCCAGTTGGGGGAACACAGAGGATCTAGTTTGAAAATCAGTGTGTGCTCTATGGTGACTGAGTGAGAAACACAGCCTAATAACTCAGGTGATTTTTTTAATCAAGCCTGTGGTGTTGTGTAGATCTCATCTTACCCCACATGCACCAGAGGATGTGGTATGAATGTATAGTAAGTTTTATTCACTTGAAGTTCATACAAAATAAAACTAACTCATTTTCCTACCAGGGTCATCCACTTTATCTGATGAAATTTACTATCTTTTGTTTGATAATAAATAATCATGCCATGAAAGGAAGTACATTTTGGTGCTGGATGAATTTTGATGCTCTGACAACATACTTTCATATTGTGCTTAAAGGATTAAGCTACTTCTAAAAGGAGACAATTCCTTGAGGTGGGAATCAGTATTAAACTTGAGCATCCCACCTACTTGCTACAGAAACTCTAGATATTCTTTGGGTATATTAAAAAAAAATTATCCTTAGCAGGAAAAAGTCTTGTTTTGTTTTTCTATTAAACCAGAGGCCTTTGGCAGTACAAAAACTCTTCTCACATTGTTTTTGGAACTCAGTTGCTCCCAGCAAAACCAGTATGGTAATTTTTTCAGAGTCTGTTTGATTCCATTATAGTTTTCCTGGGCAAATAAAGTTGTGTTAGAGAGCTGGATTGCCAGTGGGAGAGATTTGTGCTTTAGATGAGCACAAACAGTGTAACCATGTAGAGCAAATGCACGCATTGCATTGGTAACACATCCCCTGTGCTGAAGACCCTTGGTCACATCAGTGGGGTCCAGTCTCAGTGGCCTTGTCAGTGTTCTGGTGTGTTCTCCAGCACACAGCTCATACCTGCTCAGAGCTGTTTCCTGGCCAGTTTCTTTGCCTTGCACAGAAAATGGAGCAGCCAGGAGGTTTCTGGCCTTGTTTAATTTCCCCATTTTTGATTGATAATTTTAACGTCATCTGGAAAGCTGTTCTGGGCCTGCTGCCTGGAATGTCACATCAGGAGCCTGTGTTTGCTCACGGCCCCAGAGCTACCTCGCAGGTAGCCCACCTGCCAAGAATAAGAAAGCAAGAAGAATCAGATTCCTTTCCAGACTGAGCTTCCTGTCTTCCCTTTGGAGGTCAGTCCTCAGCACTGCCACAACATGCAGAATGTTCCCTAGCCCACCTATGAAGGCTGAGAGAAGCACTCTGGTGTGTGCTGCTAATTCCTGCTGGCTGGAGCAAGTTGAAAGGTTGGCTCTCCACAGCCCACTGCTAATGTAGAAACCTGCTAAGAAAATAAAGAGCTGTGTTGTTCCAGATGGAACTGCATCTCCTGCAGATGTTCCCTGGAATAAAACTTGCATTACCTCAGCTCTGCAGTAGGTTTGAAAAGCACAACGTCAGTGATCAGGGTGTTCAACATAAATTGGTTTCCATGTGCAGTTAGGCAGTCTCTCAACCCAGCCCTGAGCTGAGGGTGTTTCACACTTCCCTGGAGCTCTCCAGGGCCACCTCCAGAGCTGCAACACTAGGAGGGATCTGAGTCTTCAGGAGATTGCCTGGGAGCAGCTCCAGAGGAGCTGTCTTGTCATCCTTGCTGGTTTTGGCAGCATACCCGAAGCCTGACCTTGCCATCACCATAACCTAACACAGGTAACTCAGCCCTCCCCAAAATTCTAGCAAGGGGTTCTGGAATGATAATAAAAGTTGTGTTTCTTTTTTAAAATGGACTGGAATTTTCAAAAGAGGTTTCAGTAGCATGCTCATAAATTCCTTTGAACTGGATGCCTACATTAGTTTTATTCTGTGGGGGCCATTTATTGCAGAGTTGCTCTTCTTAGCTGTCATTGCCAGACAGTGAAACGAGAGAAGAAAGGCTCATTACCCCCTCCTGAGTCATCCTCTTTCCTTTTACCCTAATTATAGTGAATTGAGTTCAAGTCTGTTGAAGTGGAAGTTATAGTTTCCTAAAATTGTGGTGGGAGGCAGTAGATGAAGAGTCCAGCTATAGGCTGTGGCTAGACCACAGCAGGAAACACGTGGTGAGATCTGAGGGTGATAATGTGCTGTGACACAAGTACAGCAGAATACAACACAGCTGCCCTTTCTCCACAATGGGCAGGCTGTCAAAAAGTAGAGGAAAACAAAGCAGGAATGTCTGTTAGACTTGTCTGCTTGTCCTGTGGAAGACCTGAAGTTCATAAAGCTGGTGATTATCCTCAGGAGGCAGAGGCTGTGTGTCCAGGCTGGGGCCCCAGCACAGCAGTGCTGATAAGCTGGGTTACTCCCTTCTTCTCTTTCAGGGAAAGTGTTTGACAGCTGTAACCTAACACCTGTCTTTGTGTTCCTTCTGTGTCCTAGTCCTCTCTCAGGCTGCTGGCTCAAGATTTCGGTGCCATGGTCAACAACCCCCACCTGAGTGATGTCCAGTTCCAGGTGGACAGTGGGGACATCCTCTACGCCCACCTGTTCGTGTTGTACGCGCGGTGTCCGGCGGCGGCTCAGGCTGTGAGTGCTGCTGCCATTCCTTCTGCTCCTGCTTAGGAGATCCCAGGCTGCCCCCTCCCATACCCAGCCAGTGCCCCAGACCAGCACAGAGCACTGCTGGGCTTAATGGCAACTGCCTCAGGACCTGCAGTGGTTTTACAGCTTAGGAAACCAGAATAAATCCCAACAAAGTGGTGAAAGATGTGCTGCTTTATCCAGGGAGGCTATGGGGAGACAAGGATCCTTGTATTGCACCCATGAGCAATGAAAGAAGCTTCCCACGTGCTTCTTGCTCTTGAATTTTTGTCCCTGTGCAAGCACAGACTGCCTTGTCCATCTTGGTGTGTCCTGCCTGTCACCCAGGCTAGGAAGTGTGAACAGGGAGTAAGAAGATTCTGGGACGAGGTTTTGTCACTCTTGCTTTGGAGGTACCTGCACTGACTGTGCTTTTTGCAAGGCTAATGAAGGAGTTCTTATGTTCCCAGAGCATTTTAGGTTGGGGAGCTCCCAGCCTGCTCCTGTGCAGCTTCCAGGTAAATTCAAAATGGACCAGATGAAGCTCATGCAGAGAGGTGTAGATAACTCTGGAAATTGTGCTCTGGGAAGTAATTTGATTGCAAAACCAAGTGGAGAGCTCTTAAGATCACCTTTTATATGTGTGACTAAGGCATGTAGTTAAACAAAGTTAACAGCCATAGGGTCAGGAAGGATGTGGCCTGTTCCATAGGGAGCTCTGTGTAACTGCCTCACCTTGGCATCCTGGCCCCAGGGAAGGGCCTGGGCACATGGAAGGAGCTGATGGGAACAAGGATGAATGTAGGTGTTGTGTTGCTTTATTAGCAAACAGAATAATCTTTTTGCTTTCCTGCCTCAGGTGCACAGCGAGGGCTTGGTGGTGGAGGAGGACGGAGCTGCGCCGACGCACCGAGTGCTGCTGAGCGATGTGTCGGCCGAGGCTGTGGCTGCCTTCCTGCGGTACCTCTATGCTGCTGACACCAGCTTCCCTGCTGGGCTGCGGGCCCAGCTACAGGCTCTGGCTGCCAGGTGTGTACCCTGAGCATGTTTTGGATCCCCTCAGGCTTTCAGCCACACAGACCCCAGTTTGAGATCTTCCGTTGCAGTTTTAGCAGCTTACAAATTCTGTGGTGCTCTGCTACGTCTTAAATGAAACTTGCACGTGAGGACATCCTGCTCTTTGCTTTTCCACCTGTGTGAGAGTTTCTATGTTCAGTATCTGCTCAGCAGACTTTGGCTGAGAGTTTTGTCTCAGGATGGCTGTTAGCAGCTGATGTTGAAGATGATGAGCACAACTTCTGTAGGTGATTCTCACTTCATCTGAGCAACACTTAGAGAATGTATTGGGTGCTCAGACTTTAATGTGTTGTGTCAGCCATGCTCCAGTTGTGGTCCTAGCCATGCACTAAGAGCTTGAAACAGGAGCAGTTGCTGAAAAATGGGGAGAACATGGTTGGGGCTTGCCAAGTGTATGTAGAGAGGTGCCCTGTCACTCCAAAAAGACAGGAATCTTGCACATGGCAGATGCTATCCAGCCCCAGCCATTCCATGGGACTTTCCCATTGCCAAGGGGATTTAGTGTAGTCAGTCTCAAACACAGAAAAGGAAGAATATACCTGATACTTTCATGTGAGTGACACCTGGAAAAGGATATTTGGAATTTCAGGAGTACACTGGATCTTGTACATCTTAGGAAACTCAACTCAGCATCCCCATGTAAATTCCTTACAAAGCTCACAAAAGTGATCTGACAGCCAAATGGTGATGAAATACTGGAGGAGGAAATACTAATGTTACTATTGTATCCTTGCAGGTTTGGTGTGAGGGAACTGATAGCAGAGTGTGAAAACAACGCTGGAGAGAGCCAGGTGTCTTCTGGAGTGGATTCAGAAGATGATCTTATCTCTGTGAGGGATGACGAAGATTGTCAGGACAGAGCTGAGAACTTCGAAGACCTCTTGAAGTCAGTGTGGGCAGGTGAAGATGAGGAAGAAGTAGCTATGCTGAACCCTGAGTGCCAGAAGGAAGATGACAGTGAGGTGGGAGAACAAGAGCTGGAGGAAATCTATGAGTTTGCTGCAACTCAGAGAAAGATGGCTCAGGGTGAAAGAGAGGTGAGCGAGGGAGCACACTGCAGCATCGGCAGTGACACCGAGCCAGCCCAAGGTACAAACCAGCAAACTGAGGAGGTAAAGAGACCTGAAACTGCTTCAGTGAGCAACAGCCTCAAAGATCTGAGGGATGGCAGCAGTGTGGAAAGATCTAAATGTCGCTTGTCTGCACAAGAGAAGATGCAGAGTATAAATAGGTGCAAAAGCGTGAATGATCCACAGACCACTATTGTGCCTCACCACAGTGGAGCTCAGAAATGGGATGGAGCAGCCCATGGTGCTAATGAAGGAGGGGTTGTTGGTGGATGTGAGGATGTGAAGGATTCCAAGTCACCTCAGGTCTCACGTGACAAGGCAGATCACTGTGAAGAGCAGTTTCCTGGTTTCCAGGGTGATACTGATATAAATGACAGCTATGAACATATGTTTCCTGCCTCTCAGGGGGATCACTGTGAGCCTTCCCTGGAGAAAGAAGTTGCCAAAGAATCAGGAAAGTCCCCTAGTGAAAAACATGTTGGTCTTAATGATTCACCTGTGTTCAACAAGTCACAAAAAGACTGCTCTCCACGTAAGAATGGTTTTTGTGTCCCTTTTGTGTCCCTTTTTCCTGCTCTTGACTCTTCACCTGCATCTCCAAAATCAGAGGGAAAGTTTGCCAGGGGACATGTGTCAACACCAAAGCAAAACAAAAAGGAAAAATCATTCCCATCTGATGAAATACACTCCCAGAAAGCCAAGGAGCTGGGTGCTGCATCAAGAAACAAGATCACAGTTTCTCCAGCAGAGCTTCCTCACAGTGAATCAAACAAGCACACACACGTCCCAGTGTTGTCATCACCAGGCAGGACTCAGGATGCTGCAGCTCAGGGGATCAAGGAGGGTGATGTTATTGTTTTATCTTCCTCTGATGATGAAATGGAGTTACAACAAGGCAAGAAGTTGGCAGAGTCTGACTCTGCTCTGAAGAAAATGGAAATCCCTGAGCACCTGAAGTTTACAGACATAGAACAAGGTCCTGAGATACCCAAACCTGACCATAGCTCATCAGTCCCTGAAACAGAGCAGAGATCAGCCCAGGTCTTGTGTGGCAATACAGACACAGTGTGTGTAAGTGGTGATGTAAAAGTGTTCCCTGAATTTCCTCTCAGCAGACAAACAGGTGCTTGTACAGAGATCAAACAGAGTCCAAACCTGAGCCCTGGGAAAAGGCTCAGTCATGAAATGTCTCCAGGCACAGACAGCTCCTGGCTCGTGCCAGGAACACCAGTTCTGAGCAAAAGCAGAAGCTTCTCAACACAGACTCAGGTCACAAGTGTTAATTCTTTAAAGGGTCCAGGATCTAAACTCAGCACAAAGAACTTAGCAGCAGGTAATAGTAACTATGAAATGACTGGAAATTTAATAAAAGTTCATGAAACAATGTTATCAGACAAACATTTGCCTACAGAGAACTTGGCCAATGGAAGGAGCCCACCCAACAGCCCAGCAGCAGAATCCTTTTCCAAGAACTCCCCTCCAGTTTCTCCAGTGGATCCAGTTCTCCTCTCCCCTGGCCACACCAACACAGAAAGCAAATGTGCCAATATCTCAGGTTTACCCACAGCGGTGCCTCTGTGCCAGGAGCAGCCACTGGAAGAGAAAACAATCCTCAGTGTAGTTGAGCTGGAGGACAGTGACAGGGAAGTAAGTCTGCCTTCTCTGGGTAGCAGTGTCCTGCTGTGTGAGGAGCCCCCAATCCCTGTTGATGACTTCTGGCATGTTGAGGATCTGTCACCAGTCCGAGGTGATGGCCACAACTCCAGCCAGCTCAGCCATGCAAAGACCATCATGGCCAGCAGCCCCAGCCCTGGCTCTTGGCAGGGGGAGAGCCCAGTCCAAGTGCAGGGAATTAAGGGCAGCACCCCTCTCCAAGGAAGTTCTGCTTGCAGGAGAACAGCTTTGCACTGCCCTGAGAAGAGCCCTATTGAGCCATGTTCATCAGTGGGCTGCAGAGCCAGTTACCTGGACTCCAAAATCTGGGATGACTGGAATGGAGAAGAGAAGGAAGATGAACTTCCAGAGATTCTTCCTCTGTCTCAGAGGTTGGCAGCTGCAGCAGGGACTGGTCAAACAGATCCTGTCAAGACTCCTGGTGAGAGCTTGTATTGATACTAGATTTACTTGGCTAGGTTAAACTGGTTTTATTTTAGTGCTTATCTTACCTATGGTTATCTTGACACACAAAGAGTCTTTGGGCCTTCTGATGCAAAGCAGTTGGCAGGGCCAGACACAAAGAAGGTGCAGTCATTTCCTATGGGAAAGAGACTGTCTAAATGTGGGATTCCTGGAGTGTAGCCACATGTGTTTTGTTGTCACCTGTCCATTGGTAGTGACAGTACTCCTTGCAGAAGCTGTGGGTACTTGGAGAGAGAAAAACCAACCAAAACAGAACAAAATACAGGCTCTGGCCTGCTTGCCAGTGGATTGATGTAATTGATGTCACCGTATCTAGTTAAATATATTATTAATTATGCCATACTAAATGATTAGTTTAAGGAGTGATTAGAACACGATGTGTGAGACTGGCTGTGCTTCACAGTATCAGTAAACTGGTATCATTAAATCAGTATCTAACTCCAGACTCCAGTAGCTTGATTTGCTCAATTTTTTATGCCTCAAGTCTCTGTTATGAAATTTCCTTCCTGGGAGAAGGACCACTGCACAGAATTCAGTAAACATGGTTTTAACTGCTTTCTAAATGTTGCCTGTCCTAACAAAGCCCTGAATGGCCTCATTTCAGATGTGACATACGTCCCAGTTTAAACTGTTTTCTGATGTAAAGTCAATGAAAACCACATATCCTGATTAAGGGGGAAAAGTGTTGACTGCTCTATCCAAAGTGAAGCTGAGTGAACCAAATCAGCTTATAAGGAAGTAGTTGCTATTAAACAATTATTAGATAATATTAGATTATTGCCACTAAGAGGAGAAGTTACCAGCCATTTTAAGTCCTTTCTGTACTCATTCTCATCACAGTCATTTCATTCTGCTGCAGAACCTTCCTGTCAGGAGAACAACAGGTCCCCCAGCACTCCAGTGACACCCATGCCATCTTATTCCATCATGGAGACCCCGCAGCTGAAGAAGGAGCTGAGCAGGTGAGGATTACCTCCCCCAGGATGGCTCTTTACAAGAGGAACTTGCTGGCAGGTAGCGTGAAAGAAGGGAAACCATGGTGAAGCTCCAGCTAGTGCTTTCTGAGGTCACACCACACTTTCCTAGCTGCACTTCCTGGCCTGAACCTCTTGCTGAGCTGTGACAGTGGAAGGTGCAGTGTTATTGTAACCTAAACTCCCACCTTTCTCTTTCAGATTCGGTGTCCGTGCTCTCCCAAAGCGCCAGATGGTGTTGAAGCTGAAGGAGATATTCCAGTACACTCACCAGGACAGGGACTCTGACTTTGAGGATGAAATCCCCTATTCCCAGCCCCTCCCTCAGAAGTCCCCAGCCAAACGGCCGAGGCAGCTGAAGGCAGGCCGGGCTGTGGGCAAGAGGAAGCAGCCTGCCAAGGCTTCTGCAGTGCTCCCTAGGGATAAGGCTGATGGGGCATCCCATGGAACAAGCTGTGCTGCACGCAGGGAAGGAACTAAAGTGACACATCACCCAGGAGGAGCCAAAGAGCAGGAAAGGCCATCTGTGTCCCTGGTAGCTGATGGCAAGGAGCTCCCAGCATCCCAGGAGTCAGCAGGTTCTTCAGTGGATGGAAGTGACATCTCCTTTGGTTCACAGAGGTGAGGCAGTGAAATCCTAGACAAAACACTCAGTGGTACAAGACAGAGATGAGGTAGGAATTAGGCAAACAGAGGTGAGTCTCTGTGGCTTACAGTGGCCCTGCCACCTCCTTGAGTTTGTCACGTGGAGGTTAGCACACTTACAAAAGAAATGGGCTTTGGATTTTCAGTCAAATTCCCACTGAACTATTCTCAGAGTATAAAAGGGCTGCTTATGAGCAAGGCCCAAATCTGCTATGCCTGGCCTGCAGGTCAATGACACAGCACTCCATACTGCCTGAGAACCTGCACCTGGAGTTGGGAGAGGATGGCACAGCACCCCTTGGCAGAGACTTCCAGGAGGGAAGGGTCAGGAGCCAGAAATTCCATACAGCTGTGGGCTGGGAGAGCAGGACCAGCACTGTCCTGGCTGGGATGGGCAGTTAGCAGAAGCCCTGCATGTTCTGCATCATTCATTTTGTGGGTGCTGGTAGTGCAGGGTCTGTGATCCCGCAGAGGGAAGTCATAGTTCTTCACCATAAGGGATTTGGGGAGCTCTGGTCCTGTCCCTGTTGGCCTGTTCTTTCCTTGACCTCTGGTCCATTTTATCCTGCTTTTAGTTCCTTTGTGAATGGATTTGAAACCTGTGCTTTTGCATCTGAGGAGGAAGAAGAGGAGTCTCCAGCATCTCAAGCAGCAGCTCGGGAAGAGGAAAAGCTGGAGGCAATAAGGTGCTACATCCGCTCAAACACGGCCCTGTACAACAGGATTCTCTTCTATGAGCCCATCGAGCTGGCTGATCTGCACGCAGAGCTCAAACAGAATGGCATTAAAATTTCCAAGGCAAAGCTGCTGAACTTTCTGGATTCTCAGTGCATCACATGTACCATGGCCAAAGCCCGGAAAGAGAAGGAACAGAAAAGGAAAGAGAGCAGAAAACAGAAAAGGCGATACCGAGTGAAGTCCAATCCTCCTCCCTGAAAGTTCTGTACATGGAGGCCTTGCTGCCAAGCTGGAAAGCTCATTCCCAGCTGGTGCTCCGGCAGCAGGCAGTGGGTGGGGAGCACTAGTGCTCCTCGAGGCCTGATCCCAGCGGGCCTGAGCTGCACTCCCATTGCCAGCCCTCTGCTCCGATTGCACAAACCCCCCGTGGCCGCCCTGCCCTCAGCATACAGCTCACCTGGAACCTCTTTCCACCTGATTTGACTCTTGTGCTTTTTCTTTACATTTTTCTAATAGATTTTAGGTCCTCAACTTTTCTTTGTCCTGGTGCTTCCCTCAGTGACATTTGCCAGGACCTATTCCCTGGATCTGGGCTTTGAAATGCTTCACCCTTCACGTTCCAGGATTCAATCCACTCTGTCAAGCACAGCCTGTTTACACTCTTATGACTTCCATCTTTACTTCTTCAGCACAGTTTGCACTGCTGATTTTTAAGGCAGGGAATGCTGTGGAAGTACATAAAAGGCCTTTTTTCTATCCTTGCTTCACTTGGCAATCTCAACTAAAATCTGTGTTTCTGAAATGGCTGCAGAACAGGGCAGGGGTTTGTTGTGTTCCCTTCATGACACCTCCCAAAAGTGCCCCTGACATGATGTCACAGGATAGCCCTTTTGATTGGAAAATCCAGTGGGGTGTATCCATCTGCCCACAGAATCTGTGTTCAAATCCTTCTGCTCCGTTTCCTGAGCACCCTTTTCCCTGCTCAGGCTGGCCTGAGTGTGTCCTCAGCAGAGGTCTTTAAAAAAAATATTTAAGTGAGCACTGGAACTTTTCAGCACTTCTCACAGCTTGAGCTAAACCCACTGCTCAGAACAGTCCCATTTCCAAACTGGACTGGCCCCAGTTGTAAAGTGTCTGGGACTCCTGGGGAAGTCTTGGACCCTAAATTGCCCTATTTTATATATTGACCTTCACACCAACTTCTGACTTCTGTATTTTCTGGCAGTTCTGAGTGTGCAGAGGCTCACTGAATGAAATGGACACAACACAAAAAGAGGGCAGATTTCTAGATACCTTTATGTATGTGGGACATACAATTTTTTATATATATACAGTATTTGCTTTTGATTTACATTATATACAATAAACAGTTTAAATCCTGTGCATTCTCATATGGAACAGTAAACACAGCAATTTATAAAAATCATGAACTGTATTGAACTAGACTACTCTTCCCAGCTTCAACTAGAGTGAGAACATTACTGGGAAGCCTGTGCCTAAAGAAAGTATCTACTATTTTTAAATTTGAACTCTTTGAAAAGCTTCAACTGGGGGTGGAGAAGACTTCTGGAAAACCTATTTTTCCTAGTAACAAAGGGGTTCCTAATAACCTACAGACAGGAATTCCCCAGTGCCCGGGCTCAGCACTGGTCATACATTCCCTGCCAGGATCTACAAGCCCAGAGACGAGCTGGGGCTGGAGAGTCAGAGGAGAGGCAAGAAGTGGAGTCTCCTCCTCTTCTGAGTGCCAGGTTGCCTTCACCTCTTCCCTGTGGGCCATGGCCTCTGCCAGGAGCTCTGGCACAGGCAGTGCCTCATCAGGGCCCAGTTCTCCAGCAGCATTTGCAGCAGCTTTTTTTCGGCATTTCCTGCCTGAAAAAAAAACAGCCTAAATAGGTATATTTTGAAAGGCCGTGCTGCAGATGCCTATGAAATAATTCTGCATATGAGAAGAGAGTTGTTTTCTTACATAGGCACAGCTCTGTGTGAATTTAAACTCATGCCCAAGATCAGCACAATCCCATTTCTCCCTTCCCAACAGTTGCGAGACCTGGGTGGCTCCAGCCCCTGACAATGCCCAGGTTGGACACCCATCCCCTGAAAGGACATAGAGCCCGGGTAGAGATTTCCAGAGTTCTGCTCTGGTGTCCTCTGGAAATTATCTCCTCAGAAAGCGCTGGCTGCCGTCGTGTCTTGTTCACTGAGCCTCTACAGCGAAGGCTCCGTGTTCCGCCCGGGGTGGGCATTCCCTTCCCGCCCGATGCCGTGTTGAAGTCCCTCAGGAAAACCCTCCGGCGGCCGTGGCGGCTCGTCCAGCTCATGGGGGTAAGG
>VZRF01014796.1:471168-487137 GCA_013396875.1 Vireo altiloquus
GCCGTCACGTGACCGCGCCTCAGGGGCCGCGGAGCCACCGAGCGGAGCCACCGAGCGCAGGTGAGGGGCCGGGACGGGACCCCGGCGGGGCTGGAGTGGGGACACCGGAGGGTTGGGGCGGGACCCCGGCGGGGCTGGAGTGGGGACACCGGAGGGTTGGGGCGGGACCACGGTGGGACTGGAGCGGGGACACCGGCACGGCTGGGACGAGGACAGCTGCAGGGCCGGGACAGGACCCCCGGTGGGACTGGGACAGGGATACCGGCGAGGCTGGGACCCCCGGCAGGCCCCGCCGCCGCCGCCCTCACCTGGGCAGCCCCCGCATTCCCTCCCCGTCTCCCAATCCCACAGCTCCCGCGGTTCGGGGGGCCTGGTGCAGCCCCGCAGAGCCGCCCCCTGCTCGGTCGGGTAAATCCCGGCCCGTCTGACCCGCCCCGTGTCTTCCCCCGGAACAGGTCCCCTGAAAGGAGCTGGAAATTATTTCCCACGTGGATTAGAAGAGGGAACTGTGGTTCTCCCACCTCCACGCCTACCGAGGGAAGACCGAGACAGTGCTGAGCAGCACTTGTGCAGGTGAGAGGATGGTAGTCATAGAATCATTAAGGTTGGGAAAAGCTCGCTAAGATCCTGGAGTCTGACCATTAACCCAGCACTGTCCAGTCATCTGTGAACCCGTCGGTGAGAAAAACTGCTCCAGGATTCCCTGATCCTACCAGAATACGTAGGATTGGTGATACCAGGATGGACCACAGTCCTCCCTGTGGTCCCTGGCAGCAGCCACTGCTGGGTCCCAGAGAAGGCAGACAGGCAGTGGTGTGTTCCTGGATGCTTTCCCAGGCCCTGGCACTCTGACTTCAGAAACTCCTGAAGAAGACATGCAATGGCTCAGTATCTCACAGCTCTCTCTGTATTTTCTTGCCATCTGAAGTTGTACACGTTTTAGCATCCATGACAGCTTGCAGCCAGTAGTTCCACGGCATATTCAGCTGTTTTGTGAGTTGCTGCCTTCTTTAATTTGCTTTGAAGCTGCCTTCTAGTAGCTCACTTCATGTCAGTTGTTCTTAATTCAGAGTAGATGATACAGGAGGGATCTCCACCCACCCCATGGGCCACTTGTGGTTTTATAGTCCACTGCAATACCCCTATCAGCTGTACCCTTTATCTCCAATGCAGAAGCTGTTCTGTGCCTTTTATTATTCATGTCATGCTCTGTATCTCCCTCAGCTCTATTGGAATTTCTCTGAGATGGAGAATCCATCCCTGCCCTTGCACACAGTCACGCTGTGGGGTTTGAGCTGCAAGGGCACAATTACATTCTCTTTATTCTCTATTTTTCCCTAACAATCATTAACATTTAATGGGCTCTTTTGTCAGCCTGGCAGCTGCAGTTTTCATCCATCTGCTCTAACTCCAAGGGGTTTTTCCAGAATGATATCAAGAACAACCTAGGCTCATCCTGGTATAGAGGCTGTTCCCCTCTGCACTTCCATAAACACTTCCCCTTTCCCTTCCTTCTCACCTCATAAGGGTCATTCATCCCATTTAAGGTGATATTTAGGTTTTTTTTACCCATGTCTGTACTTACTCTAATTACCTGGAGCTTAGCACTGGCAGTCTTGGGCATATCAGAGGCTTGAGCATCAACCCAAATTGGCATGGGCTGAGGAAGAGCCACACTCTTCCTTTCTTGCATGCTTACTAATTTTTTGCCAGTTCAGCTTTGCACTTCCACTATGAATTCCTGAGCATTGTGAACTTATTCTCTTTTCACTTAAAACACCTTCAGTGAGGTCCTGTCATCATGATTTTGATCAAGCCCTTTACAGACAACAGCAACAGAACAACTTCCCAAGCTCCACTGTCTGCTCAGTAAGTCTGATCCCCAGGGCAAGGGCTTCATGCTGGGCTGCCAGGAATGTCCTTATCCTGTCTTTGGATGTCCCTTCTCTTTTCTTCCAGATCTTACCTGGATGGAGTAGCTGCAGACAGATGGCTATCAAAGTTCCAGTTTCTGTTGCTCTCATGGAACAATTTTAAGGAAAACTATATGAAGTGTCAATGTCACACCAAGCTACTGTAAAAGGCATCTCAGGAGTTCACTGTGAAATCACATTGTGATGTTTCCTTACACTGCCCAGAAAGAGGAAGATAAAATGTGTACTTTTATCATCTAGGCTGTAATTCTGGACTCTCCTTCCTTTCTTAGTTCTGCAGTGACTCTTCCTGCTCCAAGACAGCACCTCCTCATCGCAGTTCTGGGTGCTCTCCCATGCATCCATGGGAACATAAACTTGCTTTTCTTCTGCCTTTAAGACTGGCATAAGCCGTGTTCGAGGTGTCTGATAGTTCATCCCTTAGGGGCAGTGTCTCCTTTGGGAGTGTCTCTCTGCAGCACCAGCAGCAAAAGATCAGGGATGTTGCATTTGTTCTGCTGAGTAGAACAGTTCTTTGTGGCACTTCCATGACTCCCAATTCAGCTTTTAATAAGTTTTCAGATATCCTAGAAGAGCAGCCATCTTTCCCATTCAAGTGCTAAACTTTTACCTCTAATATGCCAATAATTTCAGTGGATTCAGGTTCTGTCAGAGCACACAGGGCTGTTTCCAGGGTTTGTTCATATGAACATACTGAGAAATCCACTGTGTAGTTTGGAGGGAAATATCAGAACTTTCTGTAAGAGTCAATCTGGTGAATTTTTAGAATTTGATCCCTTTTGATTTCCCCTGTCTAAAGTTTCCTGTCTGTGACTTCTCTCCAGATTCTAATTGTAGCTGAAGATGGGATTGTGAGCAAAAGAGAGAAGAATCCCCACCAAGGCATCCCTGGGCCAGCAGAGCCTGAGGTTTTACTTGCAGGACTCTCCAAGGAGAAGAATTCCCAGAGTCCTGCACAGGATTGTGTCATCCCACACAGGTCAGAAAGGGTTCAGAGACCTCTGGAGAAGAGGCAAAGTCGAGTGATGCTGCGTGGGAAAAGTTTCAGGAAGGTGCCAGATGTTACCCAGCAGAGAAATTCCTCTGCAGGGAGACTGATGATATGTGGGGACTGCGGGAAGAGCTTCCGTGTGAGTTCCAACCTCGTCCAGCATCAGAGAATCCACACTGGAGAGAAACCCTTCTCCTGCACTGAGTGTGGGGAGCGTTTCCGGCAGCGGTCCCATCTCATCCAGCACCAGAGGATCCACACGGGAGAGAGGCCCTACGAGTGCTCCGAGTGCGGGAAGAGCTTCAGCGTGAGCTCGAAGCTGCTCCGGCACCAGGTGACCCACACCGGGGAGAAGCCCTTTAGGTGTGCCGAGTGCGGGAAGAGGTTCTCCGGAAACTCCCAGCTGGTGCAGCACCGGCGAGTGCACACCGGGGAGAGGCCCTACACGTGCAGCAGCTGCGGGAGGAGCTTCAGCGTGAGCTCGGCTCTGGCGCGGCACCGGCGCGTCCACACCGGGGAGAAGCCCTACGGCTGCGTCGAGTGCGGGAAGAGATTCAGCCAGAGCTCCGAGCTCATGAAGCACCAGCGGGTGCACACCGGGGAGAAGCCGTACAAGTGCTCGGAGTGCGGGAAGAGCTTCACCGTGAGCTCGGCCCTCATCCAGCACCGCCGCTTCCACACGGGCGAGCGCCCGTACGGGTGCTCGGAGTGCGGGAAGAGCTTCACCGTGAGCTCGGCCCTCATCCAGCACCGCCGCTTCCACACCGCGGAGCGCCCATTCGAGTGCACGGAGTGCGGGAAGAGCTTCCTGTGGAGATCGGCCCTGCTGCGGCACTGGCGGGTGCACAGCGGGGAGCGGCCGTACGCTTGTGCTGACTGCGGGGACAGCTTCAGGCAGAGCGCCCACCTCACCCAGCACCGCCGCACCCACACCGGCGAGCGGCCCTACGCCTGTGCCGACTGCGGCAAGGGCTTCGCCGTGAGCTCCGCGCTCCTGCGGCACCGGCACGTCCACCGGGCGGTGGAGCCCTAGGGTTTGATCCCCGTGATCCCGATGTCTCCGTTCGCACCACTGACTGCCTTGCTCGCGGAGTGGGAAGGCACTTTCTTTAAGGGGAACGAGTCCTAAAGGAGAGACGTGCAGAGGTGGAGGTCTGGAGAGGAGCGTGGACACAGCGGGGGAGGTTGGTGGTGTTCGGAGGGACAGGTCTTGTGAGAGAAAAGAGGTGCTTTGAAAAGGTTGGAATGTGCTTGGTGTATTTCAGAGGAAGGTAAATGACTCTGTGTCCACATGTGGACAATTAATAGAGCGAAGCACACAGACCACCTTAGAGCCCGCGACGCTCGGTGAACAAAAGCTCCTGATCTCTGTGTTCAGAGGCGCTGAGCTCCCTCCCTCAGCCCACGGGCTGGGGCCACAGCACAGAGAAGCCCAAGGCCTGGTGCCCTCGGCCCCTCGCGCTGGCTGTCCCTGTGTCCCTCCAGCCCTGCAGAGACTGCGGGGCGATAGCTGCGCTGGGTGCCGTTGCTGCAGCCGCCAATAAAACCATCGGTACCGCAGCAGCCGCCATGTTTCCTTCTCGGCCGCCGCTTGCGCGTGCGCGGCTTTGCGCTCTCACCGCCCTGCGGGGGCGGGGCCTCGCGCGGCGCCGGCCAGGTGAGCGCGGCGGGCGGGGTCGGGGGGGTGCCTCGGCCGCCTCTACCAATTGGAGGCTGCGGCGCGTGCGCGGCCTCGGGCCCCGACCGCCTCCAGAGGGGGGGATCCGCGCGTGGCGTCTCGGCCGCCCTCACCAATCGCCGGCGCGTGCCGTCCGCGGCTCCTGATTGGCCGCGCCGTGACCCCCTCGCCCATAAATCCAGGTCGGCCGCGCGGGGCCTTTGTCTCAGGCCGGGGGTCGGGGGTGGCGATAGCAGCGGCAGCAGCAGCAGCGGTGGTAGCGGTGAGTGTGCGGCGCGGTCCCCATGGCAACGCGGCCGGGCCTGAGCCCGCCGGCCTTCCCCCCTCCGGCGGCTCTGCCCGCTCCCGGTGGCGGGTGGGCCCAGCACCCTGCGGCGGGGGGTCGCTGGGCCAGGAAGCCCTCCCGGAACTCCTCAGAGCCGTGTTTCCCCGCCGGGGCCCGGAGCTGTCACGGCTGACATGACCGCCCTGTCCCGGCCCGGGGCAGTCACGGCTGACATGACCGCCCTGTCCCGGCCCGGGCCCACAACTCCCGCCCGCGAGCCGTGTGCCCGTGCGGGGCCGGGCGCTGCCCACCCGCCGGGCCAGCCGGTGTCAGCTCTCCTTGATCCTGCCGTGTGTCCCCACGGGGGAGCGGCCGGGGCCGTGTGCCGGCACTGGGGCCTCAGAGCCCCGCAGTGACTCTGCACGGCTGCTCGTGAGCGACGCCTGGGGCTTGGGGACAGGAGAGCTGCGCTTCGTTCTCCCGGTGGCGATGGGACCACTTGGCTTTCCTTGGCCCGCTGAGCTCAGAGAAGCATTTGGAGAAGGAAGGCCTGTTGCTCTCCCTCCTTTTCTGTTGTTGGTAATTGTCCTATTCAAGCTTCAGCATTTACACACAGCACTGCATTGCATATATCAGCCCCCAGTGTCTGTCCCTGGCCCTGCTTGGTACTTCCCAGGCACAGCTGATGGCGTGCTGAAACATGCAGGGCAAGCATTGGCTCTCCCCAGAGCAAAGGCTGTTTGGTATAATTGTGTGTGTCTGTCACAATGTGTTCTTTCTCACCCCAGATCCAACCCTGACTTGCCCCTTGGCTGTTCTCATAGCCAGGGTGAGAAAATAGGTTCTTGATGGGCTGCCTGACTCAAGGGCTGACCCAAGGGCAGAGCTGGACGAGGTCTTTGAGCTCACCAGGAGCTTCCTTTGGTCAGTTTGTTGAGGTGCTGGGCTGCAGCTCTGGAAGACAGAAGTAGTGTTTGTGTGGGCACTGCTAGAAGTGTCTCAGACTTGAATTACTGCCTAGATTTAGGCTGTGTCCAGGTGAAATCTTCAACCTATCTGGGATCAGGTAATGTCATTTAGTCTGTGAGGCTCCATTTCCAGAAGCAGCCAGTGCCAAATCCCTCCTGAGAAGGAGATGAGCATTGCTCTTGCTGGGATTGCCAGATAACCTCTGGGATGATTCTTCAAGCCTGTAGACTTGGGCTTCTGAGGTTTGTTTCCACTGCAGTGATGCTCAAGTAGGTCCAAACACACTCTGAGCTCTGCATGTGGGGAAATGCCTTGAAGTTGCATGGAAGTTAAACAGCAAATATGAACTCTGTACTGGCTGGATGTTTGTGAGTTACCAAACTGGTCCCACAGTGCCCAAGCAAAGCCAAGGCTTCCAGTCCTCCTTTCCTGTAGCATTGTCTTCTTCCTTCAAAAGGCATGGGATTATTGGGATCAAGTGTCTTTGTACCCTGAGACGAACAGCTGTGCATCTGGGGTGTGCAGCTGGGTGAGGAGATGTGTGTAGGGACAAACTGCACACATCAAGATGAGGTAGAGGTGCTTTTTCAGGAGGTTTGAACAGTCATTGGGAAAGAAATGTTTGGAATGCTGAGGTGTTCTGTACCAAACCTTCTCCCCACTATCCAGCCCTGCTATCCCAACTGGTAGCTGTTGGATTGCTCCCAGGCAGGCTCTGTCAGGGCACTGGGAGGTATGTGTTTACCCTGAACATCAGCCAGGTCCTGGATGAGCAGAGCTCCCTGCAGCAAATGAAATGACATTCCAGCCTCTGCAGAGGAGGTGGCAGCTGCCTGAGCCTCCTCCTTGGTGTGTGGGACATGCCCCCTTTCAGAGGAGCAGAGAATCCAGGGCTGTGACACAGACTGGGGCTTGCAGTTGCCAGTTTTTGAGTAAAAGCAACGGTGTGTGGTGGTGTGAGACACAATGGCTCTGACTGCCTTTCCTCCCAGTTCTGCAACAACCCAGCACTGGGAAGGATGGGGTTGGTTTGTGCTTACTTGTCTTGTTGGAGAGGTGGCTGTGCTAGAGACTATATCAGGAAAAATCTGAGCTTCCACATTTTCCTGCACATGTTCTGCCCTCCCCTGGGGCTACAGGGACTGGTGTTACCACTGCCCTGCCCATTGCCATGGGGAGGAACTTGCCAGGCTGAGCCCTGCAAAACATGCTGGGGAGATACAAGTCTGAGAGTGCACCAAAGGCCTTCAGTGACTTTTTGCATGCTAACCCCTGCTCTCAACAGCAGACAGTGCTCCTGGGACAGTCATTCACCATTCCCATTAGTTGTGCTTCTACAACACTAGTAACAGGGTTGGGTGAAGGCTTCTGAGACCCCACTAGGTCCCTTGTGTGACATGGAGAACCAAGCTGTTGTGTGAGCACAAGCATGCTCAGGGTGTGGGAGTGGAGGCTCTGATGAGTGAGCAGATGTGATGATCTCAGGGCCATCTTTGTCTGGCCATTAAGCCATTGCTGCTTTTAACCACTAATTTCTGAGGCCTGACCTGGTGTGTTCCTTTGGACTGGATTTGATGTCAGCCTTCAGGCCTCTCCCAAGGGATGAGTGGTGCTCAAGTGCTCTGTAGCTCTGCTCTGTACCAGTGGCTGTTGCAGGCGTGTGGAGACAGCACACCTCACCTCCAGGACTCTGGCTTTCTGGGAGTATAAGATAAATTGGAACTAGTTTGTCTAGTTTCATTTTGGAATCTGCATCTCTTGAGAAAGTCCTGGTCTGCCATGAGCAGGCAGGCAGGGTGTCACAGAGCTGGTGATCTGCCTTGGCAGGAGGTGAGTGGGCTCTTCCTCCTGTGCCCAGGACAGGCTCCTGGCTGAGCTCAGGTGGGTCATTTGCCTTTGTGCTTTGGTTTCCCTTCCCCACAGTGGGCATTTCCCAGTGTCTGAAGCTGCGTGAGGAGTGAAGATGGGTCCCTGAGCTGAGCTGCCTAGTGAGTGATCACATAGACAATACAGCACCTGAAGCTGGTTTTTGCCCTGACCTTTATCCTGGGGTGGGGAGGCTGCACCATGCCATGTCAAGAGAGGAGTGGTGAGAATGTAGGGCTGCTGCCCCAAATGACCCTGAATGACTTCTGTCCCAGCCCTGGGTCCTGGCATCACAGAATAAAGTGTTTGGTCAGCCTTCCCCTGGGGAAGGCTCTGTCCCAGGGAACATAAAGATTGTGTGATCACAGGGGAAACCTTTGCCTGGTGATGAGTCCCCCAGAGCAGGTGCTGTGCCTGAGCTGGGGGGAGCCTTGTGCAGCACCTGACAATGGGGCTCAGCCCCTGCTCCTGGTTGGAGTGTGGAGAGCACTGAGGGTGGCTGTGAATCAGGGCTTAGAAACTCTGGGGTGAGGAACTGGAAATCAATTAATTTCTAACTGGTGTGCTCATGTGAAATGGGGCCCAGCAGCTGCTGTGCCAGTGCTGGCCCTGTGCTGACCAGCTCGAGGCAGCTGCTTGTTGGTTCTCCCAATCCCCAGCTGTGGGCTGAGCAGTGATTCCATGGATGCAGCCTGGCAAGTGGGGCTGAACTGACATGGAGGAGCATGAGGAGAGTTCCCTTGATGAGTGCTTTCTGAAGAGCCAGCATCAGCTTAGCTGCTTGCTCCCAAGGCTGCCTGTAAGGTGGTGGTGTTGCTCTGCACAAAGCTGATTACAGGTCCATTTTATAAATGAGGTGCCTGGATTTCTGTGCTCAGCCAATATAATCCAGGCGTGTCTTGGTCCTGCCTCTGGGTAAGGCTTGTGCATCCTGTTACATCCAAGGAGATTTTATTTCCTTTTGCAAAAAAGGAGGGGGAACCCAGTTACTTGTGGGATTTGAAGTAAACTCTGCCAGGCAGGAGAGGAGGGAATGGGAGCAGGAGCTGTCTGCAGCTCATTCTGCTCGGAGAGTGGCCCAGGAAAGGCAGAGCAGTGAAATCTGCCCCTGCATTGGAAGTTCTTCTTCCTCTATTCTGTCACTGTCTTGTTTCCTTGCCTGACTTCTCAGAGCTCAGCTGGCCTAATTCACCACTGCTTTCCTCCAGGGAAGCTTTGTACTGCTGTGGAATGTAGCTTGTTCTTCCTCCTGAGTGAAGGAGAGGAACTTCCCTTTCCAGTTACGCTGCTCAGAGTGTGACATTGAGGGAAATATTTGGTAGCACGAGGGGAAAGCAGCCTGCTCACAAGTCCAGTGCAGGTTCCCAACATGGAGGACTCATCTTCAGCCAGGAACCATCCTGAACTGGGAAATGGAATGCAGGCTGCTGTGCTGTAGGTCTCCTCTGAGGTCAATGTTTTGTGAACTGGGTGTCAGTGTTGAGGTTCACCTGAGGCAGCTAAACTGAACAGGCAAATCTGCCTCCTTGGAAGTGCCTGGTGTGAGGTGGAAACAGCCAGAGGCTGCTCCTCACTGCCTTGCCTGCTGGAGCTGCTCAGAGAGCTCCTTGCTGGACTGTTCAGCATTTTGCACCCATCCCTTTGCTGAAGCAGCTTCCCCTGAAAACCCCTCTGTGGTTTTGCTTTTCAGACTGATCTCCAGCAGTGACCTCAATGCCATCAGCCCTGGAGAGCCCCGAGGGGGCAGAGGAAGACACCTTGCGCTATGAGGAAATAGAAGGTGACCCTGTCAGGTGAGTTCTGTCCTACACAATGGGACAGACACAGCCTTGGGCAAGGCAGGAGATCTTCCAGGTAAAGGAGTGACCCTTCTCATCTGAAAGAAGTGAGGAACCACAATAAGTGATTAATCGAATATGTGTGGTGTGAAATCTCTTTAGTCAAACTGTACTGTAAGGGTGGAAGGGATGGGAAAGAGTGATCTGGCAGGGCTGGCAACACATAGGGTTTTTTTTTAGTCTCTACTATCAAAGTCACATTTCAGAAACATTTTGACTATTTGGCAGTTGTGTTTGTGTCTTCCTGGCCAAGGGGAGCCAGTTTTCCATGGCTTGCTGGGCAGGCTCATGTGATAGCAGCTTCTTGTTTTGAAAACTGACTCTAGAGGTGAACTCTGCTCTGGTGAGCTCTTGCCTCTGCAGAATACCCAGGTCTAGGCAAGGACATTTTCTAGGAAGTTAATTTAAAAAAGAAATGCATGCACATGTTCTAAAAGCCAAGGCTTCTGACTTGGAGAACAGGAATTATGACTAGGGTGCTTCCTAGAAGACCTAGACCAGGCTGGTTGGCTTCTTTGACTTGACAGGCTCAGCTTCATGAGAAGTTAATGTTTCCTGGCTCTCCTGGCACACACAGTGGGTCTGGAGTGTTCAAAGTCTGTCTTAGAGCTAACACAAATGTGCTACCTGTAGAAAACTAGTGATAAAAACCATAAGGTGCACTTTGGCATGATTTGAGTGTATCTGTTGATATTGTACCAGTGTCCTGATACTGTACCTGGTTGTAGCCAGGTAGAAGTTGATCTCTTCTCCCAGGCAACCACTGACAGAAGGAGAGGACACAGCCTTAAGCTGCACCAGGGGAAGTTTAGGTTAGACATCAAGAGAAAATTCTTTCCTGAAAGAGTGATTGGGCACTGGAATCGTCTGCCCAGGGAGGTGGTGAAGTCACTGTTACTGGATGTGTTTTATAAAAGACTGGACGTGGCCCTCAGTGCTCTGGCTTAGTTGATGAGGAGGTGTTTGGTCATAGGTTGGACTTGATGATCTCAAAGGTCTTTTCTGACCTGGTTCGTTCTGTGATTCTGTGTCCAGGTAGGTGCAGTGCCTGTAGCCTAAAATCACAGATTTTAATGTTTTGGGTCTTTTTTTAGAACAATACACCTTGTGGAAACTTGCAAAACCAGTGTAACTCAGGAGAAATGAACTTTTTAAGGGTATTCTTGCCCTGTTTTGCCATTCAGCTCTCATCTCTTCTCCAACAGTTGATATCCAAGTTGGGAAAACTGGGGACCTGCCTGTGCATGCATTTTCTCCCACCTGAGCCTTTTTTCTTCTCCAGCAGAAGATACCACCAAGGCCCCCATGCCCTTGAGCCTGCCTTGATAGTTGCTCCCCATATGCTCAAGGCTTCCTTGTGTAGTGTTGTTTGGCTTGCATGGATTAGAAAGCAGAAGTCATGGTGCAGGGGTCAGAGGGTCCTTGGCAGTTGCTTCAGCATCCTGAGCCAGAGCCCCTGCTAAGCCCCAGCCCTCCTGGAGGGGCAAGTCTGGTTGGCACATGGGCTTCTGCCACCCTGCTGCTTCCTCCAGCAGGTGCCAGGTCAACCTGTGGGGTGGCCTGAGGGTTGTATATTCTCTAAACTGGGATGGTGGAGAGTGGGGGGTCCCTCCAAACACAGCAGGGATAAACTCATTGCTGTGTGTGGCAGGGGGGTGAAAGGAGCTCTCCTGTGTGCCCACAGCCCCATGGACCTTTCGGAGCTGCTGAAGGAGGGGACAAAGGAATCGCACGACCGTGCGGAGAACACTCAGTTTGTGAAGGACTTCCTGAAGGGGCGGATCAAGAAGGAGCTCTTCAAGGTGAGTGTTGCTCTGCTCCCCATCTCTTTGATGTACCCAGTGACTGATGCAGACTCCAAGGCAGAGCCCCACAGCACTGGGGGAGTTATGGTGGTAGAGCAGAGCCTTTGCTCCTTCAAGCAGTGCCTGCCTGGCACAGGCTCTCCAGGCTGGTTTTGTGCTGGCCCTGAGGGTTTCCTCTTGTTGACTCCAATTCTACGCAGGTTGGAGTAGTCATGAGATGAGCTGTGCCCATCTTGTGACCAGCTTCTCACATGAGCTGTGCTCTGTCCATAGCTGGCAACTGTGGCCCTGCACTTCACCTACTCTGCTCTGGAAGAGGAGATGGATCGCAACAAGGACAACCCAGTCTTTGCTCCTCTGTATTTCCCCGTAGAGCTTCACCGGAGAGAAGCATTGGCCAAAGACCTCAAATATTTCTATGGAGAAGACTGGAAAGAAAAGATCCAGTGTTCAGAGGCAACTCAGCAATATGTGGACAGAATCCATCATGTGGGACAACATGAGCCAGAGCTTCTGGTGGCTCACGCTTACACACGCTACATGGGGGACCTCTCAGGTGGCCAGGTGCTGAAGAAAGTAGCCCAGAGGGCCCTGAAGTTGCCCAGTACTGAGGAAGGAATCCAATTCTATGTGTTTGACAACATTTCCAATGCACAGCAGTTCAAGCAGCTTTACAGAGCAAGAATGAATGCTCTGGACTTCGACAAGAACACCAAGGAGAGGATCGTGGAAGAGGCCAACAAAGCCTTCAGATTTAACATGCAGGTACTTAACAAATCCCTTGAGCTCTTGTTATGTGTATGTGCTGCAGCTTTTAGGTCTGGCCCAGGTTAATTCAGTCACACCACTCATCCAGGCAGTGGTCTGAGGCTGAGACCATCACAGCCCCTCCTTGAGGGGTTGGGATTCTAGTTGAACTAGCTCTTTCACTAGCTTCTGGAGCTGCTGTCAGGCAGGACTTCCTCCCAACCAACACCACAGCCAAGCCCTTTGATTAAGGCAAAATTAATATGACTTCAAGATTCCCATGGGCTCTGTGGCTGTGAAGCAGAGAGGGGAGCAGAGCTCTTGTGCCAAGACAGCCTCAAACAGTTTGAGTGTGTTGCACTGGTGACAGTTCATCTCCTGTCTCAGGTCTGACTTGTTGCCCTATGGTCAAAAACATCTGGAGCCTCCTGTTCCTCCCATAGCATTTGGCTCTCATCAAACCTGACTGAGCTGCTGCTTGCCCCAGGGATGAACACAGATTTAGCTACTGGATGGAAGTTTTAATCTTGTGCTTGTAGCAGGTCAGTGTGATTTAAACTGGCCTGAAACATGGTGAGGTGTGGTTGGCTCCTTTGTCAGGATCCCATGGCAGTGAGAGGGGCTGCCTGACCACTGCAGGAGCTGAGCTCCTCCGAGAGTCTGCAGCAGGGAGAGGAGAGGAGAGCCTGTTGCTTCACACTCCCACCCACCACAGGCTAGGAAGTGAGCAGCAGGATGGTGCTGCCTTGCTCCTGGCTCTGACTGGATGCTCTTGGGATGGGCTGTGCCTTCCTGGAGCTGCACCATGTGCCAGATGTCACCACAGGTTTGCAGTGGATGTCCCAAAAGGCATCTGGGGACAGGGAAGCAGGAGTGGTGTTTGCCTGTTCTCCAGATGATTCCAGGGATCTGGCTGAGAGCTCCCTGCCTCTGCCTGCTTCACGTGCTCACTGTTACCACTTGCAGGTGTTTGATGAGCTGGACAAGATCGGCAGGTCACTGGCAGAAGAAGCCCAAGATGGAGGCTTTCCAGTCCATGACGGAAAAGGAGACATCCGCAAATGCCCTTACTATGCAGACAAACTGGGTAGGTGGTGGCAACGAGAGAGCTGCCGTGGGCGTGTGCCACAGGACAGCAGTGCTAACAGTGCTTTCTCTGTACTGCAGGCACGGGAGGCCCTGGCTGCCCCTTCCACGCTGCTCTAGGCCTGGCCAGGCAGCCCCTGGTGCAGCTGGTGCTGGCAGCCTGCGTGGCCGTGGCGGCAGGAGCTGCAGCCTGGTACATCCTGTGACGGGCACGGTGTGGCTCTGTTCGGGGGCAAGGGGAGAGATGTGCCCTGCCCATTTTCAGACCTTTCTCTTGCTGATGGTGAGTTGGCTGCAGAGTGGGAGTAAGGAAGTAAACAGGAATCCTGTGGGACTGTCCAAGCCTCCTTGCACACCACTGTAACACAACATCTTTAGCTGACTAGTGCACAGGACTGGTCGGTGCAAGGGGGCGAGGATTCCACTGCAGCACTGCCCTGCCCAGGCTGGGGCAGCTTTTAAGGTTAGAGATGTCCTGTCCTGTCCTGGCAAAGACTTCACATGCTTGGCTTTTCATCTCCATCCCCTGGAGCAGTGTCTGGAGGGGGTTTCCTGCCCTAGGTTGCTACTGCAGAATGTGTCATCAGCCTTTCAAGCGACCAGCACTTGCTTTCTTACCCTGAGAAGCTGAGGCTGTGCCATGGGACCGATACCTCAAAGGAGTTGTCATGTTTGGTGTGACGTCCTAGGAACCAAGTCTGACTCTTGTTGGAGGGAGCTCCCCGGGGATGGGGGCAGGACCATGGTGGGTATGGAGGTGACAGATGTGTATTGTGCAACTTTGGGGTTGAGGGTTGGTTGTTGGTTATTTTTCCTTGACTGGAATAAAAAGTTGCAATGCTGTAGCTGGAGAAAGCCAAAAGCACATCACTGAGAGAACGGGGAGGCTGTTAATGGGGAGTGCAGAGTCCCACACTCTTGCACTTGTCTCTGACTCATGCAGTCCCTGAGAAACGCCTGCCCTAGCACCCCACTGTCCCTGCTGTTTCCATGTGCAGAGGCCCTTTGCCCTGCTCAGAGGACACAGCCAGGTGCTGCCAGGGCTTGGGCCTTTGCCATGTTGAGGGGGTTCCTGGTAGAGTAGGGAAGCTGCTGCTCTTCCTCCTGTGCTTGTTACTGCTGTACCCCCACCTTGCCCTCATCCTCAGCTCCTCTGCAGGCAGATCTGATGTGAATTTTGAGCAGGAGACAAGAAAAGATGTACACAAATTCAGGGTCTGTTATTTATTTACATAAAAACACTGACTAGTGCCACAGTTCCACCCCTGAGCAAACAGCAGCTGCCTGTGCAGGCCAGGCTGTTTGCAGACCTGTGTACTTGAGAAACCCCCCCCACTTCGCTCTGGGAGCTGCAGGGGCAGGGGAGGGAGGAGCAGCCCCGAGAGGCTGAACTTGGCTCCCAGATCCTCTTGCCCCTGCTGTGGGAGTGCTGCTGGCAGCTCCTGGGGCTGCCTGCTTGCCCCTTCCTTCTGCCCCAAATCAGTGAGCTAAAAATACCCCCTACACTGACATGCAAGGAGGACCCTACAGGCCCTGCCGGGCCCAGGACGTGGCTCCGGAGCTGCGGCCTGGTAACAAACTCCTCTACTCTACGGGCCGGGCAGCCAGACCATGCCGGGTGTGGTTTTGGCTCTCAGGGTGCCAGGGGGGCGAGGGCTGCTTGTGGCTGTCCCTACCCCCAGAGCCGTGGTGGGGCTGGGAGGAGGCGCATGCAGCTGGAGTGGCCACTGGGCAGGACGGAGGTGCTGATAAGGGAGCAGTGCTGCTGCCAGGTCCCTCTCCGTGCTCAGAGGCAGCTCTGCCTCTTCTCAGGAAGGGGTTTTGCCACGGGGCTGGAGGGAACAGTGAACCACACTGAAACCTGGGGTGTGGCACTGCCCTCTGTCTCCTTGCCACTGAGCCCCTTCCTAAAAATGCCACAAAGGCTGTGCTGCATCCCCTGAGGGCACCATGGGCTGCTTGGGTTCCCTTCCTGGGCTCCCAAGCCAGCACATCCCTGCAGCCAGGCACCCCTTTCACTGTGGGACTGGGGTGGGCACCTCCAGCAGCTGCTGCTCTTCCCAGGGTTGCTCCAGGTGAGAGAGGCCTCGCTCACACCCCAGAGCATAATGGGGTGCAGAGTGACGTTCCCTACTCCTGTGCACTACAGGGCAGCCCCCACACAGCGTCTGGGGCCTGGGCCCATCTCCCCAAGTGTCACCAATCCAACTATTCCCAGTGAGGAGCAGAGCTGGGGGCAGGTGGTGGCAGCTCTGCGTGGGAGGGAGCCGAGGATAACACATACACACCACCGGCGGGGGAAGCGAGGAGTGATGCACACGCGGAGACGACGGCAGCGGGACGGCGCCGGTGGCATTGCGGTGGCTCCGGGGTGCCGTTAGCACATGCGCTTGTACGTGTAGATGTAGGCCTTGCAGTTGGGACACGTGTGTGTCACGTCCTTGAAGTCATCGAACAGGCAGGGGATCAGGCAGCAGCAGAGATCACACCTAGAGCATAGGGAGAGGCAGAGATGCTGAGCTGGGGTAGCCCCTGGGCATGGGGTTCACTCTGGGCCATGGGCAGGAGCTGTGAGTAACTGTAGGGGCTGTCACCCCAGGAACCCCTCTGTCATTCCAGTGCCACCTCTGTGCCAAGGTGCCCACCATGCCCAACAGCTGAGCCAAGGCCACCAGCACTAGGGCTACCAGGACCAAGCTGAGCACCCAGCACGAGGCCCCAGCTCCGCTTGCAGCACCTACCCCACGAAGCAGCAGAAGAAGCCAAGAAGGAAGCTCATGAGCCCAATCT
>VZRF01014796.1:487343-518628 GCA_013396875.1 Vireo altiloquus
GGGGAGGGTAGTATCCTGCTGTGAATGAGAAACATGAACAAGTGAGCACCTTTGTACATGGCAGGAGAGACCAGATCCTTATGGGGGAGGCCTCTACCCTGCTGCAATACCACCCTTTGAGTACAGACTTGGGGCCAACCCTGCTACAGGCACTCTGCCCCCCACCCCATCCCAAGGAGCCTGACTGCAAACCCCAACCACCCTCTCGTGTCCCCCCCATTCCCCAGGGCACCTGGAAATACGTGCTGCTGTGTCTCCCAACCCCTTGCAGGACTCACCTGGTGGCACATAGGGCCCAGAGCCATCCGTGGGCATGTGGGGGGGCACGAACCCTGGCTGCGAGGGTGGCTCATATGGGGGGGGTCCGAACTCAGGAGGGGGGNCCAGTGCCACCTCTGTGCCAAGGTGCCCACCATGCCCAACAGCTGAGCCAAGGCCACCAGCACTGGGGCTACCAGGACCAGGCTGAGCACCCAGCACGAGTCCCCAGCTCCGCTTGCAGCACCTACCCCACGAAGCAGCAGAAGAAGCCAAGAAGGAAGCTCATGAGCCCAATCTCGTAGGAGATCTTGGTGGTGATGGCTTGCTGGCAGTGGGGACACACCGTCTGCACGGGGGCACCCTGGAAGATCTCTCCCTGCAGCACTGTGACTGTGGTGGCAGCTCCCGGTGGGACGAGCACGGTGGCCGTGTGGCCACCAGGAGAGGGGTAGGGGCCTGGGGCAGGGTAGTAGCCCATGGGGGGGTGGGGGCCTGGGGGAGGGGAGTATCCTGCTGTGAATGAGAAACATGAACAAGTGAGCACCTTTGTACATGGCAGGAGAGATCAGATCCTTACGGGGGAGGCCTCTACCCTGCTGCAATACCACCCTTTGAATACAGACTTGGGGCCCACCCTGCTACAGGCACTCTGCCCCCCACCCCATCCCAAGGAGCCTGACTGCAAATCCCCAATGGCAGCCCCAACCCCCCCCTCGTGTCCCCCCCCTTCCCCAGGGCACCTGGAAATACATGCTGCTGTGTCCCCCAACCCCTTGCAGGACTCACCTGGTGGCACATAGGGCCCAGAGCCATCCGTGGGCATGTGGGGGGGCACGAACCCTGGCTGCGAGGGTGGCTCATATGGGGGGGGTCCGAACTCAGGAGGGGGGATGGGAACCCCCTGGGGCTGTCCCACCACTGGGGTGACACCCTCTGCAAGGAAACACAGAGTCAGCAGCAAAGGAGACAGCAGAGCTGAGGGCAAGATGGTGTCCTGGCTGTGTGGTCAGCGTGTCAACCCCAGCAGGGAAGGGAGACAAGAAGTGGGGGGCACCTCATTAAGCCCCATCCTCTGGGCCACAAGAAACTCAAATTCACCCCACAGCAGGGAGCAGTGCCAGGCTTTGAGCTGGCAGTGCTTCCTGCTCTTGTCACTGCCCCTAGGACCCCTCCTGCCTCCCCCCAGGGGTGACATGGGGACAGATGGAGCCAGGCATTGCACCACCCTCCCCAGCGTGCTGTGAGGAGAGGCCACAGCCAGGGCAGTCCCAGGGAACCCCCACTGCCTTGGGTCCTGTCTGTATGGCAGTGTCACCCCTGAGCAGCTGGGACACCCCCAGTACCTGGTGCAGAGGGAGGGCCATGCTTCTCTTCTATCAGCGGTGCCGAGGGGCCCCCTGGGTAGGGTGGGGGTGGATCGTTGGACATGGCTCCAGGCAGCCCTGCAGGGACAGAAACCTTTAGGTGACACCAGCCTTTGGTCCACAGGCACATGGAGCTGCATGGTGCTTGGGGACAGAGGTGACAGGTAACAGAGGAGGCCAGGGTTGGTGCCACCACTGCACTGGCCTCAGCTTCCTCCCCAGGCAGAACCAGGGGTTCTAAAGCTGGACAGGCTGTGACCAGGCAGCAACTCCAAGGTGTAAAATCTTCCTGCCAGCTCCATGGGCCTTCCCTGTAAAGCCCACCTGGTGCACAGCAGCTCATTGGGGCAGCTCTGGACTGCATGGGCAGTGCTGGGCTGGGACGTGCTGTGCCAAGAGCCTTGGCTGCATCATTTGGGTACCACAGGTGGGGAAGAGCTGCTCACAGCCCCCCACCTCCACCCTCAGTGACACAATGCTGTGCCCCAAGGGATGACAGAGCCTGAAGTACAAACTCCAGGACAGAGGGTGCAAATCCACAGAACACTTCTAAATAAATCTCAAAATAAATCCAGTGAGTTAAGACCATATTTAACAGCTGGAGCTGTTATTTTACATGGGGTACAATTTACCTGTCCTCTTCCCTGCAGCAACAACCTTGATAGCTGAGAGAAGCAGCTCCTCTGAGCAGTGTAGTTTGGAAGGTGGCCTCTTCCACTGGATCTGTGTAGAAGGAGAGAGCCAGTGAATTACAGAGATGGAGAGGAGTCACAGCTGTAGCATTGTCCTGGCTGCCCCACCAAACACCTTCTCTCCCCTGGGAAGGAGCTTCCTCATGTGCCCCCTCAATGGTAGGCACGAGGTTCCATGTCCTTGGCATGTGGCAAAGCCCCACTGACACACTCGGAGATCCAAGGAAGTGCAACATCATCAAGAAAGCTGATTTCCCTGTTTCCACTGGCTCAGTTATAGCTGGTAGGACATGACTAAATTGGGAAATACAAGTGAGAAGCTGCTCATTCATTGCTTGGGACAGCTGCCACCAGGCATGGGACAGGGTGACACTGCTGTCAGAGCCCGGGGAGCAGTGCTGGGTGCTCCATCCTTCACCCCAACGGTCCAGGAGTAAATGTGACCCTGCTTGTTCCATTTGCTGGCACCACCACCACGTGCTGGGCAGCTCGCCCAGAGCACACCAACCTCCCCAGCACAGCACAGCCTGCACAGGCACCAGGCCAGGCAGCCACTGCTGCCCCAGCCCTGCATTGCAGGTGTGCCCACAGAGGTGCCCGTGGGGCTTAGCCACCTCCACCTGCAGCTGCTGGGTCAAGCAGAGCCAAAGACTTGGCAAGCAAGGCAGGAAGACCCATCCCTCCCTCACCTGCTTGGCTTTGCTTTATCCTACTCCTTTTTTCCCTCGTTCATGCTCCCTGCCACAGAGCAGCCTGCTGCAAGGTAGCAGGAAATCTCATCAGTCCCTGGAGGAGCATGATCACCTGTTGCTGCTCACAGAGGAGCACGCTGATCCCCTCAGGAGCTGAGCAAATTCCTGACAGGTACAAGGTCTCCCCCAGGATGTCCACATTTCCTGACTAGAATTCCTCCCCCAAGGTCTCAAGTGGTACTGCAGCCACACAGCTTCAAAGAATAACACCAGGGCAGCTGGGGGTCATCTTCCTCCTGCTTTTCACTCCAATTTCTTCCTTAAGAGCGCAGGGAAGCAGAGTTGCCATGGCACAGAGCATTTCCAGGCACACTGCAGAGCCTGCCTTCTCCTTCAGTGACCTACAAAGCTACAAACTGGGCCGTGCTCCTTTTAGCTCAGCGGGGATGTGAAGAAAAGGATGATTTATTCTTCTCAAAGTAGCCAACCACCCCACTTTGTGCATCCAGGAGCCTCAGACCTTCCTGTCCCCATGCCCACGGGGATTCTGGATGAGCCCAGCCCAACTGGAGCATCCCGGAGTCCTTACCTGGGGACACCAGCCTGCCAGGAGAGCTTTCCTTGACCCCACAGGCCAACTGAGCCCACAGCTTTTCTAACATAATAGATCTCCTCCCATTCCTGCTCAGATGCTGCTTTTCCATAATGGAACATCTTTCAACACTCCCCAGCCTCACTTCCCCCCAACAAAGCAGCTGGCAAGAAAACACAGGAGAGGAGGAATCCTCCACCAGCCACTCCACCAACACCCATCAGATGAAGCAAGAGCCCCAGGGTGAGCCAGCCTGTGAGGGAATGGCAGCCACAAAGGTGCCAGCCTGTGGATCCCAGAGCCACACGGGCAGTGGGATGAAGGAAGAGGTGGGATTGCAGAGCCATTCTGCTCGTACTTGGCAGGCTCAGTCGCTCCTAATGCAATATTCTGCTTATTAAGTGAGATCTGTAAAGAGCAAGATGTTGGCTGTGTGCCCTTCCCAGGAGGAAAAGAAAACCTGTTGCTTTTAAGCCTCTTAGAAACTGTTTCTCCTGTGCTTTCTTTCATCTTAATGTGGGCAGCACAAAACCCAGCCCATTTCCAACAGAGAGCTCTGTGGGAAAATAGAGGGCACTCGGCTTCCCCTCGGCACGGGGCAGGAGCTACCCCAGAGCACCCCTCACCACCCTGGCACCGACAGCCCTGCAGTATTCCAAGATTACCAGGTTTAAGTTCAAGATCTGATGGAATCACCAATGCCTTGTGCAGGTCCTTTGGAGCAAGGACACACCGCAAGATCCCAAGACTCAAAGGGAGCTGGTTATCATAGAAGGATGGAGAGAGGAGATGCTATTTGCAGCTAAAAATGCAGATCAGCTCTTCTCAACTGGAAGAACAGCTTTTACTGGTTTCCTCTGTAAACTAACTACAGAGGATAAATCCACTATGGAATCATCACAAGCACTGCCTCAGTTAAACACAGAAGACAGGCAAAGGACCCCCATGCCATCGATATTTGCTAAAGAAAATGAAAAAGCAAAGATTCCCATTAAGCTGCTGGGGCACAGCAGTGTGACACACACAACCAGGACAGCACAGCTCCATCTCAGCCCCCAAGCAGAAAGGGCTTGGCCCACCCTGGCTATGGCTTCAATCCGTGTGTCCTCCCCTAGCTCTGTGCTCCCTAATCTCATTCCAGGCAGCTTTTGAGTGAGAAGAACAAATCCACAGCAACAGATTTCTAGGTCCCCTGTCCAGATCGGAGGTGTAACTCTCAGCCCCAAGAGGTCTGTCAGAGGCTTCTCACACAGCGAACACCCTAAGTGCCGTGGGGCAGCACACAGCCCTGCCTGTGGAAACACAATGCTTTCTAATCCACCTCCTTCCTGTGCTCAGCCACTCTGGATCCAGTTAATGAAGGATTGTAGAATCCTAGAATGGTCTGGGTTGGAAAGGACCTTAAAGCCCATCTTATTCCAACACCCTGCTATGGGTAGGGATACCTTCCACCAGACCAGGCTGCTCAAAGCCCTGTCCAGCCTGGCCTTGGACACTGCCAGGGATCCAGGGGCAGCCACAGCTTCTCTGGGCACCCTGTGCCAGGGCCTCCCCACCCTCACAGGGAAGAATTTCTTCCCAATTTCCAATCTAACCCTGCCTTCTGTCAGGGTGAAGCCATTTCCTCTTGTCCTGAAATTCCAGGCCCTTGTCCAAAGGGCATCGATCAATACCCCCAAGGCCCTGTTTCCCATTACTGACATGTTCAAAGCAGCTTCCAGTGACAGTGATCAGGGTCCAGTGTTCCGTGCTGGCTGTATTTCCCCCTGTTACTCACTGCAGAAACAGTTTGGGATTCAAACATGGCAAGAGGAAAGGTCTGCACATCCCACCTGCTTTCCAAACAGGTAAGGTGGGCAGCACTCATCAAAAACAACTGGAGCGCAGTGGGACCAGGGAATATTGTGCCACCAGAACAGGTCCTAACACCAGAAACAGATAATGCCACAAAGAGGACAGACACAGACAATTCCTGCACTGCTTGGAGACACAAAGACTTGGTCTGCTAATGCCATTCTTCCCTGGCAGCAGCTGCTTGTGCTTCAAGCTGCTTCCTCCCGGATGAAATCTCCACAGGTGAGACAAACCTGGCGAGGGCAGAGCAGATGTTGGCAGGTCCAACTCACATGTGAGGCCTGATGGTGCAGCTCAGAGTCAGCCTCACAGCCCCACTGAGATCCATCCCACAGGCCAAAACAGCCTGTGCTGTCCCTGCTCCTGCAGCACTTATAACTGAGATCCACACCAAGTCAGCTTTGTTTTCTCTGTCCAGCCAGAGACAGGAAGCAGTGTTTGTTTGTACTCAACCACGTTCAGTGACGTGGACACTTCAATAGCTGCTGCTGCACATTTTTAGAGCTCTTCCTCCACAAAAAAACCACTTCCGATATTTGAAAAAAGAAAAAACCACACTAAAATTCAATGAATAAATAAGAGAAAATAGAAAGAGCACTTTCAGCTTCATTGCAACATCAAAGAGGTGCTGATTCCAGCTTCCAGGCTTTTGGAAATACAGCTTTAAAAGCCAAGAGTTCTGAAGATGCTGGGCCCTCACTGAGCCCAGCAGCCTTCTTTCAGAAATAGGAACAGCATTGTGGCCAACACCATCCCAGTTTTCCTGACCCCAGGAAAGATACCTGTGTGCCACAGGCTACATGCTCCAGAAACTGGGAAATACTGAGACTACAAAGGGTATGGGCACAAAAGGCAGATCCCATGCTGGCAAAATGTCATTTGAGCCACAGTCTGTTACTCTTCAAAAGGAGCTTTAAGGGTGGCAAGGAGGGGAACCGAGCAGGGTGTGTTGAGGCAGAGCCATACCCTGACTGTGGCAATCCCAATCGCTCTCCTCCATAATGGCATTTCTGAGCAGCACCTCCAAACCCAGCCTGGAGCTGCCCAGAGTTCAGAGGGCTTTGCCCTCTCCGTGCCCATGCCCAGAGTTCACAGGGCTTTGCTCTCTCCGTGCCCATGCTCAGAGCTCACAGGGCTTTGCCCTCTCCGTGCCCATGCTCGGTGCTCACAGGGCTTTGCCCTCTCCGTGCCCATGCCCAGAGTTCACAGGGCTTTGCCCTCTCTGTGCCCATGCTCGGAGCTCACAGGGCTTTGCCCTCTCTGTGCCCATGCTCGGAGCCCAGAGGGTTTTGCCCTCTCCGTGCCCATGCCCGGAGCTCACAGGGCTTTGCCCTCTCCATGCCCCTGCTCCGAGCTCACAGGGCTTTGCCCTCTCTGTGCGCTGTACCCAGAGCTCACAGGGCTTTGCCCTCTCCATGCCCATGCCCGGAGCTCACAGGGCTTTGCCCTCTCTGTGCGCTGTGCCCAGAGCTCACAGGGCTTTGCCCTCTCTGTGCCCATGCTCGGAGCTCACAGGGCTTTGCCCTCTCCATGCCCATGCTCGCTCACACACAGTTCGCAGGGATGTGGCTCAGCTCCCACCACGCGCAGTCCCACCGGACAGCTCTTACCTCCAAGACTGCAAAAATCTCTGCTGAACAAGCAGTATCAGTAGTTATTTCTGCCTGGTTTTTATGCAGAATAACAAAAAGATGTTTTCCCTGCAAACAAGCTGAAGCTCTCCCCCAGCTTTGCTTCTTCCCATGCGCATCTGCTGCCTCCAGCCCGCACAGCACCTCCCCAGAACCAGGAGGGGAGGAATAAACAGCACAGAGTCCTTCAGCCTCCTACAGAAAGAGGATGTCCTGGCAATCCTTGACCATGTACCTGCTCCTTTACCCGCTGTTAACCTTGGCAGCACCTCCACAACTCCTCATCCTGCTCCTGGACAAGGCAGCAAGAGGGCGCATGCCTACAACGCTCCGCAGGCGCCGATGGAAACGGAAACCCAAGTGAAGGACTGAAGGAAAGGTCTGTTCTTTTACTGAGCAACTCAGCTGTGTTTTCCAAAGTCCAAATCACTGCCAGGGAGTGCAAACCCACTGTTCAGGAACAGCCAGGCTTCTCCCAGAACAGCAGATTCTCCCACACTTCTGCACTAGGATTTCAGCTGCAGAAAACTGCTTCTTCCTGGAAGGTCAGGCTGTTCCTTCAGTGCGGGCACAGAAAGCTCAGCCAGGCCAGCAGCTCTTCTTTAAAACAAAGGAATGCTGGAGAAGAAGGCTCTTCACCATTCAAACCAAGTATGTCAGACAGCCAAAGCTCCCTGCTCTGCTCTCCAGTATGTGAATCTCCAGAGGAGCATCCCCATTGCAGTTGTTTACCTGGGGACCTTGGACATATCGTTTGACCTTCTGTGTGCCACCATCACCCAGCAGACAAATCACCTCAGAGCAGGATCCTTGCTGGGAGACAGGTGCTGCATCCAAAGCAAGATTTCTCAGGGCATTAAATCCAAAGTACAATCAGATAATCTCCACAGAGCAGCCCCAGCTCAGCTGTCCTTGGCCAGAGATTGAAATTACCACTTCCAGCAGCTCCTCTGCACGGATATCAGGAAAACCAGACACAAAATCCTCCCTGCTTAAGACAAGGAGGCTTTATCTGCAACACCCACAAAGGGTTACGTGCGGGAGGAGTGCTTGCAGGACCTGCTGCCGCCTCTGGGATTCTCTCCAGTGCTATTCGCCTCCGGATGGGCTGACCAAGCACTCTTGGCTCCTCACACTGGGGCTGCAGAAACAACCTTGCCAGGACCTCGTTAACATGAATATTTAAAGAAAAACCAGCCAAAATGAAAAGAACAAACTGGGGTAATTATTTCTCTCTGCTGTTGGTGACACACGGCTGTGGGAAGCACCACGTGCTGGCAGAGCTCACAGTGACATCCAGGGGCCAGGAGGGGCTGCAAGGGAGGAGAGGTCATGACCCCAACACCTCAAAACTGGACCCCACTGCTTCCACGTGTCAGGACACTGGAGAAGGCTCAGGTGTACACAGAGCACCCTGCACCACCAGGGCAGATAATTTTGGCTCCCAAAAGCCAGTTTTCTGAACATGGGGCAAGCAGGGAGCACATTGCAGCCAGGCTGCCCCACAGGCTCCTACTGGCCCTGGAAAATCCACTCTCCCATTCAGGTGGTGCTCACTGTTCAGACCCTCCCAGCTGGTGTCCTGGCTGCACAGGAGAAGACAGGCTGCAAAATACCAGGTGTGCTCATGGATGTGATTAAAAAAAAAATTAAAGATAAACCCGAGTTCCTCTGCATCCTACCAGTGTGCTCCAGAGAGATGAGAAAAGGAGGGTGCTGCAAGCCAAATCCCTGGGGAAGCAGAGAGCTTTTCTGTGAGACTTTCACAGGAGTTCACAAAGAATCCAAGCTAGCACTTGATAACATCCATGGGAAAGCATCCAGTGATATAAGCAGCTGTTGCCTCCAGTCCTCTGTATCTACTTAATTTTCCCCCTGAGAGGATACATCCTGCATTACATCATCCCTTTGATATCTGATAATAATGGTGATAAACACAACCTGCCAGAATCTCAAGCAACTAAACCCAACATCTACTCCAACACTGTGTTTTAACATAGCATCAAGCACAACTGTGCCACAAGAATAGCTGCTCATTTAAACAAGCAAACAAAAATACCCCAGCTCAAGAAGCTTAACAGCAAGCAGAAGCCTCAGGAGGTCACGAGAAGCTCTGCAGCTCCTAAGCACAGTCACAGATCCGAGCTCACCTCTGATGGCAGCCCAGAACAGAGGCTTAAGGATGAGTTAGGAAGGGATCAAAGGCAGAAATGTCAGTCCCTTCCACTCCCAGCGCTCATGGTGTTGCAGACTGGGCAGCCTGGAGATTCTCCATGGAGCACCCCAGGTTATTCCCAGTCACCAAGCACTGCCACAGCCAGAGCAGCAAGTTCTGCTCTTCAGTTACCTACACAAAAAGGCATCTCCTGCTGTCAGCATCTGCTGCCTCCCATTTGGGGGACACCAGCACAGAGAAAGTGAATATATAAGGAGTACCCACTATGTCTCACAGCAAAACCCAGGGTTTTATAGATTCCCTTTCCAGCACTAACCTGTGAGAATTGCTGAAGCTGACAGCTTCAGTCTGAAGGCCTCAGTCTCACAGAAATCGACTTAAAAGCAGTCAGAATTTACCCGTGAGAAACTGCAGTCACAGTGAAAGCCACAGTGATAACCAGAAAGATCATCAGCGAAAGAAGATGTTCTGGACACAACGAGAAGATGTTCTTGTCATAGAATATCAAGATTGTACAAGAAGAAACTTGCATATAATATGTAGCTAATTGCTTGTATAACTATTTGTATTGCTGTTTGAATGGTCATTGTTTTGTAGACAGCCCTGTCATTGTTTTTGCTATGTAACCAATAATGTGTCACAGTAACTGTGAAGAAGTATAAAAATAATAGCAGAGAAGAACAAAAAACTTCTTTTGCAGCTTTGGATTACTATATGTGTAGTGTGTCCATCTCTACCACCACACTAACCTAAAATTATTTTATTTCTTCATGCACTCATTCTATCCTTTCTCCCTCCTTCTACAGAATTTTTTGAGAGAAAGTCAAATAACACAGCTACATCATTGCTGAATCAGAGTAGATGTGTGACATCCATTAAATGACACAGTGAGCTCCAAGGGAGGAGGAAATTAGAATCAGAGACGATCAGCACTTCTGCATTTTGGTTCCAGAATTAATCAGCGCCCAAGAGCATATTCAGAATTCCCGTGCAGATTTTGCAACACGATGAAATAATTTTGAATTGGTGGTGATTCCAGATCCATTTTCAAGTGCTGTACAAAACATATGCCATGGTACTGATGTTCCCTCATCCGAGGAGAGCACCAGCTTGCTGTAGGACTGGCTCCAGCCTCCAACATTAGCATTTCCCATGCTCACAGATCCCCCTGCCTCGGCGCCAGAGAAGCTGCTGACACTCAGATTTAACAGGTACAATGTCACCTTGCATTTTTTTTGAGGACTAGTGCGAAGTGCTCTGTATCACTCAATTTTATGTAAGGCCATGGCTCACTCTCTGCAAAGGAATGTGGTTTGGGGTTCAGCAGGATTGTATGTGTGAGGTCTGAGATCTCTCCTGAGTCCCACAGCCAACAAGGACCCACATGCATCCAGAGATGTGCACTAGAGGAACTTTTCCATGCTGAGGCCATTTGTGCTCCCACACTCACTTTATTGCTCCCACAGAACTTCTCAGTTCCAGACTGAGACCTCTCTTGGAGTTGCTCAGTGCCACCAGCATGGGGCTGGACTGTCCCATGGCATTTGGGCAGGAGGAAGGTACCTGGCACTGCCCTGCTCCCAAGCCCAACTCATTTGGGCTGCTCAAAGACAGATGACGATGTCCCAGAAGGGAAAACCTTTGGATTAATGAACAGCCACTGCGTGTGCCCAGTGCTGGGCAGCCCCGAGTCACACACAGTTTCTGCCATCCCCAGTTCTCCCTCCAGTTCCCACCAGACTTGGCTAGTCCACACTAAATTCTAGGTCCAGTGAAGTCATTTTCACTCCAGGCATGACTGTGGTTTCAATTTGCAGCACCAGTTCCTGCCAACTCCTTCTTAACCCCTTCCTCAAAGCTCCTACTGAAAATCTAGGCCAGAGCTGGACTCCAAGCAGCCCTAACACACAGACTACCCCTCCTCAAGTCCCTGCTCTAGGCTCTTCCAAACCCTTTCCCTGTCACAGCAACACCTCACTGCTTTGCTGCTCCAGGAAAAGCATCGCTGCTCAGAGGGTTTGGAACAGTCCCGAGGCCAGATCACTGCTCCCACAGCAGAGGATGGGACTGGGAAAGATTCAATCCCATAATAGCAGGATGCCCTCAGGGCAGGTAAATAGCTCAGCTGCTCAAATCCTCTCCTGAGCCTGAGGAAGACGGAGCAGCTGCCACAGTTACGACGCTAAACAAGCTGGGAACTATCTTCTCTCACATCAGAACAGCCCAGCAGGCAGCTCCAAACTGAGTTCCCACCATGCTAAACCATCCTGAATCATGGCAAGGAGAGTCTGAAAGGCCAAATTACCACCCCCAGTGGTAGCCACAAACTCTGGGGGAAACCTCCATTCCCAAAACACAAATATGCTCCAGGTGACATCTCTGTGGAAGACCTGCAAAGAGCTGATATTTAACACCAGTGGAAAGGGTCTCTAGACCCTGCTTGCTCAAAGACCATGAAGATTTTGGAGGAGCTGAGTGGTCCCAGCAGCACAGGTGGGAAGGGCAAGCTGAGGCTTCAGCACTGGCCCAGCCTCCTGCGAGCACTTCCAGATATAGCACAAAGCGGAATAATGGCATTAAGTTAATTAGGAGACAGACCAAAGATGCCTCTAAGAAAAGGGCAGCATGCACACACCAGCAGCAGCCTTTTAGCCAGTGCTCAGCTAAAAACACAAGCCCAGAAGAGTGGGCACCAGGCAAAATCCCATCCCCACTGCACTCCTCTAGTCCATATTCCAGGCTTTATCCTCCCCTCCAACACACAGATCCAGCTCCCCTTCAGCCATGAGCTGGGTGATTGGGACCCCAGAGGACCTCAAAAGCATCCCAGCTTGGAGTCACTGCAGCAAGGGTACAGAATTGGCTCCAGTCCACTATTTCCTCCCAAAATGGAGCTGCACTGAATCCCACGGGTTCCTTTCCCTCCTTTAAAAGGGTGCCCTGCTTCTCATTTGGAGAAATAATCAATACAATCTAACAGGCTGCTTTTCATTCATCCCCAGCCAGAAATCTAATCTCCTGTTAACAGCACAGCCCTGAACACATCATTTATCTGCTGCGGGCACCAGCACGCGTGGATTTTACAGCTGTAGAGAGTGGGGCTGCTTGCATCACAACGACTAATTTATTCTCAGAAAGGCTAATTTAATCTGGCAGTGAATGTTCTCAAAGCCTCCTCACACAGAGCAGCTTTTCTCTTGGTTGGCTTAACAACAATACAGCATATCCAAAAACGTGGAGGGATGCTAAGGAAGAACACTGCCCCTGTGTTTTGAGCCCTCTAGTCTGAGAAATTTCTCTTGGTAACTACAGGCTTTGAGAAAACATAGAGTCCCTCTGGTTTTTTAAAAAGCCAACTGTACTTTCAAGGCAAAATATACAACAGTTTAGGCTATGTCCCCCTCACATATAACTGTGTCTTGACAGGAAGAGCTGGGCTGTTAATAAAACTAAAACCCAGCAAAAGTTGTTTAGTATTAGACAATCCATTCATTTCCAACTGACATCAGGAGCAGCAGCCAGCATACCTGGCTGGGGGGTGCTCCCTGCCACAGCAGGGGACTTTTCCCAGCCCACACTACAGATAAATAAACTTCAGAACAAATCCAAAAGCTTTTTTGTTTTAAAAGGCTGGGTAACTGCACCACGAAGTGTTTCAGAGAGAGCATCCTTCAGCTTCCCAGCCTCTGCCATCTGCAGGGGGGCAATAAAGAAGCCATCAGAAAGCTTTTTTCATTGTTTTTAAATTCTAGGTGGTATTTTCCCTTTATTTGTGGCAGTACACACAGAGGCAGCATGTACCCACAGCCAGGCTGAGCCAACTGATCCTGCATGGACATGGCATCACGTGCTGGTCCTCACCTGGACCTCCCCCTTGCCCAGGAGATCACTGGAGAGCCAAGCACAGCTCCTTGGAGTCACAGGGGCTACAACAAGGCAGATTTAAGCTTTAAAATAGACAGAGCTGCAGCAGTCTAACCCTCCACACTCAGGATTGTCACCAACATACTGCTGGGAAAGAAAAGCTGCTGCTGGGCAAACCTGGATAATGTCTGAGAGGACTCCTTTGCTGCAAGGGCAAGAACATGCCCCCCATGACATCCAACAATTTAAGATGATTCAGTAATGTGGGAACAAGGCAAAAATCAGAGGGAAGCAGAGCATTTGTGCAGGCCACAGGAGAAATAAAGAAGAAAACAACACAACACTCTCCTTGTTCCTATCTGTCAGGAATTGCTGTCCCAAGAACAGCCTATTCAGAAACCAGGAAACTCAGAGAGCAGCAGGGAAGGGCTGAGTCACGGCCATTTGGAAAAAAAAGAAACAACCCACAACAAACCAACCCAAAAGGGAAGGAGAGAAAACATGGGACAACAGCTGCTCTGCATCTTGGAGATATGAACAAGTCAAACCAGAACTTATTAGTCAATCTTTATTTTCAAAAGCTCTGCAAACACATGGTGCTGCCATAAAAAGCAGTTGACCATCCCTCTGCTTCTGGGAAGCAAATTGTTGTACCAGGAAAAGTTGCTGGTGCTTCCTGGCACCAGCCCCTGGGCACAACACCCCCTCGGCCATGCACAGCTGCCAGGACACAAACTGCTCCCAGTTTGTGCCCTGGTTTTTGTTCCTCTGCAGCATGAGCATCCAAATATCCCAAAGGTTTACAGGCTGGACAAGTGCTCTCCCTTTGAAAAAGCACATCCACCTCAGGGATGCTATTAGCAGAGGGTGAGGAGCCATTTCCCTTCCCCACAGTGGAAGGGCATGAGTTAGAACACGGCTTGGATGGGTTTCCCACAACTCTGCAAACAGAGGAGCCAAAGCCAAGCGCTCCAATCTCACATCCAGCCTCAGCACTGCCTGTCTGACCCTCAGAAAGGCCAGGCTGAAGTCAGGTTTTGCTCAAGTCTTCCCACACAACAGTCTTTGTTCTGTGACCTAAATGAAATCAATTGTACAGTAATTCTCCCCAGGACAGTAATCTTGTTCACTCACCCATCATCTGAAAGATTATACCTGCTCTACAGCTGTGGGGCTCTGGGAGGAAGGGATTTCTGAGCAATAAGGGGCTTATTTTTCATACAATTCCTTGATGATCCCTCACAAATCAGGGAAGGGGGCGGGGGGGTCTATCTTTTCAATCAAACAACTATGCTTCAAAACATATTTTAAAAAATACCTTTTAATTCTTTTTATCTTGCCCTGTGAGGTACTGTCAGATGGAAGTTGCAAAGGTAGGAAGTGGGAGTGGATCAAGACAAAGCCTGCTGTCCCCAGACTGGAAGATCACCTGTGCTCAGGTGTTTAACTGCTCACCTTTCCCAGCTCTGGGAATGGCTGGGAAAACCACAACCACTTCACATGTAGGCCCAACGTTGACACTAATTCCAGAATGACAGGTCAAGGAAACTGTCCCAAAGCAAACAGGCTCTCATGGTTCAAATTGTGAGTAAAACTCCTTTTCTCTGCTACCAAGCAATGCAAGGAGCAAATAAAGATGAAATACAGCTACAGTAGGGGCTGATGGGCATGCACCACAGTAAGATGTGATGGATGGAATTTATGCAGAATGCAGGATGGAACAGTACATGTGTAAGCTTAAAGCAAGGATACTTCTTCCAAAAACATCTTCCAAAACTGTTCATAGGGAACCAGGCTGCTGGGGCAAGGTAGGGAAGATTTTCTTTCTAAATGCAGAGATTGGCTATCAAAGAAGGTTCAGGAACAAACACAAGAGGGAAAGTTCAGGGCAGTGGGACCCCCATGTTAGCACAAATGCTTTATCCTAAAATCTATAGGAGAACTGGGTAATATTCCATTTTCTTATGTATAAAGGAGGCAAAGGATAGAACTATTACTAATACAAAGTAACCTTATTAATCACAATAAGTAACAATGAAATACATTACTTAATTTGCACAGAAAGCCATAGCTCAGCTCTTCATTCTCTGATGATCTCAGGTTCCATCGTGCCAAGTGGTACAAAGCCAAACATGCACTGCCAGCAGCTGCTCTGCACAGTTCCCAAGATGTTAATCACATTGCCACCTTTTGGGGCTATTTCTTTTATTTTCTTACTCTAAATGCAGGCCTGCTAAGAGAGCCCAGATTACAGACAGCTGCACTGAAGTGCCTCACATGGAGATGTGCAGCATGAAGCACTTTGCCCCTGCATCCATCCTCCACCCAGATCGATGACCAGCACAGGGCTGCTCTCAAACAGCTGTTTCTCACCACCACAAACACACAAATTTGAGACTGCAGCCACGAGGCAGCTCAGAAGGAATGGGCCCAAAGCAACACTGTAACAGCAGCCAGGAGCCTCCCTGAGCGCTTCACTCCAGAAATAAAAACTGAGCTTCCCCTGCCTCAGAGATTTTATCCTGGTGAGAAAATGGATCGTGGTTTCCTATGGCAGCTGCTCCCATTGCATTCCCTTTGATCAGAGGAGGAGACAGTTCTCTGTGCAGAGCATGTAAAGATCTGACACTGCTCATGAAAGTGGCACTGCTTCTCTCCAGCTGTGAGATGGATACCCAGCACTGTTTGGGAACAGCAGGAAAACAGCAAGGTGAACATCACATCCCAAAGCAGAAGGTGCTCATCGTGTGTTTTTTGAAGGAAAAAGTGTACACAGACATCTGTGTTTGCACACTTGTGTGCTCAGGTGCCTTGTTCTGAAACCTTCAGGAGAGTTGACTGGCTCCAGGCTGGAGTTCTTTGCCTGCATAAGAGCTGCAAAATCAGGTGCTGAAAGCAAAACCAACCAAAAACCTCCAGCATTTTGCAGAACTACTGAAGTTCCCACAACAAACAATCACTGTTGTTGTATCAAGGAAAAGGGAAGAGCAGTGCACAATTCAAGTCCTTTTAAGACATCGCTGACTGCTGCTAAGAGCCACCAGGTACGTCAGCACGTATTTGTTGTTTCCCAGCTCTCCTGTCTGCCCTGTCAGCAGCTTTGCACAGACCACTCTGGGAGAACACCTTCTGAGAAGCTGGCACAATTGTCTGGAAGCTCAGATATATTCAGCCCTGCTGCCTTTGTCATTATTTCAATCTCCATATTGCAAATGGTATTTATTGCCTGTCTGGCTCACCTGGCAGCCACCAACCTTTCCTGGAAAGGTGCAGGAAAACTGTCACAGGATACATTTGGCACATGTACAGAGCTCTGGTAATAGAGGCACGAGTGAAGCACTAGCCCCATTGCAGACCCACATTTTTAAATTTAAATTTAAAAAAATTGAGTTTCTTTCAATCCAGGATACTCTCTCCTGATTAAAGCAATAATAAGGAATTAAATGTAGGGCTTTACAATGTACCACAAACAGACACAGAACACTGAATTTCATACTTCTCTTTACCCATAAGCAGAAAACAAGTCTTGGATCAGAGCAGATACTAACAAGTTTGTGTATTTCCTTCCAAAACCACTCATCCTCATACTGCAAGATCAACCACATCCTTTAAACATATGCATTTATCTGCTAAATTCACATCTGAAAAGGAAAAAAAATATTCTTTTATATAAAGAAATTACTTTCATGCCTTCTTTGTCTGTGTTAGTGAGCAAGACTGGCAATGGCAACACTTCTGCAGGTGCCAACACCATGACAAGGACCCAAGCTCCCCCCAAAACATACAGAGGTTGTGGACAGGCTTTAGTCTGGTCCCTGGCTGAACATCCCTCAGCTGCAGGAGCACCTTAGCTGTGCTCCCAGGATGTGTTTGCCACCTGTGCTTCACCCACAAGAAAAGCAATGCCCACTGTGTGGCTTCCCAGGCACAGAAAGAGCTGATTAGGAAGCGACCTTCAGAATCATGCTCATAAACCAACACCAGGTGCTGAGGGAGACATTCTCCCTCCCTTCGTAACTGCAGCTGAGACAGAGCAGAACAGAAACACGGGGAAGTAAGTTTCAGAACCAAATTTGAGGTGCAAGACCAGGGTCTTCTGTCTTATTAGGAAGGGCTCAGGTTCTGAAATCAGAGAAGCTCCCTCACTGCTACCTGTCCCTGTGACACCTGTGGCAGGATGTTGTGGTGCTCAGTAGGAACACACACATCCCCACTCACAGCACCAACTTGAGTCAGCCCTGGGGAGACACAGCCACCACAGCTACACCACCCCTATAAGAGCAGCTGGGCAGGACTGACCACGTTTGCTCCACTTGGCATCGCTTGGGGACATCTGGGGACACTGCTCCATCCCCCTGCCCTTGTTAACAGCCATGAAGTCACTGCCTGCTGCCTCCAAGCAGGAATTAGCTCCTCACGTAACAGCTAAGGAGAACAGAGCAGGTACACTGCTAAACATTTCCGGGGATTTCCTGGGGCACATGGATGTCACCACAATATTGAGACAGAGAAGCCTTTGGGAGAGGGAAGTTTTCAGCCTGTGCTTTCCACATGGGTTTGTTTAGTTCCTAAACATGAATGAATGACATACTGTGGTTATATACCACGCTATGTCTATGTAATACTCACTGTAGTTTTCCCTGCTGCCTACTCTGGTCACACTGTGAAATCAGCAGGGCCCCTGCTGAAATTAAAGCCCCATTTTAAGTACTTTGGGTGAAGGGAACAAACAGGAGGCTCTTGTGCGTATTCCCAAAGAGTTTCTCAGAGAGTTCTACATACAACTCAAACCCACTACAATTATAATTTAAAACATTTATACTTAAAATCATTGTTCCTGACCTCATCTCTACCATCTGATTTTTTAGGCTCAGCCTGGAATGTGAAAACTGCCAGTTCCCTCCCCAGTTATCACTGGTGCAAGGAGACCACCTCAGAGCAGCTTTTCCTTGAGCCGTGGGGCACAAACCTACACTTGCAGTGACCCGGAGAAGTTTAACCTTGAGCATGGCTCACGTGGAGGATCCAGAGGACACTGGCATGGCAGTGTCCATCCCAGCCTGCATGTTCCCACTCCTCTGCACAGCCCTGGAGCTCTCCCCAGGATCCCAACCTCATTCCTCTGTTAAGCAGCAACCACCAACCCCTGTGCTTTTCCTAAAGCAACCGAACACTGCCTTAGAGCTTCTACCCTTTGCCTCACCAGTCCCCTTGGGAGGGAGAACTCAGATCTCACCATTTTAATGGTTAAAAACCTCCCACCTTCCCATTACCGTTTATTCCTTGGTGTTTGTTGCTGTGCCACATTATGCACTAACTGAAAGAGCTCTCCTCATTTCACAGTGCCAATGTGCCAATATCATCCCCACCATTATAATTTCTCTTCCTGCTTATCAAGACATCTCAGCTTCTTTCAGCTCCCCTAAAATGGGCTCATCATCCCTTATCACTGGGCAAAGTCGTCTCTGAGGAGCAGAGATAACTGGAAACACACACATTCGTTCCTAGGCCTGCTTGCCTGCTTTCCCAGGATCTGTCTGGATCACATTTGCTCCTCGCTCAGCTGTGCCCTCCCTGCAGCCCTCACCGTCCTCCCCGCCAGCTCATGACCTCGGCCGGGCAGCAGCGCTCGCCTTACACCGGGAAGTCTTTTCCCAAGTACACGACCTCGCTTTTCACCCGATTAAATTTCATCCCAGCCCTCCCGTCCCAACCCTTCCCGGCACTGCTGAGGGCACAGAGCTGAAGCTTTGTAAGATTTTAGCAGTACCCTGCGACACTTCGGCAGCGTTAAAGGCCCGTCCGAGGGCAGCGCTGCCTTCCGCTCCTCTCCCGGCCCATGTCCCCATCCAGCCGTATCTCTTCTCCCCGGCTCCGCAGGGAACGCTCCAGCCGCGGCCGAGCACCGAGCCCTTGCTCGGCCTGCTATCCTCCTCACACAGTTAACCGGGGGTTGATATCCATCCTTTTTCTTCCCAGCAGCGTGGTACTGCTCTTCTCCTGCCTATGTCCCCGCCTACGCTCAGTGTCCCCCCAAGTGCCGAGCGTCCTCCCGTGCTCGCTATCCCCCCTCCGGTTCTCGTGTCCCCCCATGCTTGGTGTCCCCCCCGATGCTCGGTGTCACCCCCCGGTTCTCAGTGTCTCCCTCCGGTATGTCCAGCCGGCGCCGCGGCCTGTCCGGGGCTGAGCGGGCCCGGGCCACCTTCCAGCCGCGTCCCCCGGCCCCGCAGCCCCCCGAGTCCCGGCGGGGCGGGCCTGGGCCGCGCTGGGCCAGCCGGGGGCCGGGCCGGGCCTGCTCCCGCTATACCGGGCAGCTCCGGGGAGGCACAGAATCAGGGAATCGCAACACGGTTGGGCTGGAAGGGGTCTTAGAGATCATCCAGTTCCACCCCCTGGCATGGGCAGGGACACCTTCCACCAGATCAGGTTGCTCCAAGCCCCGTCCAACCTGGTCTCGGACACCTCCAGGGAAGAGGTAGTCACAGCTTCTCTGGGCAACCTTCCTCACAGGAGGTTCCAGGGCCTCACCGCCCTCACAGGGAAGAGCTTCTTCCATATACCTAACCTTAATTTTCCCCTCTTGCAGTTCGAAGCCTTGTTCTGTCACTCCATGTCCTTGCCCAAAGGCCCTCTCCAGCTCTTTTGGAGCACCTTTAGGTAGTGTGGAAGGGCCTCTGAGGTCTCCCTGGAGCTGTCCCTTCCTTGCTCTGCCTTCCCTACCAGGTGTCCCAGCTCATTCCCCACATGAAGCCCTGCTCTGGCCGATGTCCTGTCCCACACAGCAACATGCCCATGCCATGGCTTCTGCTGCCCCAGCACCAGGGAGCCTGTGGAACCGCAAAGGCACCTTTCTGGCTGCAGTGGTCTCAGCTGCACTGCAGGGACTAATTAAAAGAGTACTCTTAAAAGAGCAGTACTCTAACACAGCCACAGGTGGTTTCAGTCACTTCTCACCTGCCCCTAAGGCTCCAGAAATACTTGCTCTGAGATTTAGTTGTGTTGGGTCCCATCCTGCCCTGGCAGCTCTGCCCAGGGTCACTATGGGCTGGAGCACACAGCTCCCACTTCCCAGGCAGGAACAGCCATATCCCTTGCAGGCTCATCTTCTCTCTTTCCTGTGTGACAGTGAGTGGCCAAGCTGCAGGTGATAGCAGAAGAGCCTGCCTGTCCCCACATCAAGGCACAATCTTGTGGGAGACATTGCCACAGCACCAAGTTCAAGTTTAGACTATGAGGAGAAATGCTGTAGGTAACATCAGAAACTTCCACCTCGCTCACACTTTGCAGCACAAGAATGTGTTGTGATGGCCCTGTGCTCTCCTGTCTTCTCCACAGGCAGCACAGTGCTGGCACACTGCAATTCCAGCACTTCTTCATCCCTTGTGAAACCTGGCAGCCTCAGGCCAGTCCCACTCCACACGTTGTGACCTTAGCTTTGAGCACAACCACAGAGCAAAGAGAAAAGGCAACAGCACTTTTCCAGGGTGATGAAGCTGAAGCTGGGATGCTTGTCCCCTTTGGACATCTTTCACTTTGGTTTTGTGGAACTCCATGGGCACCCCTGTGGGCTGGGTGGACGTGGCTGATGCTGTGGGTCCCAGAGGCTGCCCAGGCTCTCCCCTCCTGGAGCAGGGTGGAAGGGCTGATTTCTCTCCCAGTCACAGTGGAGGTCTGGCAGGAGCTGTACCAGAGCACTCTCTGTGAGGTACCCAGTGGCGAGGTGCTGCAGGCTCCCAGGTGCCAGGCTCCTTTGCTTGGCAATGCCCCTTGGCTCCAGCATGGCTGGGGCTCTTCCCTCTCCCCAAAACCTCAGGGGCTATTTTGTTTCAGAAGCTTTGGCTGGGAGCTCAGTCCTGAGGCCTTGCAGTGCTGGCCCACAAAGCCCCACACAGGCTGGGCTAAGTGCTAGAGGAGCACGAGTCCATAGGGACCTGTGTCAGCCACATGAGAGCTCAGTGACATCTCTGTCATGCCAGGCCACTGGGCCAGGCTGTGCCACTAGACCTTTGCCAGGTGAATGGCAGGGCCATACTCAGCCCATCTGAGTCCCCGGCACATTGCAGTCCCCTTATTCCTCTGCCTCATGCAAGGCTGGGGGGGATGTGATCATGGTCCTCTGTGGCACCCCAGTGCTGGCCATGCTGCCAGCATGTCTCCACAGCTATAAATCCACTCAGGTTTGGGACACTGCTTTGCTGAGAGCCTGCAGGAGCTGGTGCTGCCCAGAGCAAGGCTTTGGTGTCTGTTTTCAGCCAGCTGGGGGACCTGGACGATGTGGCTGCCCATCTGGAGAAGGTGCTGGATGAGATAAAGCAGCTGCAGGATGTAGAAAGCATCCAACTGCCCATGGTCTCAGGAGGTGCTGCCCAAAGACCTGGGGGCTGCAACCCCACATCCCACTCACCAGGGACACATTGGAGCATCTCTCAGGATGTCCTTGCTAACCACTCTCTGGAGCCACCCATAAACACACCTCCCTGCCTTGCCTGGGTTCTGCAGCCACCCTGGTTCGCCCAGGGCCACATATCCTCCCCAGGGGCTGGGTTTTGGCAAGGAGGTGCTGGGCCAGCTGCAGGAGCAGTGCATGAGGCTGCAGGAAGCTGTGGAGCAGCTAAGGGATGACACTGAGGACACCCAGGTGAGCACAGTCCCCAGCTCAGGCTGGTGCCTGAACCAGGCTTGGTACAGGCTTGCCCAGACTTGGCACATCCCCACTCAGAAACAGCATACCAGGATTTTGCGGCCACGCCGTGCTGGCAGAGCTGGGGACAAACAATGGTGTGCAGCTCCGAGGAGGCTGAGGGGAGGGCAGGGGGAAGTGGTGAAGCCGTGTGGGACGGTGAACCACCCAGGCACAAACAAGGCGCTGATGGAGCAGGGCTCAGGTGTTGTGAACAAGCTCTGGCACTGGGGTGGTGGTCGGGCTGGGGTCTGCAGGGGATGGCTGTCCTGCTGTACTAAGTGTTTCTGCTTCTCCCCCTTCAACAACAAAGATCCCCTAGCTGTGCTCCTGGCACACCACAGGGATGTGCTGCATCCCCAAGTATTCACATAGGTGCCTGTCCTCAGTGTCCCCTGGACCACAGGCCCTGCCCATGGGCAGTGCTGCTGCTGAGCACTCCCTGGGGAGCTCCTGGGGGTGTCGTGCCCCATGCAAGGCTGCTTGTCCTTGTGCATTGCAGGTGCTGGTGACAAAGCCAGGCTCCTGAGGGGCTGTGCCAAGCTCACAGGTGTCTGGGCTGGCCAGGGACCTGTGAAAGGGCATGGGGGGCTGGGAGGGGCAGGTGCACTAAGGCTGTGCTGCCTGGCCTTGAGGGACTGGTGGAGTTGGGGTCACACTGCCCTGACAGCCACTCACTGCAGTGGGGTAACATCACAGGCCATAGAGATGTTCCCTCTTCTGTTGCCTGCCCTCCGCAGTCCTTGAGATCCTGGGGACACACAGGGCATCCCTGGGGATTCAGCAACCAGAATCTGACACTTTTGGGCTGTGCCATGTCCCCATCAGCTCTCTGACCAGTCAGATGTCCAGGTCTGTGGTCTGGCACTTGATTTTCCAATCCTTTGGCTCCTGGTGGCCCTGGTCACAGGCAGGTTCCCCTTCTCACCATCTGGGTCTCCATGTGACTTCACCTGTGTTTCTCAGGCAGTCATCTCTCTCCAGGGCTGGGGACAAACCCCTTCTCTGTGTGCCCTGAGTGGCTCTGTGCTGCAACCCCCACCTCACAGACTATCCCCACTCCCAGCAGGACTCCACACTAGCCTTGATGTGCTCACCACAGCTGCGATAGAAAGTGCACAGCTCTGGCTCACTCCAGGGCCCACCAGCTTGGCCCATTCCACCTCAGTGGGGCACGACTGATGGTGGCAGTTCCAGCACAACTCCATGCAGAGAAGCTCCCAAGGGCCAGCCCCAGCTCCAGCCCTTGCTCCCAGGCCCTGCCCAGGCTGTCCAAGAGGCACCCTGGGTGAAACCATCCCTCCTACAATGTTTATTTTAGCAACACAAGTAAGAGATTGAAATTAATTATTGACTGGAGAGTGCAGGGATGCAGGGGCACAGCTTTGCTAGGAAAGGGTCCGGCAGGGACAGCCACATCCAAGGGAGCTGGGGAAGAGAGGACAGCAGCCAGGTCACAGCAAGGCACCCAGGACCTGTGGGTGTCACAGAGGATCCTGAGGACTCAGCACAGCCCTGCCCGGTGGGATCTCACACCACAGCTGATGTGGCAGAGCTCGGCTGCTGGGCTGAGCCCTGGATGCACCTGGCCAAAAGCAGCTGGCAGTCACTGCATGGCTGGAACGGGGTGTTTGGAGCAGCTGGAGAAGCAGCCAGCCCTCCTAGGATGCAGTGAGCCACTGGGAGAGGGGATCCTGAAACACTCCAGGCTCAGGGCAGCTTTGCCCACATCCCGCCACTGCTGCAAACGAAGCAAAGACACAGGGTTCAAAGCAGAAGAGCGTGTATTGCAAGCGGCTGCGGCACATCCCGAGAGACTTCCAGCCGCCAGGAGAAAGAACAGAGGGGTTAAAAACGATCCCAGTCTCTAGGGTTACACTGTGTCATGCAAAATAGCCCTGGGGCAAACCCCATCCTGGGAGGTTGAGGGGAGGGTGTGCTGGCCCAGCCGGACCACCAGTGCTCACTCCCTGCTCCCCTGTGGCTGGGAGAGGGGCCAGAGGCCTCCCCAAGGGCCGGTGTACCACAGCCCTGCTCACCAGCGAGGACGGTGTGTGCGGGGTGGAGGCTGTGGTGGTGCACGAACAGCCCTTGCTCTCTCCACCCCTTACAAAAAACAAGCCTCTTTGGGTGTCTGCCCCCCACCCAGTCAATCAGGGCCAAGGGATGGGGAGAAACACTCAGGCACAACCCACTCTGCCTGGTGGGGTGGCCCAGGGGACCCTGAGGAAGGGACCTCCTCTGTAAACGTCACTGGCATGCAAACTCCGGTGTCCCAAGAGAGGAGGGGGTGCTCCCTCCCCGAGAGTCTGGCAGCGTCAGGGTCCCAGGCAGAGGCCGGCACCGGTCCCACGCAGCCTCCCGCTGTCTCTGGGGAGCTCCATTCAGCTCGAGAACAAGTGAAAACTACTTCAAACCAAACCCATGCAAGGCAGCTATTTGCTCATGTGTCTCGGCGGCTGCCAGACACCCTGGCAGCAGAGTTCCTCTCCTCTTTGGGGAGGGGGGGAGAAAAAATATATATATATTTATACGCAGGGGTCCCCGCCGCGTCCGCTCTCCACCGCGGCCTCATCTCTCTGCCTCCATGGTCACGTTGGCCTTCTGTTCTGCGCTGGCCTGCTGGGAGACGGCGGCTGGCCAGCCTGCGGGCTGCGCCGGCGCGGCCGGAGTCCACATGCTCTGCTGCTGCCCGGGCGGCGAAGCCGTGGGCCAGGCGGGGTTGAAGGCCCCGTGCTGGGGCAGCGGCGGGGCCGGGGGTGGCGGGGAGGTCGCCATGGAGGCCACGGGGCTACTGCTGTTGAAGCTTTCGGAAGCCTTGAGGCGGGAGAACATGGTGAGGGCGTCGGGGAAGTTGGGCGGCGTGGCCGGCGTGTTGGCAGGAGTGCACATCTGTGAGAAGGAGACACGGGGTCAGGGGAGTCCCCACCTTCTGCCTCCCACCACGGTGTGGCACGAGCCCCCTTCGCCCTCCCTGCTGTGGCATATGGAGCCCCCAGACCTGCGCTCTGATGACCATGCTGCCCACAAGCAGCTCTATTTAAGGGTCTGAAGGCTCCTGGCAGAGGGCCCAGACAGGACCCCCTGTGCCCAGCCAAGTTGGGGACCACCTCTGCTCCACAACCCACTGCCGCCACCCTGGGCCTGCAGCTTTCTGGCTCTGTGGGCACAAGGCTCAGGCTCAGCTCCCACCCCCCAGGATACTGGGCACACTCTGGCCCTGCTGGACACTTGCTTTGCATGCTCCAAATCCCCAGTTGTCCCAGAGAGTCAAACAAGGCCACAGCAGCCAGTAAATCCTTAAGACACATCTGCCCAAGCAGATTATGGGCTGCCAGGCCACGAGAGTTAAGGGACCGAGTCTGGGGACAGCTGGAAGAGAGCAGAGGCAAGCAGCACCCACATGTGGGTGTTTACACACTTCCAGACACTCTGCACGCCGCACCAGAGCCACACTCTGGCCATGCTCCAGGAATTTGCTCGCTCCAGCGAGCACACAAGGACCTGTGTGTGTGGCTGCTGCAGGATGGGAAGCACCATGTATCTGTGAGGATGCTTACACAGGTCAGTGCTTCAGGCTCCTCCAGGCTCTCTCTGTCATGCGGGGGCTGGTGTGGGCCACTGGCTATGCCCAAAACGTCTTCCCTCAGACTATCCCTTTTGGAAGAGCAGCCCCAAACTATCTGCAGGGTTCTGCTGTCCCACTGCATAGGACAGGCTCTGCCATCAGCTGCTCTCCAGGAAAACCTTCCTTGGCAGGCAGCTCTGGCAGTACCCAGTCAGACCTCCCTGCCTGCACTCCTGGAGCTGCGAAGCAGCGAGCTGGACATGAGCACCAGCCTGAAATGCCCGCCAGCTGGTGCTGTGCCCTGGGAGAGCGCTGGGGAGCTGGGAAAGCACTTACCATCTGATGGTGGTGGCTGTAGGGGATGTTTGTTTCTTGGAAGAAAGCACTGAGAGCAGTCTGAAAGGAAGAAAAAAAAAAGAAAAGATGATGTTACTGCCAGCATGCGAACTGGGCACCCACCAACATGCAGACTGGGCACCCACCTCATCCCTGCACACTACTAGACCCCAAAGATGATCTAAAACAGGCCCTGGGGGGCCTTGAGGGCACAGCTGCTCCCTGTCCCCAAGCAGGGACCTGCGCCTGCCATCTGCTCACACCAGGGCAGGTGGTAACCATGTCCATTTGGGACCACCATCCTTGGAAGAAGCAGCTACTGCTAGGGAAGAGCCCAGCAGGTGTTTCACAACTCACAATGACACTCTGCAACCACTGTGTGCTGGAAAACAAAGGAAACCAAATTCAACCCCAGCAGGAGCCAGTTAAAGACATGTCCTCAACAGGACATGATCACAGTCCCTGTATTCCCACCAGGGGATCCCCAGGGCAGGGGCTGCAGCAGGTGCCCACCCCATATGCCAGAACATTTCCAATTCAGTTGCAGACAGAGCACGGTGATGACTGACATTGTTTTGTAGCTTCCAGTTAAAACCAGTAATAGTAAATATGTCACATGCCACAGGCATGTGAGAGGACAAGAAGGGTTGCAGGTAGGGAAGGCCAGGGGAACAGAATGGTCAGGAGGGCAGACACCCAGCCCAGGGAGGAGCAGAGGCAGCAGGAGGTTTGCGGGTGCACAGCACTGAGCTGATGCAGGAACGGTGAAAAGTTCCTTACTCAGAGGATGGTGGGGCCCTGGCACAGGGTGCCCAGAGAAGCTGTGGCTGCCCCTGGATCCCTGGAAGTGTTCAAAGCCAGGTTGGACGGGGCTTGGAGCAACCTGGGATAGTGGAAGGTGTCCCTGCCCATGGCAGGGGGAAAACAGTTCTACGACCTTTAAGGTCTCTCCCAACCCAAACAGTTCTGTGATTCCATGATGGTGACTCCTGTTCTGTGCCAGGCTTCAACTGAGTCAGGGCTAGAAAACCATGCTTTGATTCAGTTGCAGAGGAGACTTGATGGAAATGTAAGAGAACTGCTTTGGACTCAGTTCTGGTTGAAGGAAAAGCCCCCCTCAGTCCCACTCAGGCCTCTCCCCAGGGCCTGCAGGTCTCCACTCTGGCGTATGAGGCGTGGGGCTGTGGCCAGGTGCTGCCACACTATCCTGAGACTTCGCTCCCTTCCTGAAAGCCAGGGATTGGGATTACCCAAGGTGCTGGGGAAAAAAAGGTGGAAAAGCCTGGAAAAAGCACAGGGAGGTTGTACCAAACCCTGCCCAACTGCAGCAGCCACAGTCCTGCCACCACGGACGCTCTTCATCCCAGTGTCCACATGCTCCTATGTCATTCCCAAGGCCAGGATTAACGACAGCAAGTCAGCTCAGCTCATTGATCCAATGGGAAAACTAATTTTGCCCCAAACATCCAGGCTGGCAGGCCCCGGGAAGGCGAAGGAGTTTATGGTTTCCTGGCTAAACAGCAGAAAACTATTGGCACGACCAGGTGGCAGCCAGAGCAATGTCTGCAAACAATGATCCAAACCTGGGTGGGGGAAGCAATTCCTGCTGCAGAGTCTGGCAGCTCCCAGACCTCAGGGGGAGTGTGCAATAGCTGGGCTGGCAAGGCTCTTCCCTGCAATAGCTGCATTTAATAACACAGCACCTGAACTCTGCACCCAGCCATGCTGCGAGCTCACAGCCCTCAGCTCCTGCAGGCAGGATCCACCAGATCCCAGCAAGGGCCATACAGCAGGAATAGGGTCTGTGGCCCTGGAGAGAGCTCTGGACAGGACAGTGCATGACTCTGAATTAAGGAAATGTTCGACAGAGACACAGACACTTCTGAGGCAGTGACACCCCCCCTACCACGCTACCCTTCGTCCTGGGTGAGGTCCGACGTCAACGCCCACAGGCCCTATCGCTAACAGATCGTGATAAGAGAGGGGGTAACAGCAAACGGGAAGCACAGGCAGAGGTGTGGGCACAGCCAAATACCGTAAGCTGATCAAATCTGTTTTGTGCTCCTGTTTTCTGAGTGGCCTCATATCTGGGACTGTGCCACTGGCAGACAGGGGCAAAGAAGGTCCCTGCTGTCCCCCTGAGCTGCCCACCAACCCCTATCTGCGCTGGGATGAAAGCTGTGACTGGGCAGAGGAAGCACTCTGCCAGTGCAGACCCCTCTGCCTGAAACAGTGTCTCCTCCCCTCCATCTGCCCCCTTCCAGGCATGGCAGAAACAACCTCTGTGCCCAGCACAAAGCCCACGACCAGCAGTCACCTCCCAAGGGACCTGCAGAGCCCCAGACCAGTGACTGAGGGGCCTGTGCTCCTCTTGGTGCCACGGGGGGCCAGGGACACACACGTAACCAAAGCTGCTGATGCCACCTGGTCTCCAGACAGCGTCACAAGTGCCACGGTGACTGGTGCAACAGCAAAGCCAATTAAGACTCCTCTGCTGGAGAAGTAGCCCAAGCCCAGCTCAGCTCTGACCCTGGACCAAAAGCCGCATTGCCTGTGTCACCCTGGTGTGAGTGGGAGCAGTGCAGCCCCACACACATGGCCAGGCCACACTTAGCAGGTGACCAGGCCACTGTGCTCCCTCCCAGGATGCAAAACCAGGAGCTTCACAGGAGAGGGATCACACAGGGACCCTGCCAGGGTGCCAAGAGACACCTGTAGTGACCCAGTCAGAGAGAGGGTGGCTAGAGGTGTGAGCCTTGCCAGCACAGGCCACTCAGCAGCAGGGGCAGCCCTGAACCACCAAGGAAGGGGCTTCATGAAACATAAATACATAAGAGGAAGTGAAATCCAGACATGGACGCAGCGAGCGAAGCCAGACACCTGCTCCTCCTCTTGTTCCCCACATACAACCTCTCCACACTGAACAGAGACTCTTAGCACCAGGAAAAGGAAGGAATGGGTGGGTTTTTTTAAAGGCAGTTTCTTCTTATCGTTCCCAAGCAGCCCCGAGGGTAATAAGCACATAAAGCCAAAAAATACCTTTCCACCTGAGAAGGAGCTTGATCCACTACCCAGGCCCATGTGAGACTCTGTAAAATCTGAAATGTCTGCCTGGTAATCTGCTGGGTTCCAGTCATGCAGGAGGTACCTGCTGCTCTCCCTGGCTTCTCCCAAAACGCCAGGCCCTGAAAGCCTTCACCCAGAGACACTCCAAGTTGCTTTCTTGGGCCTCTAAACCTCCCCCTGGGATCAGCCATGGCACTGCTCCAGCTGCTGGAGGGCTGGGCTGGCAGTGCCATTTTGGCTGGCACCCACGGCAGCCATCCCTAGAAGCAAGGAAGGGCCCACAGAGCTGCGAGAGCTGCAAACTAAACTGGGCACAACAGGAGAAAGCCTTCCCAGGGTTCCTAAGAAACAGGAGTGGAGTCACAGCAAGTGGGAGAGGTGATCCACACCCTACCCATGAACTGCCCTGTTCCCCAGGGATAGATGGGATGAAAAAAAATAATGGCTCTCTAGTTAACCCCCTGAGTACAGGACAGACTCTGATCAGCTCATACCACATCCAAACGTGACTGTATCCCAAATGTTTTCCTGACCTCCTGCCCTGCTCACTGTCCTGCATCATGTTCCTTCCACTTCCTGGAAAAACTCCGAGTCTACCGAGCACTGGAAAGACACACACAGAGCAAACCCTCTCTGCAGCCCCCACCCCCCACATCATCTTCCTACACACAATGGCCCCTGAGCAGCCAGCCTCAAACCAGTCCAAGCCCAGGGAAGTGGTGCCAAAACACCAGCATCCCAAAGCTGTGCATGTTTCACAGCAGCCTCCCTCTCCCTCCTGCCGGTGTCATCCCCCAGGGGCTGTCACAGGCAGCAGGTGGGACACTTCCCCACATAGTAAAGGTCCTGGGCAGGGCAGATGGATGCCTGAAGTGCCCTGGTCATGACAGAGGCACAGAACTGGAACAACCCAACTCCTGCTCTGTGTCACTGGGCCACTGAGCTATCATGGCTCCCCTGTGCAGAACACCTCTCCTGTAGGAGGTCTTACAGGCAGGAGCAGAATCCTCAGGTACAAGCAGGCTGATCCAATTCACACCATGCCCCTGGAGCAGTGCTTTGACTCCAAGGAGACGGTTAATTTATGCTGCCTTCCCTCGTACTGAACTTGCCTGAACTCCCCCGATTTATACTCACTGCAGATGCAGACCAGCCAGCAAACGGCTGCTGCACTGGAATAACAAAAGCCTCGGGAGTATCCCAGAAAGGAGGTGAGAGCAGGCTGGAGTGGTCGGGAGGTGATCCCTCCCCAGTGTGGCTCCAGAAGGAGCCGTGCCCAGCGGCCATTTTGCAAAGGGAATTATCTGACCGTTGCACCAAAAGTGAGTGGGAACATGGTAACGGCAGCGTTTGTTTACAGCCCAGCTTCCTCTGAGTCATGTGAGTGCCCAGCCGGCAGGAGACGGCTGTTTGTACTTGTGCAACTCGCCAAACGGTGGCAAAGTTCTGCAAAAAAGCCTTTTGAAAGACACGTTAAAACTTCTGTCATCCCTCCCCGGCTCTTTTGCGACACGCACGGAGGTGGTGGAAGAGGATCCCGCCTGTCCCAGAGGGCCACTGTCAGGCCGTGTTAGTAAACAAACGCCGGAGCACGTTACACATGCAACACATCCCATGCCAGCGGTGCTCCCGTTCACCGGGCACGGCGGTGGGGATCGCCGGCCCGGTCTTCCGCACATCCCTGCAAGCCCACCCCGCGCTCCCCGGCCAGGCACGGCTCGGTTTGGGACGCCTCTTGGCCTGGGACAGAGCACCTGAGAACGCCGTGCCCGCACGGCGATGGACGGTGCCCGTGCCGGGTCCATCCGGCCGCTGCTCCGTTACGGAACAAGCCCGGGGCAACCCGGCCAGCAGCGCCCGCGCCACCCGGGCGGGAGGTGAGGTGCTCCAGCCACGGGGGTGGTACAAACGGAGCCCTCCTGCTGCCCGGCCTGACTCAGACGTGCTCCCGCAGCACAGCACAGACATTTCAATTACCGAGGTGCCATTAGCGTCAAATCCATCAGCTCCAGCCTAGGGAGCTGCAGAAGGAAAGGAAAAATCCTATTTAGAAAGCAATTTGCTGGCCACAGCCACCGCACTCCTCTTTGCTCCCTTGCACTTCGGGTCCGGGGATCTCCGGAGAGCTGAACACCCTGAAAGGCACCGGGGAGCTTCCCCGGCACCCCCCGCCCCACGCGCGGCGTTAACCCCTGTCAATGTCACGGAGTATCCCGCCCGCGAGCGAGAGGAAAAGGCGTCTGGAGCCAGAAAAGCTCTGACCTACAAGGTCTCCTCTCCCACGGCTGCCCGAGAACTCAAACTCTCCAGGGCAGGGCCGTGGGAAAGGCTGCGCTGGGGTTTTCCAGCCCACGGCCACGCGGGAGGGCTGGGGCGGGGGNGGCGTGGGGCCCCGGCGGGCTGCGGGCCCCTCTCTGCGCACCCCCCGCGCAACGTGGCCTCCCGATCCCCCGCCCCGCGTGGCGCCCACGCTCCCTCGGGCACCCCCGGGGGCCCGGCCCGCGCCCCG
>VZRF01014796.1:527571-576227 GCA_013396875.1 Vireo altiloquus
AGTTTTGCCAGGTTTAACTTGTTCAAAGAGTTTTACTTATTCTTCTCAGAAAAGAAGTGGTCAGGGAAATTCAGGTACTCTTTTCCCCTGCATTATCCATTTGCTTACAATTTTTTCTAGGTTTTGGTTCTGTCAGGGCTTTTCCAGGCAGGCTGAAGAATTTGCAGAGGAGCAGTTTGGGTTCCCTCACTCTCAGATACAAAGACTTTTCATTCAGAGATTCAAGTCCTGTGTGTGTCCATGACCTGCTGGCTGTGACATCCTTGGGGCTGTGTGATGGAGAGGGCCATGAGCCCTGTTTAGTTTGGAGGGGGTGCAGGATCATCTCAAATAGAGTCCTGCTATCATTACACCTTGTCTTGTTGCAGGCTGGCCTTCAGCAGGAGTGGTGGTGTGGAGGATGTGGAAGGGGGGAGGAAATCTACTCAGAAAAATCCAACATCTGTGTTGAGTCTCTTAGAAAACATCACCTGCTTTTTTTAGGGGGTTGGGAACTAATTTTTTGGGCAGCTGGGAAAGGCAAGTGTCGCAGCTTGGCTGCAGCAGGATCTGCATGTGACAGCATTTTAGATAAGGAGTGGATTAATTATAACCACCATATGCAATGGACATTAAACTTCTTTCAGATCATCATCCTGTCGTTCCTGTGCTGGTGAACTGGAAGTTAATGGTGTGTTGGGTTTTGGGGTTGTCAGGGTAACCCCATCCACGCCTGAGGTTGGGTTTGTGTGTTACCATGCTCCCTGGAAGGAGATGTGTTGACCATAATGCTGCCAAAGTGTTCCACGTGTGATATGTCCATTGTAAAACTGAACAGCCAATGCTTTCAAGCAGCTGGTTAAATAAAAATATTGATATTTCCTGCAAAGGCTCTGGATGCAATTAGAGGCTTGTTAATTAATTCTCGATGACATTTTCTTGTGCTCCTTCTGAAAGCTGGCATTATGCCAGGGCTTTTTGTTCACCCTTTTTGGGTTTATCTGACAAGGATCCTCGACTTTGGGGAAAGAGCTGTTCAAGCTCTAGGCAGAAGAAGAGGTGGAAGTTCAAAACCCAGAACAATGAGGGCTGTTAGGATGGCAGCTCCCCTCCTTCCTTCAGGTGGGGTGTGTTCAGAGGGACAAAGGTGTCCTTTGAGATCCTGCCATCTTCAGCGTGATTGTCTTGGAGATGGAACAGTTGGTACCAAACCTGACAGTGAAGATGACTGGAAGTGAGGGAGTACAGTTTTGATTTCAGGAAGCAAGCTGGAAGTAGTACAAAATGTTCTTGGGCCAAATGATTGCTAATTATTTCTATCTCGACACTGCTGCTGTGATCCTGACTGGAAGAAGCTGGTTTTTTGTGGTCTGTGTTGGGTGTGTGAATGTGTGTGCTGGAGAGTGAGCCTGACACGCACTCCTGGCTCCGAGATTACCCCTGAAAGACTGCAACAAGTGCTGAGAGAGCATTACCTGAGCTCACCCATCCTGTGTGCAGCACCAAGGGCTGTCCTTCACTTTTCCATTCTGTCCCTCCTTGTCTCTGGTTTTAGCAGATCTTGACTTACTACAAATGTCTGGTCAGCTGCTGTCCATGGTTGGCATCAGTTTGAAGGATGAGGATTTGTGTTTGCCCTCACAAGGACACATTGTGCTAGGAAATAAACCCTAAATACAGGTATTTTGGCTGTAATTTCAGCTGCATGTCAACCTTCCTATGGAGAGAGACAGGGTGACTGTGCCAGGTCGTTCCAAGTGGCAGTGCCTTGTTGAGTCACAGGTGGTTGCAAAGGCAGAGGTGAATATTCACTTCTCCTTTATTGGCTTTTGATGTGGTTATTGCTGGGTTGGTCACGTGCTCTGGGGAGGATGGAGCAGATTGCTGTGGAATCCACCTTGGTCTGCGTGAGCCAGTCCTCAGTGAAACAGGTTGTTTAACAGCTTTGTTGGAAGTTGCGTGCAGTTTTGTAGTCAAAAATCCTCTGAAAATGCCCTGCTTATTCCTCCAAGACTCTGGATGGGTATCATCTACATTTTTCCTCCTGCATCTGGATGATTGAGGCTGCTGTAAGGTGATACCCAATTCCCTGCTCTGACCCCTCTTTGCTGGTACATTTTAACCAAAATATCTTACTTTATGGAGCCTGTGCTGGCGTTGTGCCTGCCTGACCAGTTGGGAGGAAGGCCCAGTTTTACAGAAGAATGAGTGCCTCTGTGAAACAGGCTAAAAACTGGTAGTTTTTTTTCCCATTTATCAAGGAACAGTCATGATCTCTGTGGTGCTTCAGGGCTTGGAGCAGTGAAAGGATCTCCCATGCTCCTGTGGCTTTAGAACCAGTGAGCAATGCACCAGCTCTGCTCCTGTTCCAGTGAGCTCCTCTGCAGCATGGAGCACGTGCCCTTGGGATGGCTCTTCTCTGGAGTAGGCTCTGGGAAGAGAATTCCCTGGAGATTTCTGGGAGGAAAAAAAGGAAGCAGATCGCTCTTCTCTGAAGCTGAAGTGCTTTGTTTGAGAATGAGACTTTAATCAAAGAAAGAGCGGGTTTTAAATAGGAGAAGAGTATCCAGAGTCACACCCCGTCCACTGTGTTGCCTGTCACTGTCCCCTTATTTCACACACTGCTGCTGGTTCAGGCTGTGCCTGGGACTGTGCTGTCAGTCTGCCATGGTGGTGACTGTCTTGCTGAGTAATTAAAGAGCACTCAATTCCTGTCACTTCATTGTTAATTGTATTAATGGCGAGAAGCCTAAATGGACACTTAATTGCTTTCTGCTAATGAACGTTTTACAACACAGCCCATGTTTTGATGGGATTACAGTTGTCCTCCTGACTCTTGTAGGATGTGTCCCTTTCCAGCATGTCTCTTGTACATCACATCCATGTGTTGCATGGATTTGGGATTAGAATGCTGGCTTAGGGAGAGGTAATGATGGCTGAGCAGTCTGGTGCTTAATGCTGGTGCAATTATGATAATAAACCCCCATCACTATGTTGTACTAAATACAAAGTATTTTGGTGTCATTTGATGCCTTGGAGGAGCCTTGGGCTCCAGTTTGGGTTTGCATGGGACAAACTAATGAGTCAGACTTGGCTGTTCTGGGTGTCCCAGTGGCCACAGTTTTCCAGACACTGTAAAGTTTTCCACCACAACAATTTCTCTTAAAACCACTGCTTGGCCTTCATCTACCTCAGCAGTGTCGCTTGGTCATGTTCTCTTTTATGTGATGCTCCTCTGTGCTTTGTGCTGATTTACTCTGAGGAAGTAAAGCCTCAGTTTTTCTTTGCTCTGGTATTTTTATCCTATTCCATCCATTTTTATGTGTGATTCTTTCCTGGTCAGTGTGTCAATGCATTTTCCTGGAGGATTTCTGTTTGTAGCAGTTCTGTGGAGGGTTAATCCCAGGATTTTTTGCTTTTCTGTTTTTTCCTGCCAAAGAGGATGGCACTTAGCATCCTCCTTGTGCCCATAGTTACAGAGCTCTGTATAAAGCTGGCCATAGAACACATGCTTAAGGTGGTTTTATAGTCTGGGGGGATATGTGGGAAGAGGGTTCTAGAGGCATGATAAATCGGCTAAAGTCCTAAAGCTGTCTTTGTAATGGATTTGGAATTGGAACCTAGGATTCTACTGCGTAGAAAATATATGCATGCCTCTTAGAGACACTGAAAATCCTAAATGTCACAGTGACTGGAAAAGAGGATGCCTCATATTTTCCATCTGGAAGTTTCCTTTTCGTTTTAGTCCCTGATGTGATATTTAAGAAATGCTTTCTTAAAATGTTTTGCCTCCAACTTGGGCAAAATCTGAGGTGGTTGGGGTAGTGATTGGGAGGATTAATGTATAACTTTGGTCTCACCTTGGCAGCTCTGAACTTCGAGTGTCATTGTAGCAAGTGGTTTCTGAAAGCTTGCAACAGAATATCTTTTTTTTAGCTGCTGAAAACAGTGTTATAAATTTGTGGAGACAGTTTGCTGCCATTCTGGTTTGTTTGTCTGTTGAGACCTGGTGTGTGTGGCAGCTTTTCTGTGTGCAGCAGCAATGGCAGAGCCTTGGGGGTTGTTCTGCTCACCAGCGTGTTCCTCTCTGAGCACCTCAGAGTGATTTTCCCTGTGCTCCTTGTGCCTGGCACTGTGTTTCTTGCTTGCTTGTGTAGAAAGTGCCTCGGGGAAAAAAAAAAACCCTCTCCTTCACCTTGCAGGAGGTGACTTAGCAGGAAGATGAAGAGAATTCAGTCTGAATGTGGAACCGAAGCAGTGATTCCAGCTACTGTGTGTATTTGTGAGAAATCCCAACAATTTGGTAGAGATCCCAAAAGGAGTTCTTCTTAGTGGAGCAGTGAAAGTGTGGCAGGTGCCTTGAACGTGCTGGTTTTATGTCTGGGTGTTGTTCCAGTTGAACAAGAGAGACCTTTTCATCCCTGGAGATGCTCTCAAACCATGTCCTGGGCTGATCCTGCAGCATGGGCAGCAGGAGAGTGGGGATTCTGCCCCTATCAGGTGAGACCCCACCTGCAGAGCTGCCTCCAGCCCTGGGGCCCAGCACAGGAAGGATGTGGAGCTGCTGGGCAAGTCCAGAGGAGGCACCAGAAAGAGCAGAGGGATGGAGCAGCTCTCACTGCAAAGAACAGCTGGGAGAGTTGGGATTGTTCAACCTAGAGAGGAGAAGCTTTGGGGTGACCTCATTGTGGCCTTCTGGTATCTGAAGGGAACTTAGAGGGAAGATGGGACAGCACTATTTACAAGGGCCTGGAGTGACAAGACAAGGAGGCATGCCTTCAAACTGACAGAGAGTAGGGTTAGATTGGATATTAGGAAGAAATTCTTCCCTGTGAGGGTAGAGAAGCCCTGGCACAGGGTGCCCGGAGAAGCTGTGGCTGCCCCTGGATCCCTGGCAGTGTCCAAGGCCAGGTTGGACAGGGCTTGGAGCAGCCTGGTGTCATAGATCATGTCCATGGCAGGGAGTTGGAACTATGTGATCTTTAAGGTTCCTTCCAGCCCAGGCCATTCTATGATGCTGTAATTCTGTCTCACTCACTGGGTAAGAGGGAGTTCTCCAACTCTGATCCCAGATAAGCAGCTGCTGTGGTACTGAGACATCCTGCACGAGCATTGTCTTCACAGTTTATCAAATAAAATGTTCCAAGTGCTCATCCTACTTGACCCATATAAAATGTGAAACTCTTCCTAAACTCCAGTGTTCATCATGGTTTTCTGAACCTCAGTGCAAGCACAAACCACTGTGGTGTATTTCAGGCAGAGGCAGTGTCAGGCTGGCTGTGCTTGGAGATTATATACAGATTAATTCTTCAATTTGTTGCTTCTGAGGGGAATGGGAAAGGTTCCCTGTCATTTGGAGCACCTACATTTGTGTCCAGAAAATGACTGGATGTGGCACTCAGTGCTCTGGTCTGGTTGACAAGGTGGTGATCAGTCACAGGTTGGACTTGATAATCTTGGAGGGCTTTTCCAACCGAAATGATTCTGTGATTTTGTTATTCTCATTCTGTAGGACAGTTTCTAAGTAGATGCTGGACCTGTGCTGAAGGTGATTGTTGTATCTGGAAAGAAGGATGTGTTTCAGTACTACAAACATCTGGCTGCTTGTAAGCTGAGCTCAGCAATAGCTGAGCCCTACCATCATCATTAAGGCACTGCCATCTGTGCAGAGTGAAAAGAGCCTTTCTTGAAACATAAAGGGAAAAAGCCTTGAAGGAAAAAACAGTGCCATTCATGAAAACCCTTCCATTTCAGAGTAAATCCTGCTTGCTCCTAGCTAGAGGGACTGAAAACCCTCCAGAATGCCTCCATAACCATCCAAATGATTAGTTGCTGCTTCTGGAATGACTCATTTTAACACAAATTTATGTTATCTATGCATTGCACCCAGGGAAGCAAATAGACATTTGTGTCTGTCCTCTCACCCCCTACTCTGAAACTTGAAGGGAAGTGGCTTGGATGGAGCCTTTCATTTTAGTTCTCTCTTGATACTTATTTCTCTGAATTGTAACTCTGTGAAGTTCATATTTGAGAGTGTTTTCCTGAAGCCTTTCTAGGAGGGTGCTACGTTTGTGGTGCTCTCACACACCTGAATTAATTCTGTTCATTTTGCAGACAATCCCATGTTCCAGCACTACAGGGAAGGGGTGAATAAGCAAGTATTTTCTGTATCTTGTGGCTCTTTTATACTTGTGAATTTAAAACTGCACAGACTTCTCCGGAAAGCACTCATTTAGAGGTGGTTTTTTTGCCATTCCCTTGTGTTTTTTGTTTCTAGGAAACTACTTTGCAAGTCACTTCTTTATGGGAGGCGAGAAGTTTGACACCCCTCACCCAGAGGGTTACCTTTTTGGTGAGAACATGGACTTAAACTTCCTTGGGAATAGACCAGTTCAGGCAAGTTCTGTCTGTTTTACTCTTTTTTGTTTCCTGCCTGTTTTGGAAAATCTTGTGTAGGGTTTGTAGAGGAGGATGGCACAGACCTAAGAGATCCTCACCACTTGGGGAATTTCATTCCAGTCTGTTCAGATGCAAACTGAGTTTTCCTGAGAAACTGAATTCACCTTTGAGGCTTATTTTCACTAAGGACAGAAGGAATTAGTGGTGGGGGAAGAAGAACAGGGACTCAGGAGCACAGAATTTGGGACTAATTCTGCCTGCCTGCCTGAACAAGTGTAAAACGTGCTGCAGAGAAGGCTGGGAAGCAGAGCCTTAACTTCCCAAGGCTCCTGGGCATGTTGGATGGCTTCCAGCCAGTGTTCAACACATGCTGTTCTCTGTGTAAATGAGTGGCCTGACTGGGTGTAGGGCAGTGTTAAGACACATCTTGATATTTCGTGGGTTTTATACCTAGGTGAGCTGCTCAGAAAGTCCCTCCTTCTCTCTTTTAGTTTTCCTAGCTGGAACATAAAGGCATTTTTGAGCCCACAGGTGTCTATGAGACTGAAAAGCTACTTGCTCAAGTGATTGGCTTGTTCTTGAAAAGGGGATAAATGCTGTTGTGAGGGAAAGACAGGAATTTTATGCAAGTGCTATGTTTCAAATTTCCCTTGTATCTCAGAACTGCTTAAAAAGAACCACAAGGTAGCAGAGTAGGAGCCAATTGGAGATGTTTTATGAGTTCTGGAAAGGGAAGAGCTGCTTGCTTCGTCCACTGTTTTCCTATTTGTTTCTGCAGCTTCCAAACATGAAAATCAAAAGTTGAAGTCGTGGTTCTCCTCATCAGAAAAGCTGTGACCATTAATTAATTCATGTTTGTAATGCTTGGTGGCAGTTTGGGGTCACCCTGGTTTTACAGGTGGGGGAAACTGAGGCAAGTTTGAATTGGAACAGTGACAAGCACGTTCTGCTTTCTGAATTTCTCCTCAGACTGTGCCATTGGCTGTTTTAGAACCACACTCAGTTCCCAGGACTCTGCAGGGTAGGACAAGGAGGAATCTGAAAAACCCTTGTTGAAGCAGAAAGAACAGAATCAGGAAGGAGGGACTTGAGCTGGAAATCTGTGTTTGTATCAGTGCTGGGCAGGCCTGGGGGTGCTCACCACATCCCCAATGCCACGTCTGCACACAGGGCCCTCCCTGTAGGGGCTGACCTGGCAGAGTTAAATTATCTGCATGTCTCAGCCTGGGTTTCCTTGCTGACATGCCAGCACTGGGTTTCATCATTTCTCTGGAGTGGGTGTGGGTGAGGTGCCATTAACGCCGTGGGACATTTGCCAAGTAGGTTTAAGAGAAGGAGGCTGTTGTGGAATATAGTTTGCCTGTGTGAAGTTAAAGCCCTTTGGCAGCTCTGATTAATCTTCAAGGAAAAAAAAAAAACCACTCAAACATAGAGCAGCAACACTGTTTCCTGGACATGGGCCCAGTTCTTGCTTTGGAGTAACTGAGGCCTTGCCTCATTTCTAAGGAAACATGTGTTGGTGGTCCCTAGTGCCCAGCAGGCAGGTCTGCAGCTGTACAGGTTGTGATCACCACAATAAGCAGTTTCCTTTGCATTTCTCACTGGAGATCCTGTGCCCACTAAGGAGAATTACAGTCTGAAGCATTATTGTCCCCTATTTAAAGGACAATCTGTGAGAGAAGATTGCTTGACTGTAGAATAGAATGAGGCCCCCTATCCCTGTCTCTTTTCTTTTCCAGAACATTTGCCCCATTGTTTCAGAATAAAAAGAGTTTCCCCCAGTAATCCAGGGTTTCAGCATGCTGATTAGCAGTCAGATCACTGCTTGCATGCTATAATACACATGAAAGAGCTGCATTTCTTCTGCTCAAGCTGGAGGTGGTTTCTTTAGTGGAAATAAAAGCTTGGGAGAGCGAGGCTTTCCTGACTGAGAATTCAGGGTGGAGAGAAAGACCTTGTGAAAATGCCCTTTCTTAAAGTGTGGATTTCCAGTATGAGCTGTTGCTGGGCCAGGGCAGGATTTTCACCCTGAAACATGCTTGATTTATCTGTAACTAAAATTTACTATTGCTGTTCCTTGTGGCTGCTGTATTGAGTACCCTGAAAGCTCCATGCTTCTTGATTTGGGTAAATTTCCTGCTAGGTAACATGCTGCTACCTTTTACAGTGCAATAACAGGAGAATTATTTGCCTTTTTGTTGCAGTTTCCCTATATAACTCCTGCTCCACATGAGCCAGTGAAGACACTGAGGAGTTTGGTGAACATCCGCAAAGACTCTCTCCGACTTGTAAGGTACTACTATTACCTGAACTTCTCATTTTACTCAACCCAATGATCTGTCAGCTGGAGCCAAACTGTATTGGTAAGCTTTTGGAGAGTGGCTGATATCCAGATCCTTGTTGCTAGATATGTCCAGAGGTTTCTGTGTTCCCTTGTGAGCTTTCAAGTGGTTTATATGCTCCTTATCCAAACAATGTGTGTTTCCAAACAGGACCAGTGATGTGTCTGTTTCTGCAGGACAGGCTGGAGTGGTAAACAAAGCCATGAAATCATTAGCACGAGCGGAAGATATTAGTCAGGTCAATAAACTTTACAGACAGATTCCTTCCTGCATTCCTGTGCAAGGAGAAGCCAGAAAGGAGCTGATTCTGGTGCTCATCACGGGCCAGAAAGACTGAGGGTTTTGAGTGAAACTTCCTCAGGTTTCTTGTGCTGCCAAGATAAAGTTTGGTCCTAGTGTTATGCATTTGTTTAGATGGCTTGTGTCCCATGCGTGAGGGAAGGACGATCATGGAGATGTTACCTTTCACTGCTCCATGCTGAGATCTGAACCAGCAGAGCCGGATTAAAGCACTGGCTCACACTCAGACCTGCAGCTGTCCCATTTCCAACAGATGGCTGAGGTACAGGGCCCAGCATTCAGTGCTTTGTTTGGGTCTGAGCACTGGGCAGATGTCCAGGCAGAGCATTTCCCAGTGATCCTGGCTGGAGTCGCTCCGGATTGTGCATCTCGGGGCTGGAGCACTGGCAGGGCTCCAGCTGCAGCTCCCAGCCAAGGTGGCTCTGAGAGTGTGGTGTAACGTGAGCACTTTGAGTCATAACCAAAAACCCTCAGTTTGTTTTTATGTGAAAACAGATGAGGTTTGTTTTGTTTTGTTTTGTTTTTTAAATGAGCAAAACCTGTGGTTTCAAAGCTGATTGAACTTCCACGTAAGTGACCATTGGTAAGCTGCTCTGAAAGCTCTTTGGTTTTTCAGCTTAAGGCTGAAGTACTTCTCTAGGAAAAAAGAGGAGCATAAGCCAAATGGGAAGTGGTTTTTTCCCTGGGAGAGGCCTGGCTGTGAATGGAGCAGTTGGAATGTAGTACATATAGTACATTTAGTGCATATAGTTCTGTCATTCTGCTTTCTGTGGTCACACGTCCCATTTCCCCAAGCACATCCCATTTCCCCAAGCACAGTTGCAGCTCTGGACTATTTGGAAAGCAGTCTCTGTGCACCTTGACAGTGTCTAGGTTTGTGTCCATCTAATTCCTGGTACTATCAGTTCTTTTTCTGCCTGATGAGCTCTCACAGGCTCTTGTGCTGCTGCTGCTGCTGTGTCAGTGCTGACGACAACACTGCCAACATGACTCTATTTAATTTTGCACTGATGTAGACCCAAAATGAGTTTTTAATTGGTTGTCCCCAAGGGTACATTCTGTCTTGTGCTTTTCTACTCTTCTGGCTTAGAGGCTTTGCCTTCCTCCTTCTGTGCACGTAAAGGACACTTTGTGCCCTCTCCAGCTTGGCTTATTCACAACCAGTGGTTGAGGTTTGCACATTCTTTCCAGACCTAGTTAATTTACCACATCCTCCACTAACTGTAGTGATACTGAGCCAAGTGTCCAGGTGTAAAGTTCTAAGTGTATGTTTTGATGATAATGTCCCCACAAGCTTTTTGTTTTTCATAGAATCACAGACTGGTTTGGGTTGGAAGGGACCTTAAAGACCATCTCCTTCCACCCCCTCCCATGGACAGGGACACCTTCCACTGTCCCAGGCTGCTCCAAGTCCCTGTCCAAGTTGCCCTTGGACACTTCCAGGAATGGGGCAGCCACAGCTTCTCTGGGCACCCTGTGCCAGGGCCTCACAGCCCCCAGTTCCCTTCCAGGAAACAATTCCTTCCCAATATCCCATCTATCCCTGCTCTCTGGCAGTGGGAAGCCATTCCCCCTTGTCCTGTTACTCCAGGCCTCTGTTCAAAGTCCCTTTCCAGCTCTTCTGGAGCCCCTGAGGCACTGGAAGGACTCTGAGTTCTCCCTGGTGCCTTCTCTTCTCCAGGCTGAACAACACCAACTCTCTCGGCTAGTCCTCAACAGAGAAGTGCCATGGAGGATTATGGGGAAATGTCCACTCTGGCCTTCCTGCCCAGCTCTGACCAGACAAAATTCTGAATTTTGCCAGTTCCTGAATTATTACAGGATAAACAATAAACCTGTGGATATTGGTGTTGAAGTTGTGAGTCTTCAGTGTCAAATGCGAGTGTTTGATTTCTGGCAGGAGGAGACTGTGAACCTCAGGGGATGGTAGCAGAGATTTTGCTGTTAACCACTAACAGAGAATGACTTCCTTCTATCTGTCTTGCATTCCACATTTGGCCTTGGATTGGACGCTTTATTTTGGAGTTGCAGTACCTGGTGTGCTGGTACTGGCTGTTCCCTCTTATCCTGAATCCAGCTGCAGGAGGAAGATCAACTCAATGTCTGTTGTTGCACCCTGGGACAGCTTCTCTGCTTCAGCCTCTGGGCTTTGTGGATAGCATCATGGAACGAGCATTGAAGGAATCAGTGACTGTAGTGGTTTGGGAATGTGTCTGAAGCATCCAGGAGTATTGTGGAGAGCAGTGATACCACTAAGTGTTTTGGATAAGGGCCTGAGTGGGCGCTGGGGGGGACAGGTGAGTTGCTAGGAGTGAGAGAAAGGAAATCCTTTCTCTTCCCTCTCCAACACAGGGGAGTGACCTTGGTCCTTGGGGCTGTTCATCCTGTGGTGGAGATGGTGAGGGCCTGGGACTGCCTGCTCTGCAGCCCTGGATGGTGTTTAACTGGGCAGATCTTAGCAGAAACCCCAAATAGGAGAACCCCTCTGTTTGGTGATGCTCTCCCCTGTGAAAGTCAGTACTGATAGAGGTTGTCACTAGTTCTGCTCTCATTTAGTGCCTGCTCAAACCCTGGGTTAATGCAGATCTCACAGCATTCAGTCAAGGGATACTTAACATTTATCCTGCATGTCTTCTATGTTGGTCAGACTTTTGAATCTCCTCAAAGGATGAAATTGGATTCAGTTCAACCTAGTTCTATAAAACTGTCATGGCTGCTGTTAATTATATTTTTATCTTTTAATTCTTTAACAGACCAAAAAAAAAGCTCCAGCCTTTCCATTGTTTTATCCAGGAGTGATGTCAGACCAGGTGGCCTCAGCTCCCTTGGTCATCCTGCTTTGCCTTTTGCATCAAAACGTTGGATCAGCTATTTGTTCTCAAAGGTGGTCAGTCTCTTTCCTCTGTACCTGTGATTGTGAAGGCTCTGATGCACCTCTGTGCATGACCCAAAGGCACACCCAGCAAAGTCACTGTTTCCCAAATTTGTGCATGCATTTGTGGCTACCTCACATGCACACTGTCTGTAGGGCTTGGCTAAATGTGCACTGTAAAATTCAAGTGCAGGTAGAGACAGAAGAGTTCTTGAAGCACCTGAACCACTCCTGAACCAGCTCCTTGTCTTGCCATGTCTCCTGCAAAGAAAGAGGAATGCAAAATGTGTGATTTTTGTCTTGTTACTTCCTTGATGTTACATCCCACCATTCCTGCACCTTAAGGTGGGACATGAGATGTCTCTGCCTCTCAAAGTGTGCACCAAAGTAGTCTTTGCTTGTACCTTGGGCCAGCTACCATCTGTGCAGTCTTTTCTCACCTGAACTCTTTGCTCTCTAGCAGATCATAGAATCCCAGACTGGTTTGGGTTGGAAGGACCCCTCCCATGGGCAGGGACACCTTCCACTGTTCCAGGCTGCTCCAAGCCCTATCCAGCCTGGCCTTGGGCACTGCCAGGGATCCAGGGGCAGCCACAGCTTCTCTGGGCACCCTGTGCCAGGGCGTGCCCACCCTCCCAGGGAACAATTCCTTCCTAATGTCTAATCTAACCCTGCCCCCTGTCAGCATGAAGCCATTCCCCCTTGTCTTGTCACTCCAGGCTCTTGTAAATAGCCTTCCTCCATCTTTTTGTACTCTTCAGGTACTGGGAGGCTGTGAATGATTTTCTGTGCCTCCAGCAGCAGGGGTATTACAGCAGGAGGGCACAGCCTTGCTCTGAGTGCCACCATTTAGGCACTTGAACCATGCCCTGCTCCAGTGATGCTATTCAGGCAGACAAGGCTCAGACTCTCCTACTCCCCAGCAGATTCATCCTTCAGAAACCTTCCCTCCAGGCGCTGCAGTGGCCCCTCAGTGGTTTCCCGGGGCAACAGATCTAGTCTAGTCTAGGTTTAACCCCTTATCTCCTTGGAAGGATGGAAGCATATTCTGAGTGCCAGCAGGGAGGTGCAAGTTGAAGCTGGGAGCAGGAGGATGATCTGGAATGCTTTTTCTGACTTCCCTGAGGAGAAAAAGCAGGCAATGATTGTGCCAATGACATGTTGTTTGTGTGGAGCTGCCCCATGAGTAGGTGTCCCTGTTGCTACCTGGTACTGTCACAGGTATCTCAGTCTGTGCTGTAGCTCTCACATGTGCTGGGCATCTCTGTTTAATCCCTACCTATGCATGAGGTGAGTCTTTGAAGGAACCTCCACCTGCAAGAGGTGCTGGTTCTCCCACCCTGCTGCTTCTGGAAGAAGTGACAAGTCGATCATAGCCTGGATCCTTCTTTTCCAACCTCAGATCCACGGAGTGCAGCACAGCAAGAGCTGACTAGTGCTGCTGCTTTCTTGGACACACACAACACTTGTGAGTGAATTGTTGCCGTCTGTGTTCTTGGGTCAGTCCAGCACAAAATGTTGATGGTCGCTGTGTTTTTTAGGCAAACCTGCCCTTCTGCCCAGTGTTTCTTTTTTACAGCCTTCAAGTGTCATGATTTTATTCTTTGAATGCAACTAGCTTGTGTGAAAATACCATCTTGCTCTGTACTGTATATTGTGTCCAGCTTTCTGCAGATGTTAAGACTCCAGTTCTTGGGATTTGGCTTTTTTTTTTAATACTGGCATATTGGGTGTTTTAAGCTTGATTTGCTGCTCTGACCTAGGTGAACCTCTGGCAAAAGCCTCTCCAAGCCCTTCAGATAGGAATGTGGTGTGTGCTGTAGTGGCTCACTAGGGTTACATTAGTTACAAGTATGTGTGTTGGATATTTGATTATACTGCTCTTAAATTTTATTTTGCACCTTTTATATTAAAATACTGAAACTGAACATTTCATTCTTGTTCGGTGTGGTGTTAAGTAAAATTCATGCTGAAACCCTTGTAATGAAGCAGCAGTTGTTATATGTCCGTGAATTTGGTAAATAAGGATTCCCTTGACAATTTTTGGATTGAATTATTGAGGTATGTCTGACCCATTTCTGAGTATTTTTGACAGTACAGTGTATTCATCAAGGCTGTTTAGTGAGGGAAGAGGCTGATAACTGTGAAGAGAGAGATGATGCCAAGCTTTTGCTGATTAGTTCAGCTGCCTGGCTTTTATCCAACCATCATGGCAATTAAGGTATTACTGATAAACAAGTGAGGCTGGAGCTGGGTGACAAGTCAGTGCTGTTATACCTCTCAAAGGCAGCCTTGCTGCCCTCACCATTCCGACACAGTGCCTGAGCTCACAGTCACACCTGTGGTTGTGGGATTTGAATTTATGGAGAATCTGCTGGTGCCCTGCCAGTGAATCACATCCATTTGTCTGTCTCTTTGCTCTTTGAGGCAGGGAGAGCTTGGTCAGTTCAGGAGGAGAGGAGACTGAGGGCAGAGCTCAGTGGGGGCTGCAGCTCCTCCAGAGGGGCAGCTCTGATCTCTGCTCTCTGTGCCAGGGACAGGAGCCAGGGAAGGGCTGGAGCTGTGCCAGGGAGGGTCAGGCTGGAGCTCAGGGAAAGGTTCTTCCCCCAGAGGGTGCTGGGCCCTGCCCAGGCTCCCCAGGGAATGGGCACAGCCCCGAGGCTGCCAGAGCTCCAGGAGCGTTTGGACAGCACTGCCAGGGATGCCCAGGGTGGGATTGTTGGGGTGTCTGTGCAGGGCCAGGAGCTGCACTGGATAATCCTTGGGGTGCCTTCTCCCTCAGGATATTCTGTCATTCTCTAATTTTCTTGTGGTGTGTTGTGTTGGCTGCTTGTCCAAACTCTGCTGGTTTCTCTGGCCACTCCTGGCACCATGTTAAGTCCCCATGGCCATAGCTCACTGCCCCAGAGTTGGCTGCATACCTCTTCTTCACTGGATTTGTGCTTTTTCCTGCAGTGGAAGAAGGAGTAACCCTGGCAGTGGTGATCACACAGTGGGATCCAGCTGTGCAGGAGCCCGTAACCAAGTTAGGACTCACTTTTACATTAATTGAAATAACTTCTAAGCTCATTCTGTTGGTTATCATGTACCTGTTTGCAGTTGGATGTGTTAATTCTTGTTCATACAATAAATGTGTGCCAGCTCCAGTCCCTCACAGCACCAGAGGTTTAGTTGATCATTTGTACATTTAAAGGTGTTTGAAGTGCCTATATCTGAATGCTTTCTGAGCTAAATATCATCTTCTGTGTGATACCTTTTGGTGAGCTTCAGGAGTTCTTTGTGTTACAGAAACCTTGGGGTTTTTTGCCTGTCACGCACCATTTCATTGCAGAGTTAAAAGAATTGCACTTTGGATTTCTCAAGCCCATGCAGGATTTCTTTAGCCCAAACACTGAGCCTAATGGGAAGATTTAAAAGGAAGGAGAATGTTTCTTCTCCTCAGCATTTGACATTTAGGATCTCCCTTTCTTGGCTCATTCTGTGTCCTGGCACTGTAAAGTTGTGTGAGATCCCTCAACACCATCATTAGTGCACCTTAATAACTTCAGTCAGATCTTGGAAGAACCTTCCTCAGGGGAAACAATGGAAATCTGGGAAGCTCAAGGTGGAAGCCCAGCTGCCTTGCCTGCCCAGAACACCAAGGCTGGAGTACTCTTGTCTTTATTTCCAGAGTGATCTTGTTGATACCTCATAAATAAATGTTCTCATCCTCTGGCATTGTCTTTCAGATATAAAGATGATGTTGACAGCCCTACAGAGGAGAATGGGAAGCAGAAGGTCCTGTACAGCCTGGAGTTCACCTTTGATGCAGATGCCCGTGTTGCCATCACAATCTACTGCCAGGCTACAGAGGAGTTTGTTGGTGGCATGGCCGTGTAAGTCCTGGGCTTGTGGGCATGTGGAGGGGCACAGAACTGTCAAACATCTCTCATTAATCACCCCTGAGGCAGTGCTGCCACAGATGGTAGAGTGGGAAATCTCTTTCTGAGAACTTTGAATATTGCTTTCAATTCCCTCACATAGCCAATATCTTCTCTTCTTCCCTTTTTGGTTTGGTTTCAGGGTGTAAGGAAATCATTCTGTGTGCAACAAGGGAGAGAAACTCACAGCTGTATGCTTTGTCAGCGGGGTGTTCTATGAAATTAAAAACCCAACCACCCTTCCCTTCAAATACTACCTATTTTTTCCCAGATCACCCAGTTCACTGCCTTTCTGTGTTCCCTGTGACAGGAGCATCTGGGCCACCAAAGTAAAGTTCAGTCTGACATTAACAGAGTGAGTCTGTGGAATTGAGGCCCTCCCAAAGCCCATTGTGGGATAAATGCCCACCTCAACACAGGCTGTTGGGGGATGAGAGAAGATTGACTTCCTGAAACCCTGTCTGTGTGTTTCCTGCCAGGTACACATTAGTCTTTGGTTAGCTGTGGAAAGAATGACCAAAATGTCATCTGTGGGAACCTTCTCATATCCTGATATTACATCCCTCCAGATTTTAAAACCTTTTTATCTAAATCAGCACATTTAAACCATTCCAGTCAACACTGTATCCCACACGACTATGAAAAATTTCCTCTCTGTGTTTGGAGCAAAGGTGGCTGGAATGTGCTCTGCCTGGTGTGAGCTGGGTACACGTGGGCTGCTGGTATGGTATGGTGCACTTCCAACGGCCATGGGACAAGAATTCCTTTGACTCCAGGGGTAAAGGAAGATTCAGGCTGCAGAAGCTCTTGGCTTCCTCTAGTAGAGGCTTTTGGCTGACCAGAGGCTCCTGGACATAGTGCTGATGGCTTCTGCAGTGATGCTCTGGAGCTGGGGCTAAACTTTGCCTTGGTTGAAGGGACCTGCAGAGGCTTCAGCAGGAAGAAATATCTATGACAAACCATAACAGGGCTTATTTGTTTTATGCAAAGTATAAACATCCCACTAATGATCAATGGATACTGTATTATTAGAAATGAGAGAGGCTCAATTCTCCAATCCAAATATGCATTCCTTCAAACTAGAGGATACCCTGATACAGAATTTTTGTTTAGACCCCTTTCCCTTCTTCTGTTGAAGCCTATGGCTGCCTTTATTTTGGGGAGGTAATAAATGAGCTCCTTTTTAAAGTGCTTGAAAATTCTCTCTCAATGAACTCTGAAAACACTTTCTGTTTAGATCCAGCTTTTCCTGAGCAGAGCTGAATGCAGCAGGATGCCTTAGAAATCCTGATAAAGTTTCCGTGTTCTGTCTCTTAGGTCCTTAGGTTTCCTGTGAATTTAGTGCTAGTGAAGGTGTTGGAATGGCAGCCTTGGAGATTGAAGTCCTCTTTCCCTAACACAGGTACAACATGGAGAGGTGGCCAGTGTCCCTTGTGCTGCCCTGCAGTGCTCCTTAGGTTTGACCTAAGAAGGAAACCATCCATGGGCTAATGGGGAGAACTGAGGGCCTCTATGGCCAGGGTGGATGTATTTACGTTGCCAGACTTAAACCATGGCTTAAATCAGCAAGGCTAATTTAAATCATTGATTTTAATCTTGTTTTCCCTTGTTGGTTTCCCCTGAAGGAGAATTTCATTGGCACTGGTCAGTAGCAATGAAACATTTGCATTTACAGCATGGTGAATTTCATATCAAACCCTGTGCTATATTTTTTATGCCTCAGTCTGTAAAGAATATCCATATAGTTTAAAATTTATTTTTCAGACTCCCACTTTTGCATTTTATGCCAAAATGGCAATAACCTAAAGTTATTCTAAAAAGAAACATTTAGATTTATTTTTTTTTTTTAGCCCACGTCTTGAACCAGGCTGTGTTGGGCTGGAATTGTACCTGAGTGACCCAAGACCAGCAGTGTTTGTTCTTGCTGGTTAAACTGCTCATCTTGGACTCTTAAGAGACTCTCTTGTCAAGCTGTGCCTTGAAGAATAATTGCTTCATGGAATTGTTTTAGTTACCAAATATAACCAACTGTTTCTGGACTGAGTGTATTTTCAGTCCTCTGTAACTAGTAGCGCTCCTCTTGGTTGGTTGGAGGAAGAAAACACAGTTTTTGGTTCAATTAAGAACACTTTTTTCTGAAATTTAGTGCCATGCACTGAGCCAGTGACTGTCAGCAGTGCTGTCCTTTAAAACTTGAGCAGCAAACATGAACTACCCAATTGCTTTTAAATTAAATTTGAACAATTCCTAGGTATTTCTGAGCATGAACAGAGCTTCAAAGAATATTTTTTTTTAATGTGAATTTTTTTAATCCACCCTGTCCATGGTTCAGTGAGAAAGGGATCTCTTAGGTGGCAGAGCTGAAACCTGTGTTCATGAACCCTCTGCATGAAACCAGGATCAGCAGTGATTTCCCCACTGAGGAAAAATTAGCCAGTGGTTCTATGCTGTCCTGTTGGGGTGGCAGCAGTCCCTGGTGCACTAAACCTAAAAGGTCAGAACACCCACATTCAGCTCTTTCTTCTACTTCTGGCCTTTCATTTAATAAATCATATTTTCATTTCTCCATAATACAGGAATGATGATGAAACATGCCTGTTTCTGCTCTGGGGTGCTTGAACAATAAATGTTATGTAAATGTGGGTGCAGGGGCTGCACCAAAAGCCAGGGAACTTTTTGGAAGGCATGATCCTGATTTCGTGCAGATGTGTAGGGGGAAGTCAGATACAAATATAGACTTTATGAGCTGCTTTAATTCAACCCAGGCTATTTTTCCATGTGGAAGTGGCTCCTGAAGCACGTCTTGGGGCCAGTGCAGCTGCCCAAGTAGGCATCTCTGCTTCTCTGGATTTGCTGGCTGCTAGTAAAAACCTTTTGAAGCTCTGATTTCAGCTTTGCAAAGCAATTCTGTAAGGGCAGTGCTGTAATTACTTTGATTTATTCTTTTCAAATTCTAGTGGAAAAAAAAAATCTGGGCTGCATTCTTAGAGCTCTGAGTGGAGCGAGTGCATTTTTAGTGCACTAATAGGAATACAGCTTTCCCCTGCCTGGGCTAGTGGATTTTCCTTTTCCTCAATCTCTTTTGGTGCTAACAGCTGCATTCATGGAACAAGCATGTGCAAAGCTGTCCTGTGTATAAATTCAAAACTTCTTCTATTGCACTTGATTGGGATGAAGATGTTCTTTAAAACAAAACACCTTTTTTTTTTTCCACTCTCCTAAATCAATGCTGAATCCTAAAATGGGAGAAACTTTCTGGCCTCCTGGGAAAAGCAGGAATTTTCTCCCAGCTCTCAGCCTGCAGCATGGCTCCTTAGAAGCGCTAAACAAGTTATTCCTGCTTCTCTGCTGGAACAGCCACTGATAGTATCAGCACTCCTGCAAAACTCCTGCTAGGAACATGCTTATGGTCATGCAGTTTGGGGTGAGAGGAGAGAGGGAAGAGAAGGGAAGGTGGCTCTCCCTGAGCAGTGGCTTTGCTTGTTATGGAGCCTCTGCTCACCTGAGAGCCACAGCACTGTCTTGGGCCTGCCTTTGGGATTAGCTGGTTTCTGTGACCAAAGGGAAGCCTTTCTGCAAGCCAGGGAGCTTCCTCCTGGAGTTATTTGGGTTCCATTTAAAAGCTGGTGGCTTTATCAGTCCTGTCCTAACCTGTCTCGAAGTATGTTCAGCAGACTTTCCCAGATAATTGTGCTGGGAGATATGCTCAGCTGCACTGTTCCTAGCCAAGATCCTGGGAACACATAGCTCCCAACAGCTGCCTGCCTCTTGTCCTGAACTGTTGAACTCCCAGGGAGCTGTGTCATCACTTTTGTGGGACCACAGACGACCAGCAAAGTCTGGTGAAGGTGATTGTGTGGGTGATTATAAAGGTGTGTTCACCTCTACAGCTCCGTGCCCAGGGGAAGGTAGCCTGCACTTTCTGGCACTAGTGCAGATATCTGTAGAAGCCTTTTGGATGAAAGAGGAATTAGTTTAAATCTGGAGGGGACTGCTCCTTTCACCTTTGAAATGTCTTTTGCTTGGTTACTTTGTGGTGAGAATTCACTCCAAAGATTAAACGGATCAGTTCTCAGAGGACGAGCTGATGCATCACCCCAAGGGTAAGAGAGATCTACCTGTGCCTGAGTCTCTTTAGTGGCACGGAATTAGCACTGGCCTGCCTCTGAACAGCTCAAGACCCCCCAGTATCTTCAGTTTTATATATTTTTCTGGCTGTGTCCATTTTATTTAGTTTTGGAAATCGGGAGAAACACGGAGGTGTGTGAGCTGTACCTCAGTTTCTCACCAGTGATTGCCCATAATGTAATTGCCCTCCAGATAAAGGAGAGGGGACTCTGCATTGTGTTTCCATTGCAGGGCTGGCAGCAGCTCATAGAGAATAGTTAAAGGACTCCCAGTTTGTAGCCTGCCTTCTCCTGCAGTAACTGGTTTGTGTGTTTGTAGCTTAGATACCCTTGGCTTGGAAGACAAGTGTGCTTTTGGAGCAGGCTGCAGAGATACTCATACTCTGTTTTTATGAGTGCTCTGTGAATGAATCCCTGCCTTGTCTGGCAAAATCCTGGATATGCACACTATTAGCCTGTTCCTGGGAGGGCCCCTGGGACTTTTCCAACTGTAGGTGTCCTGCTGACTAGCAGGAAGGATTGCGCAGTTCAAACATGACAGCAGCGGTTGTTTCCTCAGGGGAAGAAGTGAAACCAAGCCTGTAGCTGGAAGCACTTAAAAGAGCCAGTTCTGAAGGCATGAGCAATCCAGGCAGATCAGGAACTCATGATAAATATGACGTGAGAGGTTTGAGTCTTGCAGCCCATTCTTATGAAAAAGATCTTCCTTTTTGGACAGAAAAGATTCTCTCCCGTATCCCAGTGCTGTTGCCAAGTTCTATTTTCTCAATATAAAGAGAAAACAGAATGAAAATAGGTCAGTCTAGCTCTGCAATCCTTGCCCTTTCCGGAGCTGTGCTGTTTGTGTTGCTGATGTGCAAATGGATATATTAAAAAAATAAACCCCATTTCCTTGTTTGTTTTGCAACGCCTGCTACACTCATCCCAAACCTCCTCCCGTGGTCTTCTGAGCTGATGGGGGGATGTGACACTGCAGTGATTCCCTGCTCTGTCTGCGTGTGGAAGTTGGAAGAGTTGGGTCACAAAATGAAATCCAACATGTAGTTCAGCTCACGGCTGTTTTCATTCAAGCTTGCGTAGGAGACGCAGGCACTCAGATATTCCTTTGGTTATTTATTAGCCTCTGTCTGTTCAGGGCCTTTGAAAGGTGCTCTTGCTGCTTTTGGCTGTGGTGATTAATATGAATTCCTTGTGCAGAGATTTCTTCTGTGTGAAGAAATCAGAGGCAAGTGCTGGGTTTTGCTAGAAACAAGCTTTTACAGCTTTGATCCAGGCACACACCAGTCCCCAAGGGAATGCTGGAGTGTGCAGAGTTCACAGACTGGAGAGCCAAATTCTATAGATTTCAGCAAGCAGACAAACCCTCTGTCTGTCTTAAGAGTTGTGGCCTTTGTGCCTCTCTGTGTAGCTGTTGCGTGAGCTTTGAAGCCTGGCTGGAGCCAGGAGCGTGGTGCTGCCAGCAGCTGGAGGCAGAGCTCTGCAGGGGATGGAGGGGGATGTGGGCACTGAGGTTTCAGCTGCATGGAGAGGGGGGTTGTCTTTGCCTGGCTTGGAGTGGAAACTCAGTCCTAAAGGGAGCAGGAGGGAAGGGGAAGACTCTCAGAGCCTGCAGCACATTGTCTTACCACCTGGTTAACCTCCAGACTCCTTGTGTGAGCCTCTCTGGAGTGGATCTTGTCTAACTCTCACTGAGACCCAGGGCTATGGCCTTCCTGTAGTTTGGTAGTGTTTCTTTTATCAGTAAAAGTATCACTTAGAGTTGAAACATTTGTTCAACTTCCCTCTTCCCCAAAAGCTGACCTGTGGGATCCTGCCTCAAAATGAAAAGGGAATGGGCAGGTGGGAGAGAGAGGAGGAGAGGGTACTTGTTCCACATCACCTCCTGTCCCCTTTGAACACCAGCAAAACTTGACTGGCTTCTTCCTCATCACCTGTAACAGGACATGGGCCTGCCAGGCAGTCACAGCCTGTGGCAGTGGCAGAATTGTTTCCTGAGTGCCATCTGAAGCTCTCCTTGTCCTTGGTTCACTGCAGATTGCTATGAAACTTGTAGCTGCTGCTAAAGAAAGAAGGCTCCTGTTTTGTCCACAGGCTCTTCAAAGCACAGATTCTTTCAGCCATTTCTAGTCAAAAGTGTTACCTAGGGGCAGCATTGCTCTGTGCATCCTGCTTTTCCTGAGGAAAAAAGGATGGGAATGGGATCTGGACAGTGCTCTGTGTAAATCAGGCAGCCTGGCAAGGATCCTTGTGTGGCACTTCTCAGTGAGGGATCCCAGTGTGCTTGTGGGAACAGGAACTGCACTTTGAGTGCCCAAGACAGCCCCAGTGCCAGGCACAGCTGAGCGTGAGCACAGCAGCGAACTGCAGGAGCTGGGACTGCTGCCCTGCTGAGAACTTCCCCAGGCACAGACCAGGGATGAGGGAGAGGAGGAAACACCCCAGTGAGCATGTAGCAAGAACAGTTTAACTCTGCTTAGCCAAACTCTAGCACGGCACTTTTGTCTCGGGAGCTACTTAGGGTCTGCAGGTGCCACAGACTGAGTTTCTCCTTGCAGGCAGTGAGTGCTTCTTAGCTGATAGAGGGAGAGTGAGACTGGGGAATAATCTTAGTTTGCTCCTATTCTCTCAAAAATCACTGGGACACAGTCACAGTCTGCTCTCTTGTCTGCTGGTTCTCTGATACACAGCTGGCTTTGAAGGTGGAAGGGTTTGACATGAGGGAAGGAGTCAGTGCAGAGTGTAAAGTTTGCTTTTTGTGAATAAAGGTGTGTCACAGAGCTCCCAGGAAGAGATGGGCTACATGAACCCTGATGACAGAGCTGGGGGCTGCTGCTGCAGCCAGTGGTTGGGTACCTTAGGTTGCTTGTGATTCTCGTGCTGTCAGGGGTACCTGAGCAAACAAACAGGTTTAAAATAATGTGAGCGAGGATTTGTGTTTCATCCTGACCTTATAGGACAGAGCCTCCTCACTTCTCCACTGTCCTGAGCTGCCAGTGGTCACAAGGTGGTTTTGTCCTTCTCTGGATGGAGGCCTGGCCCAGTGCAGTGAGCAAGAGCAGCCCAAACATTCAGCTTTCAGTCCTCATGCAGAGAGAGGCAGCGTGTTGCTTCTCTGCCATCCTTTATTCTTTGATACATGCTCTCTTTTCCTGTAACACATCTGCACAGCTCTACAGAGCTTCTCTGCTATTGTTTGCTGTGAGCCCCCAGCAGCACAGGCAGGGAATAGATGACTGAATACAGCAGATACCAGCCAAAGGGGCAGGGGATGGGTAGAGGCCTCTTAGACCCTCATATGTAGGACATCTGCTTTGAAACAGCTTGTCAAGTTTTCCTCCTATGTAGCACAACACTGAGTGTTATCTTCTGCAGAGAGATCCTTGGAAGGATGATCCATTTCTGTGAGTCAGTCAGGGGTCATCAGACTTGGAGGGAATTCACCAGCCCACTAGCTGCTCTCTGGAGGTGTCCAGAGATGTCTGGGTGTTCACATCCATGTCTGACGTGTTTTGGCAATGGTGGCCAGGCAGTCACACAGTCTGAGGCATAAAGCTCAGTTAGGGAAGCCTCCTTAATAATTTTGTCCTACTCTTCTGCTCAGAAAATCTATGTGCCTAGTTTATTTCTTTTCCCAGGGACGGTGAGAGCAGCAAGTCAATGTGAGTATTATTCTGCCCTGTCCTCCTCAGAACAGTATTATTTGTTTTCCTGTTGTAGCCTAGTTTGGGTTTCTGGTGCTGTAAATGTAGGTCCTCCAGCATTCCTGGCACTCAGCAGCTGCATGTTTACACCCCTTTCCCATCTCCACTCTCTCCTCTGCACTTTATTTCCAGTAAGTTCCTGACTTGCTGTCACCTTAAATAAGTCACTCTTCCATCCCCTGCTTTCCCAGCTGTGGAGGGAGAGTTGTGCCTCTCTGCAGAGCTGGGGAGCTTTGAGACTGCCACAAAAGGAGCTAGATACAGGCTTGCTCTATTCATTGTGCTTGACAACTCAGTAAATAAAACTTCACTCAATTGCTCGCCCTGTAATTCACATATAAAAGACCTGTCATTCTGATCTCTCCCACACCATGCTTGAAATGCAGAGGATGGAGTGAGACCTTCTAGTAAAGCAGCACAATTTCAGCACAGTACAGAATGGGCTCCAAGGGTATTGTCATAAATAACTTAATGCACCTGCCCTGGCAGGAAGAGCAGAGTACATGTGGTGAACTTGCCCTTTGTCATGACCTTCCAGCATTTAACATGGATCTTGTGACACCTGACCTTCGGGGTCCTCAGAGGGTGCAGGAACTGTTGTAGCTTTCCAGAGAAAGGCAGAGTTTTTTCTTGTAGAGCTGGAGCCTGTCTGGTCACTGTGCTGAGGGAGGATGTTGCTGCAGTGTCTCTTGGGCAGGGCATCTCTCACCTTCTCCCCAGTTTGTCAGTGTGCTCTGAACACACAGTTGGTAATTTGACAAGAAAGGCTTTAGTGGTAAAGGCAGCTTCAGATGTTCCCACTGTGCTTTGGGATTCACTGCCTCCTCTCCTGTGCCAGAACTGGGAGAGGCTGTGCACATCAGGCTCAAGACATTGCCCTCCAGAAAGGGAGAGTGGGGAGGGAAATGTCTCCTGGGGAAGACAGCACCAGGTGGGCTCAGGGTGCAGAAGATGGTGGATGGTAGCTCTTGTCCCACTGCAGATGTTTATCCCAGCCTGGCAGTGCTGGTGTTTCTGTGACAAGCCTTGAGACAGTGGAGGAATTGTGAGTCTTTACCAGGAAGCTGGCGTGGAGGAGGGTTGGTGTCTCTCCAGTGGTGTTGGTAGCTCTGCAACACCTCTGGGGAAGCACAGGAGGGATTGAGGAGTGGATTGGAATGTCTTAGCAGGATGGTGGAAGCCAAGCAGCATTTCCCACTGCAGAGCTGTCCTATGGAGGCACGGAGAGCTTTCAGCACCGTGCTGGGTTGTGTGTTCCCACTGATAGGTCATAGCTCATTCTTCCTGGGTTTCCTGCAGAAATCAGGACTGTGCTGGGCTTAAAGCCAGCGTTGCCTAGGCCATGGATTTAGGGAGCAGGCCTTTGCCAAGCTGCTGCACCCCCCTGTACTCCAAAACCCAGGCAGGTCAGTATGGACATGATCAGACCTTGCCTGTCTGCGCTGCTTTCTCTTTCCTGTGCTCACCTTCTTGCTTTGACCTTTCCCTTCCCTCTTTGTGTCCCCACTGAATGGCTGCCAGCCCCTGCCAGCTCTGCCCTTAGAGCTGCCACTTGTGATTCCTGAAAGGCCGACGGGCGGGAGTGAGTGAGAGCCAAGCAGGGAGCAGTTGTTTGTTACAGTGAGTTTTCTTTTTCCCCTTCCTTCAGATACAGCACAAAGAATCCCTCTCTGCAGTCCGAGACGGTTCACTACAAGAGAGGGGTAAGCCAGCAATTCTCCCTGCCTTCCTTCAAGATTGATTTCTCAGAGTGGAAGGATGATGAGGTAAGTGTCTTCTCCATGTCCCCTTCTTTCCACACCCTGTTTGGACTGGCCTCTTTTTAGTGCCATGAAGTTATGGCTGGAAGACACTTTCTCCCAGCTCCTACAGCATCTTTTGTGGGTACTCCCCTGGGAGGAGCAGTATGGGAACTTGGTAGGCAGATCAGGCCAACTGGGAGGAAATCCAGAGAAGCAACTTTTGATATCACTGATCAGCTGATTTAGGAGGGAGGCTGCAGAGATTGACGCTGGAGCTTGTCATGGAAAACCTGCTTTCCCCAGCCTTCCTCTCCCTGCCAGCCAAAAGCTTGTGGGAACAAATGTCTGTCATGATCTCTGTTTTTGTGCGTTTTAATTTGAAGATTTTGGGGTTTTTTGGCTGGTGCTCTACAACAGTGGTCTCCAAAGTGAGGTGCATGCAATACAATTCACTGGGGTGTGGGAAGGACTTCAGAAATAAGTGTATATAACCCATAGATGATAAAAAACCCCACACATATATTGGGAGTATGTGCTCAAAACACATTACTGATGGGATGAATAGTCAGAATAGTTTGGAGACCACTGCTCTGAGAGAGTCGTGTTCTGTTAAAGGGTCATGTCCTGCACTGTTACCTGTAGCAGCACAGTGTTGTGAGGGGATTTTCTCCTTCTGGGGCAGATTTACATTAGTGCATCAGTGCTGAATAAGGGAGCGTTTTCCTCTTCTTAATTTAACCCATAACCACACACAGACCAGGGCTTGGTTTTAATTAAGCTGTGTGGCTTTTCTACATACTAAAATTGGTGATGTCCTGTTAATTTTGGTATCTTTGGTACCTGCAAAGTTCCAACGTGGGCAGTAACCCTCTGGTTTTTGAGCCTTAATGCTTTGACCCAAGGGCACAGGGAAGGAAAGCCTTGGTCTTTCCCCTGCTCTGTGCAGAACTGTGATAAGAGATTTCAGAGGCAGAGTAGTTGTTCTGTAGCTACTGGTAATATATTTGTTCCTGTGGAACCCTCTCCCAGGAAATGCACACTGATAATGGTGTTCATTTCCTGACCCAAGCCTGTGCAAGCATATTGTGTATGTGACCCCTGGTAGATAATTCTACCTATTAAAAAAAAAAAAAAAAAAGAAGAAAAAAGGAAAAAAAAAAGGAAAAAAAGAGTAATCTTTCATGTTTTTGAAAGATTGAATAGCTATTGTCCTGAAGTTACAGTTGCAGCTATAATCAGTCCCGTGCCTTAACAAATGCCATCGTGGTTACCAAGAGCCTGCAGAGTCTGGTCTCCTGATGTCTTGGCTTCTCTGCCAATAGATGATTTCACAAGTTCAGCCTACAAAAGCCTGGAAGAGCTGCTTTTCAATCCCTTCTGTTGTCTGAGAGAGCTCAGATCCCTTTCTTCTTAAAGAATTGAGAAGCTTAATTTTCACTTTTGTTCCTGTCAGCAAGGTTTTAACTCAAGTACTAAAGTCATATCCCTCTGACAGCTTAAAGGAAAAGTGAGTTTCCAGCTCTCTTTGCTTGTTCTCCTGCATCCTCTGTTTCCTCTTTTTTCATTGGTATTACTGAGAGCTGGAAAAAATGTGGAACAAGCACTGTGATTCCAAAGAATTTCCCCTCCCATGTCAGCTCTGTGTTACATATTGATCCTTGTCCTAAATTTTCCCAACTGGCCACCAAAATGCAGCACTTTTATCTGAGACAGCTGGCAGTGTCTTAGCTGTTCACAACTGACATTTCAGATTTCTTTCCAGCTTTGTTACTGGTGTTGTTCACAATCCCCAGATTTATTTCATATTTTTGCTTAGTGTAATACTCAGATATGACATAGGTCTTGGCTAGGGAAGAAGGAAAACTGATATTTTGTTGGGTTGTTCTGTGAAAAGCTTTATAAAAGTTTATTTTATCTTCCTCATTTACTGATTTGCTTGGAAATTATAGAGTATGGCTTGTGTCGATCCAGTTGTGTTCAGGGCCCTAAAAATGAATGTGAAATGGTTCCTTAAAGAGGCCTTTTGTTTGAGAAAACCAGAATTTATATTGTAAAGCAACCTCAGTTCTGTGATGTGACTTTCCCTTCAAATGGTTTCTCTTTTGAGGGACTGGAACAAATCAGGCTGCAAATGATATTAGGGCTGTGGCAAAGTAATGGAAGCCCCAAAGCACTCTCTGAGCAGTGCTGCAGCCCTTGGAACTGGCTCTCAGTTTTCATGGAGAAACTGAAAACAGACTACCTGGAGCATCATGGTGAAATGACATCTTTTTTTTCAGTCTTGGCAAGAGATGAGACAAAAACGTCCAAGTCAGTAATTATCAAAACCAGCAGAAATCCAGTCCCTGAGCCACTTCCATTCCTGGCACAGGACAGTGTTTGTAAGGTTGCTTTTTCCTTGTGTTTCTAAGATGACACAGAGCTTTTGATGTGCTTTAATGAAGTGTAGGGCAAAGGGAGAAACTGAGACTGTTTCCCTTGCACTCAAATTTTCACTCTCACCAATTAGGAGGTCAAGGACCTGCATTTCATAACATGCCAAGAGATGGAAATCAGTCTGGTGTTTCCTTAAGTGTTGTGTGAGCTTGAAGTTTTGCAGATTTTCCTCTTATGTCTTCAGGAACTTCATACCAGAGCCAAGGTCTCTTTGTGGTGTTGGGAGCACAATGTGCTGCTGTGCTTGAAGCCAATAAATCCTCTTGTACATAAGCAAAATCATGGCACTGGATATATTTTGAGAACCTTGTCCTATTACAGATCATTCAGAAGACTTTTAGGATACATGAATTAATGGGAATTAAATCCCATTTGAGATCTTTTGCCTTGCTATCCACAGCTGGTGTTTAGTGCCACATCAATGTGTGTGTGTTGTAGTTGACTCCCTTTTAAAGTTGGTGCCTGGAATTTTAAATCCTCCTGCTCTGTTGTGTCCTTTTGAGACCAGGGACTGGGGAGCTGTCAGAAGGGCCCTTCATTGATCTAACATGATCTCCAGTGTTGTGTTCAGGCAAGTCTGGTGTGAATTGTGTAACCTCAGCTCATTTCTTTCCCTCAGCTGAACTTTGACTTGGACCGTGGCGTGTTCCCTGTGGTCATCCGAGCAGTGGTGGATGAAGGGGATGGTAAGAATTGATTCTCTGCTCCCATGGTCTTCTCCTGGCTCTCTCTTAGCTTATGTGACCCCTTCAGGACTGGCCTCCTGGAGGACCCTTTTCAGAATAAAAAAATTTCAGGAGTTCACCGTAACTTCCCTTTATTAAAAGAGCCAAGCTAACCACATAAAAACATACTTTTAAAAATAGCCTCCATTTTTTTTACAGGAAAAATGGCCAGGTATTTAGTATTGGAATAGTGTTTAGGAGAGCTCCTGGCTCTGCCACCAGTGCCAGGCACATAAATTAGAGCAAATGACTTCCTTGCTTGTTGGGTTTTTCTTTTGGAGTTTATAGGTCAAGGAGGGGGGAGTTGGTCTTTTCTCCCTCTTGAAGGGGTAAGTTGTCTTCCTTAAAACCTGCAAATCAGCAGGGAAAAGGAAATTTAAAATACTCAGGCCACTCTTCAAACAAATGCAGCTTCATTCAGCAGTTTGGAATTTTCCTTTTTCTGAAGATGTCGAATGATTATAATAAAAGAGCATAACCTTTGAGAAGAAATTATTGTTGATTATTTAAAAATAATTACTAACTAATCATAATTAGTTATTATGATAAATTGGTAATTATTTTTAGAGCACACTGCTGTTTTGGAGAGGGTGGTCCAGTGAATATTTAGATTATTGCTTTTAGGTTATTATTCACCTTGCACAGTATTTCCCTTAGGGGATGTGTGCTTTTGGGCTCATTTGGAGTGTCAGCAATGAAAAGGGCACAAGGAAGTCACATTTTCTTTGAAATTGGGGGGTTTTATGGTCAGCAGGATCATAATTTCACTTCTGTAACATTCTGTACAAAATTTAAGATAATTAGAAAAACTCCATTGTTGATCACATTGTTCAGGTCAGTCACTTGCTCAGTTTCTTATGTTGTAGATGTGAAAAAGCCCAGAAACTCATTATGTTATTTCACCGTCTTCCAAGCAGACAGAAATAGAACTGAATAAGCCAATTTAAAGTGTGACTAACAAAGCACAGTGCAACATAAAGGAAATTACTTTTAAAGTGCATCTGTTTTTAGTGATTTCAGGCACTGTTAGTAAAATCGACATGTATGTGTATTTCTTGACCATAAATATAAAACACCTTCCTCTGCTGATGGAACTTTTGGCAAGGTATTTATACTCTCTAATGCTGGGCATGTCTAGAAGGATCAAAAATAGAACAGGAGGCAGTATGGGAAGCATACATTTATGCACATACCATGCCCAGTCTTAGCCAATAGTGAACTCCCATCTATTTTAATAACCTAGAAAACCAGCTGCTTTTAAATCCCCTCCTGGAAAGAATATCAGCACAAAAATGTGTGACACTTGAGTGAGATTTGAGGAAATTGCTGTGTATTTCGGTTCTTTTTTTAACGGATGGGATTGGAAGGAGCTGGCCTGGTGTGTTTGGAGCACCTGGAAAATTACAGCTGGCCTGGAAACACTTGTGTTAAATAAGGTTGAATGGTAAATTAAAATAGCAGTCAGGGAGATGCTGATTTGGACTGAGCTCTGCCATGGCTTGCAGTGTTAGCCCTGTCCCATTGCTGCCAGTGGGATTGTTCCCAGGGAGAGGCACAGAACAGGAAGGAGAGGAGCTGCACAGAGCAGGTCACACCACTCCAACCACACACACCCTCCTGGAGTGCACAGAGGATATGAACTCTGTTACCTCTTCCTTGGCTGTTCAGGCAAAGGGACCTGGATTTTGTTTACTATGAGAGGAAAAGCAGCCTTGCTCTTGGCTGGCTGTGGGAGGAGCAAGCAGATGAATTCCCAGTTTTAACCCCCTTTTCTGCCTTTTGTTGTGCTCCTGATTCCACCCAAATTGCTGTGACGAGCCTCAGTTACCCAGCGAATCTGCAGGCAGATCTCCCCTCTCACATATGGCTGTTTCCAAACGTGATCTGTGTGCCATAGTCCAGGGAATGGTTCCTCTGTTGTCTCTCCTGTTCTGGGAGCTCAAAGGAAGCTGTGGAGCTTCTTTTCTTTTTAGACAGCATGGGTGTTGCTTCCTTGAGCTGCACCTTCCAGGCAGAGCTGCCCACCAGCTCTCCTGCCTGTGCTGAGCACAACCCTCATCACTCCAAGCAGGATGAGGCTTCCATGCCTTCCCTTCCCTCTGTGACTTCTTCTCAAACTCTGTCTCCCCTTTCCATATGATGAGTCTGAACAGGGTTCAGGAAAAGTATCCAACCAGCTGGAGCTGAACAGAACCTCAGAGTCCTGAGAGAGACTGGGATTGTACCTCACCTCCTCTCTGTTTGCTGAGGGAGCCAGGAATACAGTACTGAAACCTCTGAGAGCCCCTTTCCATTGCTGTGGGATTAAGAGGGAACTCTTGAGTTTGGAAGAGGAAAAATGCTTGTCTTTGGGGAAAGAACTGGACAGAGATGTTTCAGTGTCTGAAGTCAGTATTAGAAATAAATATTTTATAAGCATGTCTGACTAGACCAAAATAAAGTGATTAGTAACAGGGCTGGAAGTGCTGCCAATTGCTGTTAAACCAGACAGATCTGTAATAAATTCAGGTAATTAAACCCAGGAATTTGAGGGGACAGGAGAATCCCACTGAGTGCTTTGTTTCACTGTCCCTTTCCAATCTCTGCAAACAAACTGGGATAGTTTGGAGCACCCAGGACAATGAAGGCATGGTTCTGTAGGGCCCTTCACAGAGCCCAGCAGGGTTTTGTTCTTGCCTCGTTCTGAACCAACCTGATGACAAGATAAGAAAAGTTCTAAATGCAGGAGAAGGTGAAAATAGAACAGATGGCAGCTCAGAAATTGTCAATGGACTAAAATTCAACTCAGAGTACTTTTATGCTTGTGCTTTTTGAAAGGTTTAACCAGGTCTTCCCTTTCTCTTTTTGCAGTAGTGGTTGAGGTCACTGGTCATGCCCACGTTCTTCTGGCTGCATTTGAAAAGGTAAATGAGGTTTCTTTAATCCCTCTGTCCCTGTTCTTGTGCATGTAAACATTTCCACAGGTCATTAGTTTTTAATTATATAACACTTGGCACAGCAGAGTCCTGGCCCGTGACTGGGGTTCCTGGGTGCTGCTGTAGTACAAAGAATCATTTGCAGCAGCTCCTGTGCAGCCTGTAATTATCATTTATACCTGAGCTGGTCACTCAGGGAGGCAGGGATGTTTCCTGTGTGTGGAGAGGGTGTGTTCCCATGGAGGGTGGAAGGTGTTGGCCATGGCTGCTGCCATGCAGTTTTCCAGGGCCTCATGATTTTTTCAGAGCTGGATCTGCTGCGTCCAGACCCTGTTGCACCATTGTTAGGCCTGAGTTTGCACACAGGACCAAGCCCTCTTGGAAGGATTGGGATGCATCCTGTGTAAAGACTGACCTCCACTGCTTTTGAATGTGTTTGATGTAACTGATCCCTGCCTACATGGTAAGGCCAAGCTGTATGCACAAGCCTTGACAACAAACTCTCTTCCCATGGTAACTGGACCCTGAAAACAGTTGCAATATCCATAACTGGACCTGTTCATAACATAACCCTGTTGTGTCTGGTTATGGCAATACTGCAGACACGTTTCCTGGGCAGGTGATGCTTGTAGTGCCATGCTGACATGAGGCAAGAGGTGCTGGAGCAGAGCTGGAAATGTAGAGGAGAGCAGCATCAGTGCTGTGCTGTTGGAAATTCCTCACTTCCCACCTGGCAGGTGGTTGACTTCTGTATCTCAAACTGCCTGGTTCCTGCCAGGTCCTAATTCTGTTCCTCTGAGGTGGATAATGTGGATGGTGAAAAGCTGAGTCAGAGGGCATGGGAAGCACAGTCAATCCTAAGGAAGCCTAATGTGGCTGGAAGATGCTCAAAGTGTTCTAGGTTGCTTTTTTGTTGGACTTGGTCTGTGAAGAAAATGAGTTTTTCCCTTTTAGAAAGGCTGCTCAGAGCACTGGCTTTGTAGGAAGCTTTACTCCTGGCAACTGGACATGGGTCAGGAATGAGATGGAGTCAGCTGCAGCACCCCTAGGACCAGGGCAGGGATGTGACTGTAGTTTCCTCTGGCTGATGTGAAAAAACAACACACTGGAAACCTTCAGTCATAGTTCAGCCACTTCTTATCTCTCATCTTCCACTGAATGCTTAAAACAAGATTAAAATCTCCCTTTTAATAAAAAGTCACAAGGCAAAGTACATGTTGAGTTCTTCATCCTCCCTGTTTGGTTAAAATATATTCCCCATGCTTAGAGTAATTGCAGCTTTTGAAGTGTAGGTCCATAAATCAGGGGAGAGCCTTGAAAAATGAGCACTGCTGATCCCCAGAGCTTGTTCAGAGGAAAGACAGACCAGCAGGACTTGGTAACCTGCTATTTGTAGATTTGTAGCTATTTAAGATCAGAAGGATAATCTTGATCCTGTGTGTAGTCTGACCTTGCAGCTCCTCCAAAGGTGGAAACTTGTTTGCATGAAAACAGGACTGTTTTGTCTGTGGTGCAATGTTGTTGTCCCTTCCTTCTGAGACTCCTTCAGCAAACAGATGCATATCTGCAGCTGTTCACAGGACCTGCTGGAGCATCCTGAGTCTCCTTTGCTGCTCTCTAGGCTACAGCAGGGGAGTTGGTTTCTTTCAGTTTAGTGGCCCTTGTGGATGATGTGGAAAGTAGAACTGCCACCACTAATTCTGGCACCAGGCATGCACAGAATTGTTCCAGCTGTGCCTGCTGCCACTGAGCAAATGGAAGGTCTGCAGCTCTGAGGATGTGGAGCACGTGGGACTTGTTTCTGACTCCATCCAGTGGACAAACCTTGTTCTCAGCCTCATGGCAGCCCCTTGCTCTGTCAGGTCTCTGGTCTCGAATGACTCTGTCACTTGATGTTATTTAGGGTGTTAACAGATATCCCCCACTAAGTCTTCCTGGACTGGCTGAAGAAGTGTCTGCACCCAGTTGGACTGCTTGCAACCTGAAAGCATCCAGCGTGCCAGGGGAGTTTTGTGTGTGCTCTGACCACTTCAGCTGGGTTTAACTTGAGCCAAGTCCACCTGGCTCTGCACTGGCGCAGACCAGCAGCACTCTGATACCCTGTTCCCCTAACTCTGCTGGGAGGGACTGCCAGCCAGGCTGTCCTGCTGATACACACCCCACCCTCCCCTTAGCTAGCAGACACAGCTCTGAAATGAGTCCATTCTGATTTGTGCACTTCGGCTATTTAACGCATTTCTTTTTTTCCCTGCTAGCACGTTGATGGCAGTTTTTCCGTGAAACCACTAAAACAGAAGCAGATTGTAAGTACCTGTTTCCTGTCTGCTCTTGGTTAAAGACTTGCTGGTGTCCCACAGGTGCCTGGCTGTACCCAGTGGGAAGGTTTGGTGTTCACTGAGAGCCTGAGATCTCACCTCCTTAGCTCAGATATCACAAGCAGGTGCTGGCAACCCTTAATTTTGCCATTTTGTCCCCCATCCTCGTGTGGAGCGATGTGCAGGAGCTGAGCAGTGCCTTATCAAGACTGGGGTTGCCTCTAGTCCTGTGTAGCCAGAAATACATAAGCAACTGCAAACTGCTAAGATTGCCAAGAATTTCAGCTTCTGAAAAGAAATCTGGTAGTGATTCTGCTGCAAGGATCAGCTTGAAATGTCTTTAAGAAAGAGATGAAATTTTGGTGGTTGATCCGTTCAGCTTTAGTTGTATTCTGTGTTTTAGCTTTAAATGAGTTTAGTTTCATCTGCTTACTTGGTAGCTCGGGATTTCTGATTTGAATTAAGCACCTTTTACTACCAAGAAGGTGATTAAGTGTTTTAATAAGACACTCTTTGCTCTAAGATGTTCATTCCAGTCCCTGAGTCAGAAAAGAGCTACAAGCACTATCAGTAAACATAGGTCAAGATGGCATTTGGTAATTCTCTGTCTGCCTCACCAACACTGTGCAGAGACTCATGCCCTGTCCTCAGACTTGCTTATAAAAAGCCACTAATTTATCCCACTGGTGGATTGTTTGGGGTTTTTTTGTCAGAGGGGTGTTAATTTTTTTATCTTTAAACCTCTCCTTAAACGTGGTGTGAGTCAGGGTTGAGTTACTATATGCTCTAAGGTAATGTGTGCACCCTTCTTCCCTCTGCACTCCAGACTCCCCACATGGAGTGTCTTGTTGGGAGTGGTGCTGTCCAGGGGAGTTCCTACCACAGGATGGTTAGGTGACTCCTGCAGTGAAACAGTGTGTTCTTGTCTGTCTTCACTGGCACAGCATGTTAACCTTCCCACTCAGTGCTAGGCTGTGGGTATTTCCATTTTATTGGCAGTTTGTAAATTTAATGCTTGTAAGTTCTCTCCTGTGGCTTTGGAAATAGAAGGAAGCTCTTTTTAGAAGAGCACCCAGCACCACTGAAACTGAGATAGCATCTGTACCCTTACCAGCACAGAGTAGAGGTGTAGAGTCTGTGTCTGGAGTAAACCATCTGTATAGCACTATACATTCTTTGCCATCCCTGCTTTTCTTTTGCCTTTGCCAGGGTTATGGGTACCTTTTGTGGGCATTGATCAGGAAGCAGCAGTGCAGGAGCTGAACTGCTCTGCGCTGAGATCAGTTGTAGTGTAAGCACCAACCTGTCTGAAGAAAGTCAGCATGGATGAATACAAACAGATGGATCAGTGGAAAAACACGACCTGGACTTGGCCAGTGGCTCCGTGTGCCTCTGCTGAGGCTGTAAATAGCAACGGAAGCCTTTGGAAGGATGACGTGGTGTGGGATGGGTTGGAGAAGCATGAAGGTGCAGCATTGTGTACAACCACCTACTCCTTTGTAATTACTCCCACTCTGAAAACCTGGAGTTCTTCCTAGTAAGAGCTTTGTTGCACTGCTCACCCTTTCCCTAGTGGGACAGAAACTCCTTGGGATTTTCAGGGCAAGCAGTCAAAAGGAACACAGACTCCTGCAGAGACTTGTGCCTCTTTCTTCCTGACCTCTACTATGCTTTGAGCTGACAACTTCTGCCCTCAGTGTCGCTCATCATGATCCTCTGAGGAGTCAGGATGCTGGAACAAGGCTCTCTTTGAAATGCCAAGTTACAAAAGAACATTTTCCACATAATTGTTCCCAAACTTCCTGGGTGAGTTGTGAGCCGCTGCAGAGGGTTTTGCTCAGCAGTCCAACAGCTGATCTCATTGCCATGAAATGCAGGCCTAGAACAGATTGTCTGTGAGCCACACGCTGAGTTACACAGGCAGACTCTGGAATTAGTTTGTTATTGCTGCTATGTCCCAGCTCAGAGCATTTCTGAACTGGCAAATGGGCTGGATACAGCCAGCTCCTGCCCCCAGCTTGTCATGTGTCATCTTCTGCAGCACTGGAATCCCATGGCAAAGCCACTTCTTTTCTGAGCAGTGACAAGAGGAGAGGAAAGAGGCCAGTTAGACATGGAAATTACAGAGGTCCTGGGATTGATGAGCTCTTTTGAGCAGTGGGGTGCTGGTGGCTTGGCTTCACTGCGTTTTGGGAGGTGGACAGCTACTGGAGATGGCAGGAAAGTGTTTCCTCCCCGTTTGTGAGATATGCCTGTTTGGTACCTTGCAACCCTTTTACCTGTTGCAAGGATTTCTGTGGAGGAGCACATCCTGCTCTGGGGAAGCTGCTGTGTAGCACCAGATCACAGAATCACAGAATCATTTAGGTTGGAAAAGAGCAACAAGATCATCGAGTCCAACCTGTGACTGATCACCACCATGTCACCCAGCCCAGTCGTTCCTTGAACTCCTCCAGGAATGGTGACTCCACCACCTCCCTGGGCAGCTCCTTCCAATGTTTAACAATCCTTTCCGTGAAGAAATTGCTCCTGATGTCCAACCTCAGCCCCCCCTGGCATTACAGATGCCTCTGCAGAGCCTTCCTACCATCCAGCAGATCAACACTCCCACCAAACCTAGTGTTGTCTGTGAACTTACTGAGGGTACAGTTGATCCCCTCATCCAGATCATCAATGAAGGTGCTTAATGGGACTGACTCTTGGCTGCCTCAGTGCTGTAATTCAGCTGCTCAGGGGAGTTTGCAGGCAGCTGCCAGTTTGCAGAAGTCATGGCTTGGAGTTGTCCTAGGCTGGGGCTCTGAGCAACTTCCACCTGTGCCTCAAGCACCTTCTGCCACCACACCTCCAATTTAGAGATGCCACCAAGGGCCTGGGGATGGCAGTAAATGACACTGCACTAATGCAGAGTTATTCTTTGAGTGCTTCTCGTGCTGAGGGACATGATTTGTCTGCCCTCAGTAGCTTATCCTTATGCTCCCGGGGGATGAACAGGGAGGTGTGCTGCCACTGTTGTCCCAGTAAGGAGCTGTTGGCACAGCCCATCTGCTGAGGTTGCAAAAATGGGTGGAAGTTCATCTTGCTTAAAGTTAAGCAGGACCTCACAGACGAGATGACTGTGGAAGGCTGGTTCCCTCTGGATTATCTGAGCTGTGGGTGTGTTTTCCCTCTAGATGTCTGGGACAAGCAGAGTACTTGTTTTTTAGATTATTTTGATAGCCCAGCAAGCCACTTCTGTTACTCTTTGCTCAGACCAGGCAGGATGGGCTCTACTTTTTCAGCAAAGAGAGTCTCATTCTCCCAGCTGTCCTTTGCAACATTTATTTCTGTTAACTTTTTCTTGACACTATAGGGGAGCTCTGGGTGTAACATGGGCCTTTGACAAAGGGTGGGGAGGGAAGGTGGTCATAAACCAGCAAGGACAGAGCAGCTGTCACTCCAGCTGTGGTGTTCTCCCCTAGGTTGACCGGGTGAGCTACCTGCTTCAGGAGATCTACGGCATCGAGAACAAAAACAACCAGGAGACCAAGGTAAAGGTGCCCAGGAAGCTCCCTCAGCTGGGGGTTTCCAGCCTGCACCTTCTGCTTTTTAGCTTAAGGATGGGGATTGTCAGGGCAATGTGGAGGTGCTTTCCAGAGTCAAGTCTCTGTCATTCTTGCAGGCACCAGAGAAGCCCAGGGGTGACAGATCATGCCTGGTGTCAGGCCCAAACAGGCAGTGGAGTTGTGCTGAGGTAATTTTAGGCAGCATGAGGCTCCTGAGGATGTTCCCTGTGGCTGGGATTGCTAGGAGAGAAGGGCATCAGTGCCCCAGAGGTGTGTCAGAGCACTCATTTTTAGGGCTTGTACAAAGCCAGTGTTGCTGCCTCTCTGCAGTCAAGGCAGTTGTGCCTGGTGTCTGTGCTTTGCTCTTCTGGCTCCTTCAAGTTTTGATTGGAGGTTCTGTGTGTCCTGTAGTGTTTCAGAGAAATGAGCTCTCTGGGGTTTGCCAGTGTCCAGAGACATTCCTCTTGCATTCCCCAGCAGGAGGGAGCACAGCACCCCTAAGGGATGTATATGCAAATGCCCTAAGCAGAAACATTTCCCACCTTGAGGCAGGAGCTGCTGCTGGATCCCAGCCTGCTGCACAGCCCTGCACAGGTTATATGACTGCTTTATTCTTCCTTTAGCCTTTGTAGAGCTGCCCTTAGCTGCCACCTGGGCTGTGGAGTGTACCCAGTGCTGGCCTCGGGATCACACTGCTCCAGGGTGTGAGGTCCGTGATTTGCAAACCGTGGAGTAGCCACGGAGCAAGACAAACAGGATTTCCTCTCCAGTGTCCGGCCCAGAGCATGCTGTGATCCCTATCTGCCTGTGCCAACAGGTAGCACCTGAAGAGGCAGGAGGGAGAAGTCTTTCCTAAAATTTTTCTTGCACAAGATTTACTTAACAGGATCGAGGGCTTCTCTTTGGGCCTTCCAGGGTCTTGTGATGATTCTCCTGTTCCAGCAATCCCATGTTTGTGGCTCATCAGACAAGTGGCCTGGGGCCATTTTTGTTCTTCCTTATTCAGCAAACCATGTGAGTGGGACAGCAAAGAGCCTTCTCTCCCTCCAAAAAAAGGCTGGGTGAGGATGTGGCAGCAGCACAATTGCTGTTTACAGTGGGGTTACCCATGGTCTGGCACGTGTTAGCCCCGGTGACCAAAGGGGCCCCAGGTGAAGGTGGAGGATGCCCCTCCTGGGTCATCATGGTGGGCTCTGGCACAACCTCTGTGACATCAATGAGGAGACTGTGGAGTTTTCTGGCATCAGTCTTGTGGTTGGAGAGTGAGTTTCTCCTCCCAGCTTGATCAGTGGCTGTGATCCAGTTTGTGGGGCTCTGAGAAAGGTGGGTGTGAAGCACGTTCATGTTGAATGGGTGCACACTTTTACCAGGGTAGCTGTGGGCTGCTGAGCATCCTGGGCTGGTTCTCCTTGTGCCAGCACAGGAGATTCAGGAGAGCCACTCACTTGCTCAGGGGACCTGTGGAAACTGGGCTAGACATGGCTGGAATGACAAGCAGCACACAGCTCCTTTTGGGGCTGCTCTCTCTGTGGGGAAGAAAGGCCAGAGTTGCCAAAGAGTTCACTTCCCTATTGAACCTGGAGCCACCAGGATGGGAGGCAGGAGCTTGTTCCTTATCAATCAAGGGGATCCCTGCCCCAAAGCAGGACAGAACGTGGCTCTGGGGAAGGACAACTCTGCCATGAATTCACAGTACAGTGCCCTGAGAGGAAGGAGTGTGAGCAGGGCTGTGTGGGCTACAGCTTGCTCTCCTCGAGGAACCCCTGCTGAGAGCTGCAAAAAGAGAACTTCCACAGACTTTTGGGTGGGAAATTCCCCCAGGAATTTTCCCCAGCTGTCCCCTGGCAGCTTGGCATAACCCCACCATTCCCATGCCAACCTCTCACCTCTCCTTACAGCCTTCAGATGACGAGAACAGTGACAACAGCAACGAGTGTGTGGTTTGCCTGTCGGACCTGCGGGACACCCTCATCCTGCCCTGCCGCCACCTCTGCCTCTGCAACTCCTGCGCTGACACCCTGCGCTACCAGGCCAACAACTGCCCCATCTGCAGGCTCCGTGAGTCCCCCAAGCCCCTTCCCAGGCTCCTGATAAGGCAGTGCAGGCTGGGAGAAGGAGCCTCTTTTATGTACCCCTCCCCAAGGCTCAGCATCGCACATCTGGAGATTCCTGGCACCTAAAATCAATGTGCTCAGACAGGAGAGGAGAGTGGCTCTCTGTCTAGTGCCTCCCTGGCCACTCACCCTCTCCCTGGGGTGGATCTGAAGGTGCAGGTGCTCTGGGCTGTGCAGTTCTTGTGTTTTGGTGAAGATAATGGAAAATCCTCCAAAGGAGGGGATGGAGAAGTTTTATCCTGAGGGTATCTGGCTGAGAGAGCAGCCAGCACCACTGGAGGGCTGTCCAAGTACATAGCATGGTTTTTTTTTTCCTTCTGACAACCTTACACAGATTTCACCAGGAGGCAGAGATGAGCTAACAGTCAGATTGGAGTCTTTTGCTCTGCCAGGACTTAGGAACATTTGCTTAAGCCGTGCATTGCTCAGCTCCCAAAAGATGGAAAGAAATAAATATATGTTTTGACACTCAGGCAGCATTTGCTGCATTCTGGGTTTTTTCTCAAAAGCACAGAGGCACAGGAGGCCTTGAGAAATTTGTGTTTTTGCTGGAAGGGGCAGAGTGTGTGTTTTACCCTCTGGTCTCTGAGGTATTTGATTGTTCCTAACTGACAATTCTCAGGAAAAGAAATAAAGACCCTAAGATGGATGTTTGGCCTGAGAAATTAAGTCCAGACAGTCCAAACATGGCAAAGAGCAGTAACCAAAAGCGAGATCTCTCCAGAGGAAGTGCCAGACAGCCTTGACTATGAGTGGCACATCATAAAACACAGGAACAGCATTGTCTCATCTGCAGGCTGCAGGGGAGTGGGTTGTATTTGTTTGGAAAATGTCCCCCATCTCAGACTTCCTGGGAATCTGGGAGTGCAGAGGCAGCAAGGATAGATTTGTACCTCTGTTCTCTGGCTCTAGGCTGATCTTGAAGTGGCTGGGTGCAACAAGAACTAGAGAGATGCCTGGCAAGTTCTCACAGCTGCATCAGAACAGATGTCTGGCTCGTTTGTATGCGCCCTTGGCACAGGGAACCAAACGATATTAAAGATCTGCAGATAGAAGAGATCTACAGGGAGTGGAGATCAAAGCTGTGGTGGTGGGAGGACTGAGGGGTGGCTGTGCTGGAGACAGGAGTACAGCCACTAACCCTCCAGCTGCAGCCTTTCACCACCACAGCTGGACTCCAGGGCTGAGCTTTGTGGGGCCTGAAGGAACCCAGAGGGGTTTTAATGAGTCCCCTACCCAACCTGTAGCATGCAGTGCACTCCTGAGGCCGAGCTCATGTTTTGTTTTACTGTGTTGTTGTGACCTACCCTTAAGGGGACCTTTTCTGGGCCTCTTACACTTGTACAGTACCTGAAGTACCCTGTCCATGACTGTACTGGGGCAGGCAGTGCCTGTTCTCCACAGGAACTCTGTGTACCCAGACTTTTTCAGCCAGCAGACCCTTCCCTGTGTGAGGGACTTCGGACTGGAAGCCCAACCCCATTGCTTGGCTTTGGGGTGTTCCATGACCCCGCTCCCGGTGCACAGGGGAGCTCCCCCATGCCAGCAGTGTGTCTGTGGCAAGGTGAGGAGCTCTGGCACGGCCTGGCCCTGCTGGGCTGTGCAGTCACCACCTCCTGTTCTCTCCCAGCCTTCCGTGCCCTGCTGCAGATCCGGGCGGTGAGGAAGAAGCCAGGGGCTCTGTCACCAGTGTCGTTCAGCCCTGTCCTGGCACAGAGCGTGGACCACGATGAGCACTCTGTAAGTACCTGGTGACCCCTGTACAAAGCCTGGGCACTGGTCTCAGCCTGAGCAAGCAGCTGGTGGATGCATGAGTTGTTTGGCCTGATGGCTGGTGGCCCTGGGACCTCAGGAGGTTTGGTCAGACCCTCCACTGAGGGCTTCCCAAGCAGTGTCGCCTTTCTTACCAACCTGCTAAACTGCCATGGGTTAGTAACACAACTGGATTGGAGGAAACAAAGCCACAGAAACCTCAGGATGAAAAGGCTTTTTGTTGCCTGGCTCAACAGAAAAGTGGCAGACTCTGGGCATGACAAGGTGGGAAAACAGGGCAGAGGGGTTCCAGTTTGACTTGCACACACATCTGTGTGGCAGCACATGGATAAAATGCCCTTGGCACTGGGGTTCCCAGCATGGGAGCAGAAAGGCCTCCTTGTGGCAGCTTCCCTGGGTGTCTCAGCATGCATCTGAGGGAGTGTGGGATGGGAAGTGTTGTGATGGTGGCCTCAGGGCCCAGTTGCATGTCCCCAGCGTGGTGAGGGCAGCAGCTCATTGCCTGAGCAGTGCTGTTGCACAGCTACCTCTGCTGAGACACCGAGATTAGAGTGAGGAGAAGGAGAATTGCATCTAAATCATCCTACAGGCTTTCATGGGAACAGGTAGTGTCACAGAAAAAGGCTGGGTTTATCCATCTGCCCTCTGCTGCCTTCAGCTGGGGCTGAAAAATAGGGTGGTGGAGAAGCCCTGAGGGTTGTGGTGAAGCAGTGTGGTGTATGGAGAACACAGGTGCTGTCACCTGCAGCAAGGTGAGGAGATGCTGTGTGTCTCTTCCCGTCACTAACCTCAAGAAACAACTTCTTTAAAACATGGTTTTCTCTTGACAGCGCCCCTTTAAACCCCTTAAGCTGAGCTCTGTCTCCCTGCCCAGCAGGAAGCCTAGAAGGGAAGTAAGAACAGTAAGTGGACTCGGCTGGTTGCACTTGGCAGTTCTCTGCCAGCAGCGTCACCTGCACGTGACAGTGTTACACACGAGGGCTTGCTGCCATGCTGGGTTTGGCCTGTGCCCCTGCCAGGCTGTGCCACTCCACATCCTTCACATTGCCAGTGAGATGCTCACACCCTGCACAGATGATCACTGACACTCCTGGTTTGCCTGTGGAGGAACAAGCAAGAAGGAAGTAGCTTGGCACAGGGGTCTGATGCTGACTCGCAGGGGCTGTCCCCTGGTTGATTTATGGTTCCTGGCCAAGATGTTTTTACAGCTTCACGGGCCTGTGGGCAAGCTGCAGTCCCCACAGCTCACCTAAAAGCTTCCTTGCACTTACCTCATCCCCTTGGCAGTTTGGTGTGGGCACATCTTGGTGTGGTTTCTGGTGCTGCGATGTAGAGCTGCAGCTGGAGCCGGTCTTGCATTCAGGAGCATTGGCTGTGACAGGCTGGTTTGCTTTTATGGAAACAGGAAGGATGGAGCTTGTCTTGGCTGGGACCCTCTGAGTTGGTTTGGGAGTGTGTAAGTGGACTGCTATGCTGGGGATGGCATGAATGGCAGTTGTAGGGGTCCAGGAGCTGGGAACAGGAAAGGTGAGGGAGCCCCCAGGCCAGGAAGGCTGTTTGTGCCCTCTTTGTTGACTCTCATCAAATGCAGCCATGGCTGTTACCTCTACCAAGGAGGTTGCAGTTTTCTTTTGCTCAAGCCAGCTCAGATGCTTGGCCTTGTGTGGCTTGCTGGGCTTGTCAGGTCTGAGAAAACCTGGTGCTGGGTTCAGGTTTGAACCCAGGCTCTCTGCAAGCCTCCCACAGGGACTAGCAGTGTTTCTGGGTGTGTGGTGTGAGTGTCCCAGAAGGGAGTGGTGTCTCAGTGAGGGAAATCTCCTGCAGCCTCTGAGCTGTGCTGTGCAACCTGAGCTTTCACCACAGCACCCCAAATGGGCAGCCTTTGAACCCTCAGGGCCTGGTCTGCACAACCGGGAGAAGTCCCAAACAAGAATCCAAGGGGGTTTGTTTCCCTGACTTTTCTGTCCACAAAATAGCACAGCTAAGCTGCTGTATGCAGATTAAAGGTTTTTGGGAGATGGCTTTTGGTCCCACCACCTACAGCTGGCAGCAGCTGGGAATCCATTCCTTGTTTAGCTGAGCTGTTTATCTTCAAAGCTCATAACCCTCACAGGACCAATACTGGGATGTGAGTCGGTGATTGACCCCAGGTGCCACTCATTCTTCCCTCCCCATCAGACCTGACTCCTCCTGTGACCACAGGTGAATCAGTTCAGCACTCAGCTCACACCAAATTAGTGGCTGTGTTGGAACAGCCTGCTGGACAGGCTCATTTGCAGCTGTGTGACTGCGACATGGGGCTCACAGAAGTTGGGGAGGTTCATGGCCAGGCTTAGCAGCACCGTGCCACCCTCTGTACAACTTAGAACCACCTCCTTGAGGACACAGGGCTGAAACAGCTAAATTTAATGTAGCCTGTGCTGCTGCAGGGTCACCTCTTGATTTGCATCAGGCTGGGCTGAGCTGCCTATGGCCTCCTGGGTTGCAGCATAAACCCATTTTGTCTCTGTCCACAGGGTCTTTATGATCAGGAGGATTTTTGGAGTTAAACCAGTGTTGATTTAATGGCTTTGCAAGGGTCCCTTTGACTGGCAGCTTTGTGATTTACAGAGAGAATGGGAATTGGTGTGGTTTTCCTTCCTCCTTAGGGGGTCACTGGTTCTGTGATCCCTTTCCTGCCTTTTAGCAGAGGTGACTGCAGGGAGCCAGTGTTAGCAGCTGAGAGGACATGGGAGAAGTGGAATTGGGGTAGGTTTCAAGAACCACCTCTCAGCTGGTGCACTTGCTCCCCTCCTTCAGCTCTGCCTTGTTGACAGTGGTGGTGCTGTGAAACAGCTGCATGTTCCATGGCTGGGAGCACAAGTGGGATGTTCATTGGGCTGGAAGGGTCTCTGATCCATTGGAGGAGCTTTCAGGGGAAAAATCCAAATGTACTTTATAGCAGCTTTTTAGGAACCTGCTTTCTCACCCTCCTTGCCCAGCTCCTGAAAGCACATCAGGGGAATGCCCAGCACTGCTCTGGGAACTTGCCTGGAGCATCACCAGCCTTACAGCCCTGAGAGGCACATGTGGCTGTTGTTGGGGAAGGAGTCCTGAAGAGGTGTCTGTGGGGATGGGCTGCCCTGGAGGGGCAAGGAGCTTTCAGCCTGATGATATTTTCCTAACATCCTCCCTCTTTCTTGCCCACAGAGCTCTGACAACATCCCCCCAGGTTACGAGCCCATTTCCCTGCTGGAAGCACTGAACGGCCTTCGCTCGGTGTCCCCCTCCATCCCCTCGGCCCCTCTGTACGATGAGATCAGCTTCTCCGGGGTGGTGGATGGGATGCCTCCTGCCAGCCGCCCGCTCGTGGCCATGGACAGAGCCCTGGAGGGTGGCCACCAAAAGAGCAAGCGCAGCAAGTCTCCAGACAGGTTAGCAGGGCACAGTGTCCACTCCTTTTGCGAGCCCTGAGGCTTGGTGGCCACATGCACTGGGAGCCAGGAGAGGGCTCTGGCTGGTCCCATCACTGCTAACACAGCTAACTCAGAATTTTAGGGGGCCAGCCAGCAGGTGCTTGTGCCAGGTAGAGAATGGGACATTGTCCCTGTGTTCAACCTGAGGTTACAGCCCTGTCACCAAAGGAAAGAGGATTTTTAACAAGGAGAATTTAATCACAGAATCACAGATTGGTTTGGGTTGGAAAGGGCCATAAAGATCATCTCATTCCAACTCCCTGCTGTGGACAGAGACAACTTCCACTATCCCAGGTTGCTCCAAGCCCTGTCCAGCCTGGCCTTGGACACTTCCAGGGATGGGGCAGCCACAGCTTCTCTGGGCAACCTGTGCCCCACAGTAGACTTTGGATGGAAATGTCTCCTTCCCAATGCACTTAGTCCTTGAATTTACATTTGATGTCCAAACCTTAGTGGATTTCAGCTTTCCACGGAGCCCCTCAGGAGCAAAGGAATGGGGAGAGGAGTGACCTGAATTTCAGAGCACAAAGTGCTGAGCTGAGATCCTGTAGTTCTTGTCTGAAGGCTCCTCTGTTGGCCCTGTGATGGAGAGTTTAGGTGAGGATACAGGGCTGTTCAGATCAGACTGGGTTTGTTCCTGGCACTCCTCACTGTGCTCCAGCCCAGATTTTCTCCTGGGAAAGGAGCCGTGAAAGTGTGAGGAGCAGTGTGGGACCTGGGCCTCTTGTTGCTGTGCCAACATTTGGCACCACTTGGCTCTGTCCCACCCTGCTGTTCTCCATACCGGAGGCCCTGGTGAATTCAGTTCCCTAGTCTGAGCTCCTGCTCATGAGAGTTGGTTTGTGCTGCCCCCAAGTCCTGCAGGCCCCAGGGCACTGGCAGCTCCCTGCAAATGGAGTTTCTCTTGCTACAGCACACTACGGTCTCCCTCATCCCCAATCCATGAGGAGGATGAGGAGAAGCTCTCCGAGGACTCTGACTCACAGGCAGTGCTGAGCGGAGGTGAGCTGGTCCTGAGGGAGACCAGCTCTCCAGAGGTAAGTGTGTGCTCTGCTGGGGGGCTTCTGAGCCACAGCTCTTCTTAGGGGGGCTCCTGGGACGTGGGAAGTGACTCCTGAAGGGCCATTGCCCAGGGCCAAGAGTCTTGGCTGCTTTATTGACCCCTAGGGCTCCATGGGGAAGGAGGTAGCCACTCCCTGTGCTCCTGACACCTCTTTGGGAGTGGAAAACCACTCAGCTGGAGCTATGGCAGAGCTGACCTTCCCCAGCATCCTGGGTGAGCCCAGCAGTGTTTGGGGCAGGGGTGGGAGCTGGGCCTTAGGAGCTTCCAGTGCCCACTGCTGGTAAGACCCCTCCATCCCAGCCTTTGGTGCTACAGCAATGGGGGTAGCCCCCTGCTCCTGCCCTGGAACAAGCCCTGGCCCCAAGCACAGCTCCCTGGAGAAAGCCAGAGCAGGAGAATGGCACAGCAAAGGCCTCCAGCTGCAGAAGTAACCTGTGCTGTCCCTCCTTACAGAGCGTGGCAGGGGAAGAGGTGGAGGAGGCCTCGTCGGTGCAGCAGGGTAGGTGTGGGTGCAGCCAGACCTCGGCTCGGGGTTCAGTGCTGTTGTGGTAGGACAGGGACAATTGGGGAATAGACAAATAAGCTCTGAAACATCCAGCCCCCTAGTCCATCTCGAGGCTTCACCAGAGAAAGGTGCTGGGGTCTTTTCTTGAAGGCAAGGGAGCAAAATCCACAGATCTCCCTGGTTTATTTGCCAAGCATCTCGCCTTGCTCTGAGCTTTACTGAAGTAGAGCTTTCCATGCCATGGGCTCTCCTTGCACCACTGAGAACACCACTGGGGTCCTAGTGGGAGCACATCCACAGTACCGGGCACACAGGATGGGTCTCTGGTGCTCAGTGAGCACCCAGAGGGAACAAGGATGGGGCAAGACAGAGCGATGGGCACAGTTTGGGCCACGAGGCTGCACGTGAAGAGATGGCACCATGACCTGGGCCAATCTGACTGGCACTCGTGGGACATCAGCAGGGCAGGGGGGAGCCTGGGGAGCTTCCTCACGTGGAAGCCCTCGACCCACCCAGTCCGTGAGCCCCCACGGTGCCGTGCTGGGGGCTGAGGGGCTGCGCTCTGGGCTGGTTCCAGGTAGCCGCCCGCCCTCGGTGGAGGATGTGCTGCAGGACGGTGGCTGCGGCGAGAGCCGGAGCCTGACGCGCTCCGAGAGCGACCCTCCAGTCGATGTCTTCCTGCCAGGTAACGGCCGTGCCTTTGGGGCTGGAGCTGCTGCAGCGGCTCCATAGCCAGGGGAGGTTTGTGGAGCTGTGCCCCGCAGCTCTGGGATGGGACTGGAATGCTCCTGCCTGGTGGACGGGCTCCTGCTTCCTCCCAGTGGGCAGAATGAGCTGTAGGCAAGGGGGGGCTTACACAGAGGTAACTTGGCCCCCCTTCTCTGTCCTCCTCCCTCACCCTTGTGTCTCTGTCCTTCCCCTCCTTTCTGCTCTTTGGGCTGCAGCCACTCCATGGCACAGTTCTGTGGCCTCCTGTGCGCTCCCAAATGTGCTCCTGCTTTTGGGTGAGGGAGGGAAATCATCTGGGCCAGCTGCTGAGGGACTGGGGCAGTGTTGTTACGGTGGGGAGGGTCTCGGTGTGCCATGCTCTGAGCCCACCCATGGGACACTGCGCTGCCCTCACCTCTGACTGTTGTTGTTGCAGCCTGTTTTCTTCCGTAGAGTCACAGTCTGTTCTGAGTTACCTCTCTAATGTCTCCTTCCCTCTCTGTCTGCCTTCCTCCCTCCTGTCTTGGGCAGCACTGGGTCCTGATTCCTGCTCTGTTGGTATAGAGGAGTAAGCTGGTACGTCTTCTCGTTCTTCTTATGCATCCCTGTTGTGTGGGGCAGCAGGGCCTTCCTGGGAATGCTGGCAGAGAGCAGGGATGGGGCTGGTCCTGGCCATCGGGGCAGGGAAGGAGGGGCAGCAAACCAGCCAGGCTGCACTGCTTGGCTCTGTCCTCACTCCCTTCCCAGTCCTGGCACAGCATCCCTGCTGCTCCTGGGTGCCAGGACACCAGGCAGGACAGCAGAAACCCCTCCCCACTGGCTTCTGCTGTGCCTGGGCTCTGCTGCCTTCTGAGCACCATGAACATCCAGGCCCCTGCTGGCTTCTCCCAGGCTCTGGCAGATAGTGTCCCACCCGTGACACTGAGCCTGCAGGGGATGCAGCCTTGCCTCCAGCCCTTATCTCCCTTATCTCCCGTGGTCAGTGCCAGGGCTCTTTGGCGCCAGGGCTCCATTACTGAGGCTGAACTCCCTTCTCACCCAGGCTCATCCGACTTCACCAAGACGCTCCCCGTCCGCGGCACCGGCAGCCCCACGCAGCCCCTTCTCTTCGAGCAGACCCGTCTGCACCTGGAGGACGAGCAGAGCCTCTCGTGAGCGGGGCCGGACCCTGCCCGTGCCGCCGGGCCCCGCCAGGCTCTCCCGGGGCCGCAGCGCGGGGTCTCGCACCGACACGGTTTCGGCACAGCCCGTGCATGTTTCCTGGCGGTGGGTAGGGGCTGGTGTCGTGTTTTCACGTGGGAGGTGTCTGTGGCGGCCGGGGCGGGGGGGTTCGGGGTTTCGAGTCGGCAGATGAAGGACACTACCGATGTATATTTTGTACTTACCGAGCACAGCCCTTTGCTGTCACTGCCCCTGTACATAGCTGTGACCCTCCCTGCCTTGCCGGGGCGCAGGGCTCCGCGGGAGCGGGGGAGCGCGGGGGTCAGCCCCGGCCCACCCCGGGGCAGGGGCCGTGGGGGTCAGCCCGGTGCCAGCCCGCTCGGGGTGCCCCCCGCGCCCCCCGTTCCCGCAGAGCCTGGCGCTGCCCACGCCGTGTGCCTTGTTCTGCTTCTGCGGGGGGTCCCGGGGCACATCCCCCCCACCTCCCCGTCTATGTTTGTAGTAATAAACCCGTGGAGCAGCCACGCGAGTCCGTGTGCGCCGCAGGGGAGCCGGGGGGAGG
>VZRF01014796.1:576823-610665 GCA_013396875.1 Vireo altiloquus
CTGGGCTAGGTCGGGCCGCGGGCTCCGGGGGCGGCGGGCTGAGGGGCGGTGGCTCCGCGGTAGTTCCCGTGCAGAGTGGTAGTATCAGGCTGGGCCCGAGCCCGGGGGGGAGCCCCCGGGACCGCGGGCTTGTGCGGCCGGGGCGGAGAACCCCGGCGGCAGGGCCGCTGTCCGTGAATGGTCTTGGATGCGCCGGAGCTGATAGGGCCGCGACGCCTCACGCGCTCCTCCGGAGGCCTCCGTGCCGCCCCCTCGCCCCCCATCGGGGGCCGCGCCGTGCCCCATTAACACCCTGCGCCTCTATTGCAGATGCAGATGCGATTTGACGGACTGCTGGGCTTTCCCGGGGGGTTCGTGGATCGCCGTTACTGGTCCCTGGAGGACGGTCTGAATCGGGTGCTGGGCTTGGGTTTAGGCTGTGTGCGCCTGACGGAAGCTGACTATCTGTGCTCGCACCTGACAGAGGGGCCACATCGCGTGGTGGCACACTTCTACGCCAGGCAGCTCACCCTGGAGGAGCTGCACACCATCGAGATCAGCGCGGTGCATTCCCGAGACCACGGGATGGAGGTGGGACACCCGGGAGGGGTGTGCGAGCTCTCAGTTAGCCCAGGGAAGGCACCGCTTCCCTCCTGGGTCTGCCGGGCTGCCCTGGCCAGCCCGGCCGGGGAATGCACCGCAGGTAGAGCTGCCGGCGGCAGGTGCCCGCACCGCCGTGGCATCAGCCTTAGGAACTGTGGCCGGCGTCGTGCCGCAGGCTCCAGAGCATAGCGAGCTCGAGCTCCAGCCTTTCCCGGTGTCCACCCACGCAGGGACGAGCCCCGTGTTACTGCTCGGCCTCAGGATGCAGGCGAGGGCCGTTTGCAGCTGGGGGGGATCTCCCCCTGCCCTGGGCTGAGCGCCCCGGACTGGACCGTGACCTCGGTGTGGTGATGTCGCTGTGACCCGAGTTCCTCCCGTGCGGGAGGCACCTTTCTCCTCCCAGGCAGCCAAGTCCGGCTGATGGCCGGGGCAGAGCGCGAGAGCCAGGGCCGCCCCGCGCGCCCACGGGGCGCTCGGTGGGTGTCGGCAGCCGTGTGAGCAGAGGCAGCGGGCTCTGGGTTGTGGCCTGGTCGAGGGGGACTCGTGGGTCAGCCGTGGTGTACCCACACAGGGCAGGGCTGGAGGGGAAAGTGGGACTCCCCATAGCGGCCTGGGACAGCGGGATCCCCCCCAAAGGGGCAGAAGGGGGAGCAGAGCCAGGGCTGGGCTGAGGGGCTGGGCAGGAAGAGCAGGGGCCTGGGGGGATACTGGGAAGGGGCAGTGAAGGGGCACAGTGGGGTTGAGAGCAGGCAAGGGCAAGGGCTGGTGTGGGAGGGAAGGGGCAGGACCTGGCACAGGGACAGGGCAAGCTTGGGCCGAGGGCTGGTGGACACTGGGTGAGGGTGTGGGGCAGAGAGGGTGCAGGGTGGGGGGGGTTGGTGCTGCTGTAGCCCCTACTGAGCTGTGCCCGTGCTGTTGCAGGTGATGGGCATGGTCCGTGTCCCCCTCTACACGCAGAAGGATCGCATGGGCGGGCTGCCCAACTTCCTGGCCAACTCCTTCGTAGGAACCGCCAAGTTCCAGCTCCTGTTTGCCCTGAAGATCCTGAACATGGTGCCGGAGGAGAAGCTGGCCGAGGCGGTGGCTGCCACGCAGAGGCCCAAGAAGGCAGCCATCGACCACGCTGGAGGGGCAGCAGGACACCTGCATGGCCACAAGGCAGGCAACGAGCTGGCTAAAGCGGGCAACGAGCTGGCAGAGAGGGCAGAGCACCCAGGCGCTGCACAGGTGGGGGCTGAGCACCAGCTCATGGGGCTGGAGGGCCAGGCCCTGGCAGAGCACCTGGCGGGGGCAGAGGCGCTGGAGCACCAGGTGGGGCTGGGCGCTGATGCTGTGGCAGAGCAGCAGCTGGCCGAGGTGATGGAGTGACAGCGCCGTGTTGGCACTCAATTAAAAGTGGGTGAGCTGAGAGACTTCTAATTTTCCGACCCGTGGATGGCTGCAGTGGCTGCCCACGTGATCCCACTGCTCAGCCAGGAGGAGTTGGGTTTGTCTAAAGCAGGGAAAAGCGATTTTATTTTTATGGCCATTAAACTCTTAAGCGAGCTTCCCAGATCAACCTGCACAGCCCCTGCAGAGAGTTCATGTGCTTACGCGAGGCGTCGGAGCCTTAGAATTGCGCTTTGATTTCAGGGACACACTGCTGCTGTCAGGTCCCCCTTTCATTTGTAAGGAACAGAACACCTAATTTTTAAATGCCCCGTCTTGACTTGGACGTGGCTGTGTTGGCCCTGGGCACAGCTCAGGCCTGGGGCTTCTGGTCAAGCACCTCTGCCCGTGTTAGTGGCTGGGCTCCCACTCGGGGTGCTGGCGCAATGGGGCAGCCGTGCCATGAATTCCCTCTGGGGCACTGGGGATGCTCATGTGGGTCCCTACCTGGAGATCTGTGGGAGCAGGAAAGTGGAATAAATGGCTTTGCTGAAAGTTTAACACTTGGGATCATTCTTGAGGGTTGGTGCAGAGCCTGCACTGACCCAGAGCTGGGAACGCAGACGGTGGAGAAGCACAGACCCCAGAGGTGAAGGGCTGGAGCTGCTGATGGCAGGAGAGCTGTGGGCTGGCTCAGGTGCTGCACCACTACAGCCCTTGAGGTTTTGGGCTGCTCCAGAATGGCTTGTGCTCCCCAGGCCTCCAGGCAGGGGCTGGGAGCAGCTTGTCCCAGGTGCAGGAGCACCTCCCAGGCACTGGCTGTGCCCAAGGGGCCTTGGTCCTGGCTGAAACGGGGGCAGCCAGTGAGGAGCCCAGCGCTGCAGCTGCACAAGGCCCTGGTCCATTTCACTTGAGCCCTAGGAGAATCCACAGTTCCTGCAGTCCTGTTGGAAGGACAGGCTCAGCCCTGGACGAGCTGCTTCTGCTTCCCTGTCCCCTCTCTGCCTGCTCCAAGCTCATCCCTGGCTTGGAGCAGCAGCAGCTCCCCCAGGATCTCCCTCCAGCCCTGTAAAAAAGGGTCTGTGGTCACCTCGCAGTGGGGCAGAGCACAGGGCCGGGGCTGGAGCGCGAGCAGCTGGTTAGAGGCAGGTTCTGTGCAGGGACAGACAACTCAAAAAAGGTTTGGTTTAATTGAAGACATTTAGCGAGAGGTTCTTCAATAAATAATGGGCTATGGTGGGGACAGGGCTGACACCTCAGGGCAGGGTGGTAGGAGGGCACACAGACCTGTCAGAGCTCCCTTGAGATGTGCTCCAGTAGTGGAGGGGTTGTGTAAGGGGCAGGAGAGAAACGGGGGACACACACACACACACACACGTGTCAGTCCCAGGCAAGCAGGAGAGAAGAGCTTCATTCTGGTCCAGAGAAAGCAAGTGCTGAGAAAAACCAGGGGCTTGGGCTGCTAAAGAAACTCTCAACCAAGAGCTGTGTTCAGTAAAAAGTGGACAAGCAAAAATATTCCAAACTAAAATATAACAACTGAGGCTTGAAGGGTGTCAGGGGCCCTGGGGAAGCACTGGGGCTGGGGGAGGAACTCCCTGCCCAGTGCCACTGGCACTGCTGAACTACAGGGGAGCCAGAGACATCATATGGGATGGAAGAGATGCCCTCACTCCGAGGGCAGCCCTGGCATTTTGGGGCTTAAAGGTTTCAAAGGCTGGGCTTTTCATCAGTGCCCTGTTTGACTCCTCATAAACACCTCTTTACCTTGCCTTTGAGCCCCAGAAGGACCAGCACCTCCCAGAACAGCCTGGTGATGCTCCAAGACACCGAACATGGCAGCCCCTGAGGCTTCCTGCTCTCCAGCCTGGCACTGGTCACAGCAGCTCATCTCCTGCAGCCTTTTATTACTGAACTCCCACCCAGGGGCTTAGACACTGACAGGGCTTTTTATGGTCATCCAGGCTGCAAGGTCATAATGTGCTTTTTGGCTCTTCTAAGGCTCACCCTGAGCCGTGTGGCACCCCCTGGTCCTGCTCATCCCCTGCCAGCACTGGCAGTGCCGACCCATCCAGGCCCTGCACCTGCTCTGGCATGGATCCCTCTGCTCCAGTCCCAGTTAAAAAATGAGATGGGAGCAAGGAACATGGTGCTGAGCATGGAAGAGCCTTGGCCAGGGAAGGGAGATTTGCCATGGGAATATAGCAGGGCCACTGGCCTGGCTGCAGCTCTGGGGCTTCCACACAGGCTGGACATGAGCTGCTCAGTCCAGCCAGAGGGCCTTGCAGCCAGGACATGTTGGGCAGCCACTGAGAGACTGCCCAGACCACAGCCCAAAGCACAGCACTGAGCAGCTGGGGATCTTCCTCAGCAAGGAAAAGCTGTTGTGAGCTGTGCACACATCCCATCCCTCGAGGTCCTGCAAGGTCCAGCCTGGTGCCAAGGAAGGAGAAAAGGGCTCTGGACCAGACTACACTCCCAACTCCCCTCCCCTGCTACATTTCAACTTGGACAAAGGCAGAAAGATCTATACAGTATAATACATATATATTTCACTATGAAATAGCAATTTCATTCCCTGCCTTCTACTTTATGCATCCTGAATTATATACTTCTTTTTACATCACTCCAGAGGGCTGGTGGGGCTGGGTAGTTTCTCATGCGAGGCAGTTGCTCTCCCTGGAAGTCACCCACAGGACACACCAGCAGCTGCTATGGCAGGACCTAAACATGATTCCCATTCCCCCCTTTCCCCTCACCCAGCTCCCCCCCTTCCCCAGCAACAAGGGCACACTCTGCCCTGCCAGCCAGGGCTCTCCCAGCTCACTGAGCAGTTCCTCAGTGCCGATCCATGAACCTCCCTCAGCTGCTCTCAGCAGCTGTGGATGGAGCAGGAGCAGCAGCTGAACCCCTCAACATCCCGGGTATGGATGGGGAGGAGCAAACCGGAGGCGAGGGAAGTGGTGGGGACAGTGCAACATGCACACGGAGTGGTGACGCCAAGGGCCTGCAGCCAGGCCCGCCCAGCCCACGTGGGGAGCCAGGGCTGCAGCCCCAGGGTGAAGTTCTACCAAAGGTCAGGCCCTGTGGAACAAGGAGTCCCATCCGGGGCCTGGGTCACCGGCCAAGAGCTGTCATCACTGGAACCAGTGCAGAGCTGGGTGGCAGGTGGAAGGAGGAACAATCCTATGGAAAGAAAAGAGGGCAGATGTTTTAGGGAAACACTTAGGGGAAATGTGCTGGGGAGCCACTGTCCTGGAAATGTCAGACACGTGCAATGGCACTGGCAGCAAATGGGGCTCCCAGTTACCGTGCTGGGGCTCTGAGGGCTCAGGCACTGTGGGTCCTGCACGCTGCTCTAGCAGCTGGGGAAAGGAGAGGGAGAGCAGGTTCCACCTGCTGTCGGGCTCTGGGCTCACGTAAACAAGGTCAGAGTTTGATTTCCCTTCAAATGAAACCAGCAGGAGTTCAGCTGCTGGCTGGAGCTGGAGCACAGCCATGCCCAGACACCTTCCACAGCAGCAGGATGAGCTCACTGCAGGATCTCTGTCCCTTTCCAGGGGCCGTGGGGCAGGGAAGGGAGCTGTCCCCAGTACCCACCTGCGCTTCCTGCACACCCTCACTCGGTCACATCGTCCGGCTGTACTCGATGCCACTCTTGGCAGAAATGCCAGACCAGGGCAGGAGGCTGCAGAGGAGGCTCTGGGCTTGTCTGTATATCCTCTGGGGAATGGAGCATGGGCTCAGGCTGGCTAGTGTGGAGCCAATGTGCTGTAGGTAGTCAGTGGCCACCAGTTAAGGACAACAACATTTACACTGTAACTTGGCAAAGAACCTAAATCACTCCTGCACCCACCCTGCCTGCAGGGACCCCTGGCACAGTGGAAGCTGCTCAGCTCAGTCACATCTGCTCCTTGCAATCACTGCCTCCACCTTTATCAGAAGCAGGTCTGCTCTGCCCTGTAAAGGATGGCAATTTGGGAATGGCAGCTCCAGCTTGTGTGGGAAATGCCTCCTCTAAGCAGCTGCCAGTTCCCTTTGCACTCCACAGAAGACTCTGTGAGGACAGCAATCCATCCACCTGCCTGGGGAGGTTGGAACAGACTGGCTACATCCAGGAAGGATGAAGTTTCTTCTCCATGATCTGTCGACCTGACACAATTTCCCTAAGTCAGTGTGGGAGCAGCCTGCTGAGATCCAGGCCAAGGCCAGGCTCACAGGGGATCCCAGGTCACAGGAAGCAAGACCAAGGGTTTCTCTGCCTTGTTCGTGACCAAATCCTGCACCCTACAAGCCAAGGCACACAGAGCACTTTGGCCTAACGCCAGCACTCACTCTCACTGGCAATTAGCTTGCTCCAACTATCCTACACTGGCTCCCTGAAGCATTCCCAGAGGAGTCAGGGACACATGGATCACTGTCAAATCCCTCCAACATCACCTCCCTTCCAGCTTCAGATTAAACCCACGTCTGAGCAGGTTTCACTCCCCACATCTACCCACACTTTGCTGTTGTTAACCCAAAGCAGGGTTTGGCCTCTGCTCAGCAGCCTGCAGGGAAAGGATATAAGATTGTCCAGGGTGGGTGCCCACCGTTGATGTACAGGACGTAGGTGAAGCCATCTTTGAGGACCCCTCGGATGGAATAGTAATAGGGGAGATAGTGGTGCTGTTTAAAGTCTCTGTTTTCATAGAAGTTTATTGCTGTGTTGTTGGTGGTGAGCACGTGCAGGTAGATGGCTTTGCAGTGGTCCTGGGCAGTGGTGGAGATGTGATCTTTCAGACTCTCAAGCAAGAGGGAACCTGTTGAAGGGAAAGCAGCAGGATCACAGCATGCAGTCCCAGGGACCCTCAGCATGAGGGTTTGTGGGGCCCAGCTGAGCCCTCCTGCACCAGTGTCTAAGCAGGGATTGCTGCACACACCTGGAGACCCCAAATCCCACTCTGTTCTCACAGGACCAACCACATGATTTTAATACATGGTCTCACCTATGAGCACAGCTTCAAAACCCAGAGATTTTAAATACACAAACCTCTGACTCTAACCACAAGGATGAGCCAGAACTTTGACAACACTGCCCACCCCCAGCAGAGCAGCTCCTTGGGGAAGGTCAGTGACTCATTTTCAATGGTATCAGTTCCACCCCATAAATTTATTTATTTTAAAGCCATTTGACACAGCAGTGTTAAAACAGGACTTCACAAGCAGGTTTTTGCATTGTGTCTGCTGAACTTCAACCAAAATCTAAGAACTGGTGGGATTTTAAGATGCCTTCTAAGGAGAAGAGTAGAGACACAGTTTCATCCAACCTGGATTTAGTGCAGCCAGCAGGAAAAACCAGAGAGGGGTACAGAGGATACTCCAGCCCCAAGAGACAGACCTGGGGGTTCATCCACACCACCTCAACATGGCACAAAGGACCCAGCAGAACCTGCACGGGAACTTCTCCCAGCAGGTGTGGTAACACCAGGCTAAAGAATCAGCCTGACTAACACACAGGGGAGATGGCTGCTGCTGTTTCACAATTCCCAGGGCCTGCAGGACTCCCTGAAGGACCTACAGAGCAAAAATCAACAGCCCTGACTTCATAGTCACTTGATACTTAGTGAGAATCTATCAGTCAAGGCCAAAAAGCCACTGAGACAGCGACAATAGAGCAGTTCAATTTTGTTATGAGATATTCCAGTCTTCTACCTCACAGAAATCCAGCTGGCCTGTGGTTTAAGAACAACAGAGAACTGGAAACCAAACCCTTTTACAAAAATCAGAGGAAAATTGGTGCTTTAGTGCTCAGAAGCATGGCTGGAGTGAAGAGCATCCTGCATGAAAGGCTCCAGCTTCAAACACCAGTAGAAAAACTCAAGAGAAAGGTCTCAAAAAAAGCAGCAGCAGGTTTTTTTTAGGTTGTGTTGCTACAGGTGCAAGCTCAAAGTTTCTGAGAGAGCATAGCAACACGCTGTGCAGAGGGAATGGATACAGGAAATACTGACTCTGAAAGGAGAAAATTCCAGCAAGATGGAACTGGGGAAAAAAAAATTAGAATTTGGAAATGAAGAGGAGGCTGAAAACCACCATAATTTTAAAGAAATGCCTCTTTACCACCCTCTGTGAACTTGTATGGAAAATTTTCTCCAGTGGCATTTTAATGGAATGTTTAAACCTCTCCAAACACTCCTGGGGGAGAAGGGAGGACTTGGAGGTGCTGAGTTATATCCACTGAAGAGACTCCAGGTGTGCACCCCTGGGTCACGCTGCCAAACCTGGCCTGTTCCCTTCTGCAGATCAAAGATCCACATCCTGCCTGAAATGGCACCAGAAGGGCAGCACTTGGTGACAGAACACAACTGCTCCAAACAGACAGAAAGCCTTTCTGACTCCAGGATTTCAAATGGCTGCAGGAATGCTGCATGTGGCAGCAGACATTCAGGGCTGACTTGTACATCTGAGATTAGATTAGATCTGAGATCTAATCAGGCACAAGTTACACTATTTTTCAGTTCCCTTTGTGGTTTTCTCACAAAAACCAGTTTGTTCTATCTGTTGAAGCTGAAAGGTTAAAAGCAGCTCTGTTTTCTGCCTCAGGGATCAGACTGCTGATACCCAGAAAGAAAATAATTTCAAACCCTGCTCCTGGGTGAAGTTCTTACACTTCCAGTCTCCTCAGCAGCAGTGTGAGGTTTTGGTGTGCTCAGCTGGCCCCTGGGGACACGATGGACAAAGGCCTGTGCTCTTTGGAAATATTTGCATATTGTGTTGTGCCCACACCAGTAAAAACCTCCCAGTGCAGCTGCACCATCACCAGGAATGGGATGTGGGTGAATCACCTTCCCACCTGCTGGTACCAGCCATGGGTAAGCCTTTCCCATAGGGATACTGCAGGGAGATACTAGAGCTCCTTCAGTCACACCTGGCAAACAGCAGCAACAGCTGGCACTTAGCAGCATCTTACCTATTCCATGTTTTCTGAACTCCTTCACCACTCCAAGACTGAGGATGTAAGCAACTTGAGTGTCCACAGGAAAATTGGAGGCTAGGATATCTCCATCCTGAGTAGAGATAGGATAGGTTATTTAGTAAGGTACTTGGGGAGGCACAGGAAAAAGCAAGAACTCTGTACTGGAACACCTGAAAACAAGGCTAAAGCAGGAAACTTCTCTTCACTGCACAGTCTTAGCTGAAGCTTTTGAAATGGAAGTTAAAACATCCAGGCCTGGGGCTATTCCTATTTTCACATCATCCTCCCAGAGGCAGAACACGAACCACGATATTTCCTAGCTGTGTACATTATCTGTGGGTTTAGGGACAGAACACACTTGCTTTCTTTACCAGAAGGACTCCAAGTGCCAGTTCTGGAGTCACCCAGCAGTGTTTAGATCAACCCAGCAAGTCCTTGTGGCCTGCAAGCTGCACCTGAGCTGTGTCAGCTGGAGATCTCTGCACTGCTGTGGAGGACAAGGCACTCCCTGCACTGCCCCTGCTTTTTTTAGTGCTCTTCTCCCACGCTATCTTCACTGACCATCTCTTCTTTTCCTCTCTGCTGCACTGGATTGTCTCTCCTGGCCCCCAAGCTCTGTTATCTCTCAAGTCCAAGCTCTCTGCACACAGGTTACCTGCCCTCAGGGCTCGGCACAGGGACTGTGTAAAGGGAGGAGTTTCTGCAGGAAGTCACCGGACTGACTCACCCAGTACAGCTAAGGAAGCTCTTAAGTAAGAAACAAAGAGGTTTGTGCTCCCACAGCCACACCAGCCATGGCCAGACAACAGTGAGATGCCTGCTGCACAGGCACTTTGGGATTAGCCTGCAGGATCTGATCCCTCAGCTTCCCATGGGGCCATGAAGAGCCTCTGTGGTACCACACAGCCCCCACCCCTGCTCCACTGGCTGGAAATCAGCACGTGCTTCATTCCTTACATTAACTCAGGATCAAGTGTCTGAATAGGGAGGGGAAAACCCCCACCCCAAACAGGTCCCATCCCCATTTCCCATGGCAGGGGGTGGATTCTGTCCCACTGAAGCCCAGGATAGTCACATACCTCTTTGTGCACCTTTGTCCTGCTCTTGATCTCTGCCACTATCATCCCCACGATGGAGCCTCTGTATGTGGCTGCGAGGGAAAAGAACTTCTTGTTGGAAGTGATATCTCGGTACCATGAGTCAGGGTATCTGGGAAGGAACAAAAACAGCAATGTCTGGGGTGCAAAGCCTCTGGGAACAGATGTGAGATACTCCTCAGCTGGAAACAGCTGTTGCATCCCATTTGGTACCATGGGTTCTTTGATCACGTAATGGCCTCCTGCCTCGCTAAGAGAATTGCATTTTCATTTTACAGTCTTTGCCCAGAGCTTTCACATCCATCTTTAGCAAGTTATTTTTAAATGCAAGATCCATCTGCCCTCATCTAAGAGTGTAAGGATCTCATTAATTTCATACATGTGTAAAAAAAATACTGCATATTGGTAGGGAAAAAAAAAAAATCACACCACCAGCCTCCAGTTCTCCTCCTCCTTCTGCAGCTAAAGGGAAACTGCTGTATTTTCATTTATTTCCAAGTGAGAGTTCAGCATGTCCTGCCTTTAAAAGAAATCTACAAACGCAAAATACTATGAATGCTTTTGCTGATTTGTTACATTTTCTTCAATCTTAATTATAATCTGCTAGAATCCTCTATAAACCTTCTCTATGAAGCTAAAGTGAAAAATCCATTAAGTCTCCAGCCGTGGTTTCCCTGGATGCTTTAGGCCAGAAATCTGTCAGTGTACCCCAGAAAAGCTCCTCATTCCTGTGCTTGTGCAGTCATGGGCATTTATCAAATGTGGCTCTGGGGAGCTGACCTGGGACAGGCTGAGATCAGCTTTAAGCCAGACTACAGGAGCAACAGTGATCCAAGGGAAGTACTGCTCATTTCCCCCAGGACATTCAGAGCAGCCCCTCAGGAACAGCTCCGTGCCAGTTTGGTTTACCTCTGAGGGTGCTTTCCCAGCACCACGCTCCAGGACACAACTTCCTTTCACAAGCACAGGGATGCTGTCCTTTTTCCTGGAGGTGTCCTCCTTTCCCTATCTCATTCAGTCTTTCTCAAGAAGCTGATCCATCCCTTTAATTACAAAGCCCATTTCCCTGCCAAAATCTGCATACAGGAAGTTTCTGATGACTCCAGTACACTGTAGGACAGGCAGCAAAGGACCTTTAACAGCAACACCACCACGGTGCACAGAAGATTCCCAACCTGCTGCTGTCCTGGCAACAGCCCTGAGGTGGCACAGACTTGGAGCAGTGCAGGTTCACACCGTTTGTTCCGAGGTCCCCCCCTGCCACCCCAAACCAGTCACGTACTCTATTGGGAACCAGTCTCCACAGAGCTGTTTCACTGTGTCTATGTCATCGTGGCAGAGCAGGCGCAGGTTCACATCCGTCAGTGCAGTCGGGGGCACCTCCTCTGTCATTCACGCCTGCAAGGGAAGGAAGCACGTGAGGAATGATGGAAGCAGAGTCTGATCCAACGGCACCAGGAGGGGCTTGGTATGGATAAAGCTGCTTTTCCCAGAAAAGTGAGTTTTCAGGAGAGACAAAGCAAAACACGGCGACATTAACCTGAGAAGAGCTCAAAGCTGTGCTGGGCACGGGGTAAGCCCAGCTCGCACCTCAGCCTGACCCAGCCTTCCAGCCCTGTATCCATGCTCATCCCAATCCCTGGCAGCACAGCCTGGTGACTCTGCGTGCGAGGAGCACGTGGCCACCAGCCCTTCCAAAAAGGCCATTAAATGAGCCAACGATGTGCCAAGTGTACCTTATGTTGCATGGAGCTCTTCAAATGTCCGAGCAGGACCAACATTTTGTTAAAACAAAACTGAACAAACAGCTTAAAAAGGAAGCACTGCTACAGGAACGTTTAGAAAGTCCTCTTATACAATCCTGCCATCCCCAGTGAGTACATATGCAGAGGATTCCAACTCTTTAAAATGTTCATTTTGTTTAATCTAGGTTGGTGAAATGAGATCTAGTTTCCCTTCCCCTCATTCCTGTGTGCCACAGCTCCTCCCAGCCCAGCACAGAGCGCTCAGATAGAGAAATCCCAGGACACCTTTTCTCCATAGCACTGCCGTGATCTCAGAACACTCTCTGCAATGTGTTCAGCCTTTTTTAACAAGTACCAGAGGGAAAGAAGCAAGTGATAGCTAAAGTGGTTGTAAAAGCATTTGTAGCACTGACGGACGACTGGGGAACATGTTTTAGGCAGGACAAAGCCCCGTGTGAGACAGACAAGGCAAGTGGAGATGGAAGGAATCAGCTCCTTCGTCTCTCTCACTCCTATCCACCCAGGTAAAAGAACCAGAGCAGGATGCAAATTAAAAAAACCAAAGCCACCACCCTTAAAAAACCCAAATTACTTAAAATTTCTACTTTCTTTTCCCAATTTTAAGAGTCTCAAGTCTTGGTTTCAAAGTGCCAAGTTATAAGGGAAAAGCTGCACAGAGCAGTGTTTATCTATGCCCTGCTGTGAAAAGGGATCCTCAGCCCTCCAGTGTTCTTGATTTAAAGCTCAGAGCTCCAGGAGGAACAGATTTAAACACACTCCCCATTGGACTGCAGATGCCATCTGAGGGCTTCAACACAAAAATTGTAACTGGCAAAGTTCCAATTGCCAGTTTGGGCAATTTTAAATTGTCAAACTTACAATGTAGCAATTAATTGTAAATAATTAAGTTATTAAACATACTTGGACAAGCTCTCAGGCACATGGTGGAATACCTCAGTGTTCTGTGAGGGGCCAGGAGTTGGACTCAGTGATCATGATGAGTCCTTTCCTTCAGCATATTCTATGATTCTACTTTGCCAGTTACAGTCACTCTACAGAAATGGATCACTTGTTCCTCTCCAAAGAATTCCTTACAAAGCATCACAGCCACTTTACAGCCTGTTCTAGGACTGTGGCTGCCTGATTACTGAGCAGCCCACAGCATTCACAGGCAGTCCAGGTGCCAGTTTCAAAACAACTTAAGCACCTACGAAACCTGCACTGCTTTTAAATGTCTTTAACACTCATTTTACACTCCCAGAATTGGCTCAAGCCCCCAGAGGCCAGACTTGGAATCTGTACCGCGTTACAGTGGTGCACATGCTCCCCACCCCCAGCCTCTGGTGACCTTTTAAGAAGCCTCAGCTTCACCCCAGAGGACTCTGAAGAAGGAAAGGCAAACATTTGCTGGCTGTGGCTCATCTGATCCACACCACTGGTGCTTGATGATGTGGACCCCAGCCTCATCCCCCCACACTTGCTGAACCCTTTGCTGAGCCATTTCAGAGCTGTGACACACCACAGGATCATTTTCCTTGTAAAGTTTCAATGCTCCTGTAAGGCAACACCCCTTCTCAGCATTAATAAATCAGAGGAAATGAAACCACCATGCCAGAGCCATGGTTTTGCTAATGAGTAGAAAAGGCAGGGCAGCCACTGCCGAGAGTCAGAGCCAGCACAGGACACATTCCGATGAGGATTAGTCCATGTGTATTTAACACCACATTCTCAAAGAGCTGGGTAAGCACTGCGCATTATCCTGTAGCTGAAGCTGGCCTCAGAAGAGTAATCCGTGCCTGTTTTGTTGGACAGAATAATCTCCCTCCCCTCAAATTCAGACACTCAGGGCTGGTTGTGTTTGCAGGGACTCGCTCCATCCATTACCCGACCCAATCCAGATGCTCCAGGACATTTAAAGGACATTTGGGACACTCGTCTGGCACCATGTCCTGCCACAGGGGTTTAGGAAAGCAGACCTGTGCCCTTTCCTCCCTGGCCAGGCGTCGTTGTTGCTAGAAGAGCTGTGGTAAGTCACTGCTATGATCAAGAGAGAAGAAATTCCAGGCAAATCAATTCCCTTCATAGCCAGGTGACAGCCTCTGGGCCTTCAGGGATACCTGGAAAAACACCCAAGAGCAAGTCCTGGTCCTGGGCACAGCCTGTGGCAGTGCTGTCCTTAGCACAGCCAAAGTCCTGAACTCAAGTCTCAGCCAACACAGAGACCTGAATATCACTTTTAGAGTCAACTTCAGAGGACAAAATACAAGTTTGAAAGCACAAAATTAAAAAAACCACAACAGTATGAGTGTAAAACAAAACCCTGGGACTCGATGGAAGTTAAAAGGCCCTTTAGGGGTTTAGAGGTAGCAGCACTAACAACACAAATTCTGACCTTTGAGACCAAATGGTGGCTACTGCAAAACCAAACGCAGCTTCAAGGGACATGTGGTTAACTCAAGGGTGTCCACAGCCACTTTGGAAAAGCCAAAGTGAAATTATCTTATTTCTTTTAATATCTTTTTCTCAGGTGTCAGCCTTTGATTCACATGACTGCCATGGTCTGGGAGGTGACATGGCCAACACCTCCCACTGTCTCCCTTCCCAGGGGGCACAGTGACCTCACCCTTCTGTCAAAACAGGAAGCACTTGCTCAGGAGGATTAGAAAATGAGCCAACATTTCATATTTTATTTAACATTTCATGCTTATGAAGGGATAGTGCAGATAAACATTTGAAAAAGCTCCAAGGACACCCTTTTACAAAATACTACAGTCAGGAGCAAGTAGAACTAGAAACTGAGCATTTAATTCCCTTTCTTACCTAAAACCTGCAGATATTAATGCATAACTACTTCATTTCAAAAATACAGGAAAGCATCAAGGTTTTAAGCATTTTTACTAGTTTTCTGTCTTTCTCTATTGAAACAAATCTAGCAAAATGTTTTGGCCTCAAGTGTATTGGGTAGCTCAGAGGAACCTGTCAAATTCTTATGACAAATATTTAGCAGTAATGAAAGTTGGATGAAAAGAAATAGTAAATGCATTACTAAATAAGCCAACTTGACATATAATTTTAAATTAAAGCACATTGTGAGGCCTGAACTTACTATTTAAAAATAACATCATAAATCTTTGGCATCAATAAGCTCTAGCTATAATGAGCTAAAGAAGAGCATTTCACAGTTGTGTCTAAAAGGCAGCAGAGCCTTTGGCTCCAGCACTGGCCCAAGCTGGGCCTGCAGGAATTGTCCCTGCTCACTCAGCACGATGGAGCCAAGTACAGGCACTGCCATTTCCAACACCAGCACTTCCAGATCCCATCAAGAAAGAGCAATTCTTGTTTACAGACAGGTGAGGAACAGTTTATTTACATGAACCAGATGCTTCACAGCTAAGAGACCTCAGCTCAAGCTTTTCTCAGGAGTGGGAAGTTTTCATTCCTGCTTAGGGCTCTTGTATTTTAAAAAAATCCTAATAAATTCTACATAAGATCACATTATGACAGGCAGCCACACAGAACCAGCACTCTTTCAGCAGGGTGTTCAAATGCAGGATAAAGCCTGATGCTTTGGCAGGCAGCTGCCTAAGCGTGTTTGAAAATCCCTTGAGCACTTCCATACCTACAAAAACCTGGCCAAGTGGTTCTACAAGTTGAGATTTCCCTTGTTTAGCACTATTAAGACATGTTTTAACAATGTTTCTGCCTTGTGCACCCTGCAAAAGTGAGATAGATTTCACCAATGAACAAGATGCTCGTTTCATTAATTTTTATTTTTACTTGAGCTTCCAAGCAGATAAACTCATTAAATTCCCAAATAAAAATGTTATCATCTAGCAACAAATATCATTGAATTTCCTGGCAGAATAAAAGCCAGGTAATCTAAGACTAAAGTCAAATGAATAGTAACTAGGATTGTTTACAATTATAACTCCCAGTAAGGGATGTAATTGGCCTTAAATTTAGTGTTCACACAAAAACCAATGTGAAGGAATCTCCTTCACTTGTAGAAAAAAAGCTGGATCGAAGTTCATCAATACCTTTTACTTTACTTACAAGCTAATTGAAATCAATTCATCCTGAACAGAAAGCAGCAGAGTTGCAGGGAAGAATAAAGAAAAGCCCTGGCAGGCTGTGGGTGTTTATAAATCGATCCCATAATTCAGGCAGCATTGTCCCTACAAGCAGCCAGCACAGTGTCTCAGCACCTCCAGATTAAACAGTGTGGATCCCTGGAGACATGGAATGAAGATTTTCACCCTCAGGAATTCAAAGCATTCACTTTGAGCACACTCCTGTTGGATTATTAAGGATTATCTGCTGTCACAGAAGGAAAAGATTAAGTTCCTGCAGGCAAGCCCTGAGGACACACCACGAAGGGACTGTTCCAGAGGAACGGCAGTGACACCAAACAACCCACTGGGCACGGGGAGCACCTGGGCTGGCCCTGTCCTGTCAGCTCCTGCCCAGCACTGCAGGACATGTCACAGCAGCTCTGTTTCACTTTACAGACACTCCCTGGAAGATCTGCATGCAGGGACAGAGATGGATTTCCTTGTGCCTGGTACCCTCATACCAGAGGTGCTGCTCCAGTGTCACCACCAAATCCTTGTTTATGACTCCAGTGTGGACAGTCCTCAGATCCCAGTAAGACAATATTTCGAGGAAAAAAAAATTAATAACATTTGGCATCCTCTCTCACTTGTAAATAAATAGGATCAAACAAAGCCCAGACAGAATCTTAAATACCAAAAATGCAGGATTTTAGCTGTGCCTGAGCACCACAGGACTGAAAACAGCCATGAACTCTGCTATTATCTTCCAGAACACAAACAGGAATTTTCACAGCTATAAGTCTCTCTACCTTGTGCCATCTGGCACTGGGGATTTGATTTACATTAAACCACTCAGTCTGAACCAGTCTAATTTCACGAAGCAGTAAAGATTTCCCTGCTGCATTTCATTTCCAGCTTACTGTGTTTGTAGGTTACTGGTCTCGCAGGGAATGTTCCACATGGACACCTCTGTCACCAAGCTCCTTTCATTTCAATGAAAGTGCAACTGGATTTGAAAACATCATGGACTCATTACTAAGAATCTCAAAGAGGTGCTTCCAAGACTTAGGGCAACATTATCCAAGAAACAGGAGTCAAATTTTTAAAGATGTTTAAATACTTGGCTTGACAGTTTCTTGGTACTACTTCAAGTAGGGTCATAGAATTAAAAAAATGTAGGTTGGAAAGACCTTTTGGGGTTGAAACCAACTTAGATCAGGTTGCTTAGGCCTACATAACGTCAGTGAGGAGCAAATCTCTTCACCCTGCCTGGAATCAGACTAGTTCCTTTGGATCTAAAGGCACAACTGGAAGCTGGGGCACCAAACGTGCTGCCTGCACATGCTCTGCCAGCGTGCAATGCAAGCACACCTCGACAGGCCATTTGTTACCCTCTGTTTATCACATTTAATGCTCCTGCTCCTTCTAGGAATGCTAGGTTCATTTAGGACAGGCAGCACACAAACCCCAGAAGGTACAGCTCCCCTCATTCCCACCTTGTTATGCAAACCAACAGAGACCGGAACAGCCACAAGCAGAACAGTTATTGTTTCACCTCCATCCCTGTACACTCATCACATCCCACAGGAGTGCTGCCCAAAACCACCAGCACTCAATTCCCTACATTAGCAGAAGCTTGGAATGAGTGAGATTCTTAATGAGAAATCTAGGACAAAATGACTGATTTTGTACCCTGGTCTGAAAAAAATGCAATAACATGGGTGGAAGCAGGCTCTGATTATGTGACTTTACAAGAGCTCAGAACAACTTTTGATCCATGTTTTTCTGCTATTTCTACCAGAATCAAAAGCACTGAGCCTCAGAGCCCTTCATGGACCCCAGGTCACTCAGGGGTGTGCACTTGCTCGAGACTTGGAGCTCCTCATTATTTCGATTCCTTCAATAGCAGCTTCTTTCTGTGCAGAAAACTGCTCTCCTCAAGCACCTGCCCCGGCACAGCTCCCCAGGCTGTCACATGTGGAACACACGAGGTCAATCTGCCATGAGCATCCCATCTGCCCCCAAAGCACATCCCAAGCACTAATGGGATTCTCTCGAGGACATCACTCTGGAGAAAGGAGTTTGTCAGCGCCTGGACTTTCTTCTCCAGTAAATCCATCCAGGGCAGTGTGCTTGACCAGCACTCCACAGTGGAGGAGGGCAAAACCCAGTGAGCTTGGGGAAGACTGTGCTGTAAAGAAAGCTGAATTCATCTCAGCCCCAGGGCAGCTGGAGGGTAACCTTGGGTTGAGATAGACACCTGCACTGGTGAATTGTCAGGAGCCCCGAGAAAATTAATAAAGAATCACATCTTCCTGAGAGAGCCAGAGCAGTGTAGGGGAAACATACACACAGCTGAGCCCAAATTATAAAACCTGGGCAGTTAAAAAAAGGAAATTCTGAAGGAAACAAAGCAGGCTTCAATCTGTGTACTCCTTCCTGAGCAGCCTGACAGTGAGCACACAGAGACCAGGAACAGGCACCACATCTGGATTTGGATTCAACCATACACTGCCATCACTGTGTTATGCTTCTGCTGTGATTTCAGCATGTTGCTGTATCACCCTGCTAAATCAGACTCCCACCGAACACCAAATATACCAAACAAGTCAATTGGATATAACATCCTCCTCATGTGGAACAGCTACAAGAGCTTGGCCTGAGCACATTGAACTCTGACAGCCAGGAAGGTAGCGCTGTCACACACAACCTGAGAAAACTATCCTGGCTTTCAGCCCTCTTCATAAAGGCTCACCCGAGATGGCTCAGACTATTTTTCCTCAGATCTGAAATTCTGAAAACACCATTCTAAGAACACATTTGTGCCTTGTCTCCAGCTCCACACAATTTTCCACTCAGCCCGAATCGAGGTGTGCACACCACAGCACTGAAAGCCTCCAAGCCAAACAGAGAATCACTGTCATTAACACCTTGGCCTCCTGCCATGAAGGATCAGGATTTGAAACAGTCCCCAGAAGGATATTAAGAAGTGAGAAGGCAAAATGTAGTTCTACCTGTGTTGCAATCAGTGGTTATTTATTAGAAATAAAAAACACTTACTGTTAGTGAAAATCCTTTTATACTTGTATCTCTGATCCTCTGCACACTCCGAGTTGGATGTGTCAGACTCCCAGCAGCAGAAACATTAATGTTTTGCATGTGGGTCACTTTCAGAGCTGTTCTTTCACTTTACAGCTCTGGAAACATTACTGGAGCCGTGGATTTCACAGGAGCTGGTCTCCAAATAAAGTGTCTCTAAAGCACACTGCACAAGGCATGGCTTCCTGCTGCCCCAGATACAGCAATTCCTCCGGGGAATGGCAAACAAGAATCTCTAAGAGGGTTTTGCTGTTAAATCTTTTCTTGTTAAGACGAGGAAGGGAAAATCTGCTTTGTGACAGTGGCACTGTGGGGAGTTCAAACCCAAGGGTCACAAAAGAGGCACATTGGCAACAGGCTCCTCGCCGGAGGGGAGGTTTAATACACAGCAAGTTTCCAATAGGCAGCTCTTCCTCCAGAAAACAAACAAAAAAAGCCCAAACGATCCCTCATACCTGCAGGCCCGCTGCCGTTTCTGAATTAGAATAAACAGCCACACAGAAGATGTGTGTAGTGACTGAAAAAACAGCCAGAAATTCAGCCAACAAACCCCTGGAGAAGGGAATTTGAGGCTGCCTCCATTTCCTACACGCTGTCCTCATTAGGGAGCAGCACCGGCAAAGCCCATCCCCCACCTACACCCTCACAGGAGACACCAACACAACTTCCAGAGGTTACTGCAAACGAGGTGCTTTAAAATAAAACAATTTTGAAAAAGCTTGAAAAGGACATTCCTTCCTCAGTTGTCAGATAAGCACCCCAAACTTAACACCTCTCCAAGATCCCGACTTTAAAATTTGAGCCAAAATGGCTCCTTTTCCTCTCCTTTTTCAGCAGTTCTCCAAGCATGAGACTCTCAGGTTCAACTCAAAAACTCCAATGCTGCTGTTTTAAACTAGTAATATTTTAAGTGGATTCTGGCATAGGCATCTGCTCTGACAGTCACAGTAGTAAGCTGAGAAGAAATAAAAAAACTTAATTAAAAGCTGATGATGGAAAACTGAGCAGCTCCTGTTCCTACCTCTCTGCAGGGAGGAAAGTGGGTGGGGAGACACAGAGCAGGACATGAAGCTCTAGGACTTTTTGCAACACTCTGCATCGAAGCCACCAGACATGCTGTGACTGATTAAAAGACCAGGAAGGTAGGAGTGATCCCACGCTGAGAATGGTTTTGGATTAGCACTTGGCTTCCAAGTTTGTAGACAAGGTGCTCAGCTAGGGCAGATCTTTTTCTGCTGTTACTCTGAACAGCTGAAGCCAAATTAGTTCTTTAAAAGCATCTGAACACGTCACTGAAGGGAATCCTGTCCCTGACCCAGGGCTGCCTCCAGCCCAGCCCCTGTGATCAGCAGGAAGGCAGAGCTACGAGGATTTTTGAATCATCTCTGCCAGGAAGTCTCTGAGTTTGCACCTATAATTCCTCAGGTATTTACAACAGCACTGTCACCCAGAGTCAGCCTTTGCAACCACAGTTTCACCTGCTCACTCCATAAATTACACTGGGAGTGGCTGGGGTGAGGGTTAGAGAGGTGGAAAATAGGCAGGAAACGAGAGAATGGCTTTTATGGTGACAGGACCAGCTCCCATCCGAGCCCAGCACTGACTCACTGACTGACAGACCATACTGGCCCAACCCCTGTATTCATAACACCCCCCAAAAAAATTCCCCACAAAATAAAAAAAAATCCCTATATGCAAATAAAGATCATCCTTACTGGAAAAGAAATAACACCAGATTTGAGAGAAGCACCAGACTCTGTTAATAAAAATAAATGCACATGCTCTGTTAAAGGCTTTTGACTAAAGACCATTTTCTGAATTCCACTGGCAGTTCCCACAATGTTTCATCTCATCCGAGTCCAGCCTGGATACCAGAAGTCAGCATGATTGACACTGGTTTAGGAAATAAGTGAAAATTAAGAATGCCACAGGTTTTAAGAGGCATTCCCAGGACAGCTGCTTCCCAACAAGTCAGACATGAGAAATCAATTTGCCTAAAACACATCAAACAACCTGGTGAGAGAAACAGCAGCAACTTGGAAGAGCAAAACATTGTCTCAGCACCACTACTGAATGTTTCTTTCTCTGCCACCAGGTATGGAAACACTAATTGGAGCAGTTTACAAGATATAACAGAACTACTTTTTAACCTGCAAGAGAAAACCTTCTACTTTTAAAGTCCCTCTCACTGCTTCTGAGGGGGGTGAGGCTGCTCAGGCTTATAATGTAAATGAGTTCACACATTAATTATAACACATGGGGTCAGCAGTTGGGGTTTTGGGGGGTTTTTTTGGTTTGTTTTTTCTTTTTTCACCTCACTTGTGAGAAACCTTCTGGAGTTTATTCATACAGACAACTGAAAAACACACCATGCACTAGTGCTCCCAAAATGCTCCCACAAGCATCCTCCATAAAGGCTTCTGAGGATACTAACCCGAACTAAGGAGAGGCTGTGGCATGAAATTGATTACAAGGATTAATTAGATTAAAATAACCTAGGATGAATCCATAGTGAAAAGAGAATCCATTCAGCAGGTTCATAACAACTAGACGGAAGAAGAGAGGAACAGACATGCAACAAAACTGGCTGATAATCCTTTAGGAGAGGGCACAGATCTCCAGGATAAAAATCTAAAGCTATTGGTAAAATCTAAAGCTATTGGCAGTTGCAGAAAGATCCCACAATGCCAAAAGCCAGATAAATCTGAGATTAAAAATGGAATGCAGCTTGAAGGAATGCAAACATTTCCAATTTGTGTTGACCACTGTAAGGGGGGAAAACATCCACTCACAGTGAGCTCCCTGAGAACATTTGGTGCTCAGCAGCGACTGAGGGCACCAGGAATGATCAGAACAGAAAGGGGAAAAGACTCATCTAAAATGAGTCTGGTCTGAGGTAAGCACAGATATTTAAGGCCCCTGTGTGTCTGTGGATAAAATAATACAGGGGAAGGGAGAGTGGCCAAAATTCAGATCACCCAGAACGGGCTGGGAGCTGCTGTAGCACAACAAATCAGGATAAGCCGAGAGGAACAGAGCAGGCCGAGTTCAAACTCAACAGAATTAATACATTTAGACAGTTTGCAGCGGGATACGATAATAATCTGACGCCTGTAATCAAGAGTGGATGGTCCAAGACACGTTTTAGCTCCTGGCTGGACACAGTAATCCGGTGGCCTCAACACACACCCCGCAAACAGAGGCAGCCGAGCAAACCAAGCCCGAGCAACTCCTCCTCCCCGGGGAAACAGCCGGATCCAGCCGGACGTGACATTCCCGGCTTTCCCGTGGGAAATTCGGCCGCGAAGGAAGAGGAAATGGAGAAGGACACAGGCGACGACAATGTCACCGAGCTCTGCGGTTACCGGGAAGGACAGGAGCACATCCCGAGGGCCCTGCTGCGACCTAGGGGCGGGGGGGGCAGGGGTTGCCATGGCGATTGCGCCGGGTCTGGGCCCGTCCCGGGAGCAATCGTCATGACAACGCCAACCCCCTCACCCACCACAGAGACCCCCCCAAACTCTTCCCCGCTCACCTGGGAGGGGCGGCGGACGCGCCCTCAGCACATCCCGGGAGGCGGAACCGGACGGAGGAGCAATGGACGCGGACACCGCCGGCACTTCCTCAACCGGGGCACCGCGCAGTAACGCGCCTCCCCATTGGCTGGAAGGCGGGCACGTGACCGCAGAGCGGCGCGCGTGCGCACGGGGCGCGCCGGTCCCCGGAGGCCACGTGGGAGGCGCCGAGCGGGGATCGATTATCGATCGCTGTCGATAATAACGGGACGGGGAATTAAAGGGGCGGCTTCGAGCGCAGGCGCTCGGGAAATACGAGGTGGGGCTGGGCATGCCCCGGCGTCACCCGGCCGGAAGTTTCTCTCAGCCTTTCAAAGGAAAAGGAGGCAGAACTATCACAGTACAAGGACTTGATGACATTAATGGTTCTCTAATCCTGAAATTATAAGTTCTTAGGGGTTTTTTCTTGTTGTCGAAGCTCTACAAAGTGAGATGAGACGGGATATTTCAGTTGGAAAGTACCTACAACCAGTGCATAGTCCAAAAGATATTATTTAAATATCTAATTTGATTTAATTAAAAAGATACTATTTTTATTCTGATTTCAACTAGATGAACTGGAGGTTGGACTAGGTGATCTCCAGAGATCCCTAACCATTCCATGATTATTGTTCACCTTCCATTTCCACAGTTTCCTTTCCAGCTGTTCCATTCAGATCACATTTTCCCACCTTCCAGCTAATTTGCCCTGGTTTTTTGCAGACAGTGTAGAACCACAGGTACTGCATCTCCTCACACGAGGACAGCAGCAGCAGAGGCCTTTGTCACCATCTCTGATGTGCAGAAAGAACCCTTTTCCTGCTGTTTCACCCTGCAGACGAGGCTCAGAGAAGCACAGCAAGGCAGTAAAGGGTCTGGACACCTCTGTCGCTCTAAGAGCAGCAAGCTCTGCTGTCCCTCCCAGCATGATTCCATGCATTCCCTGCTGAGCTCAGAGCTGGCCAGCACAACACTGCCAGCCTTTAGCCAGTTTTCCAGCCAGCATTAACAAAACACCCCAGAAATCACCCCAAACTTTCAAGAACCACTGACTGAGGTGTGTAAAGGGCATTTCCCCAGCGGGGAGCTCGATGGGTCACTGCAGCCACAGAGGGGTTTTGTCCTCACCCCAGCACAGGCCTGCTAAGTTGGACCTTCTAATCACTGGAAAGAGAAAAATCCAATTGTTTGAAATTGTTCTAATTCTTCTAATTGTTTGAAAAAGAAAGTGGCAAATTTTGTTTTATGCTTCTTAAATTGTTTCCTTTAATAGGAAGTGCTGCTTTACTCTACCTTGTGCTTCCAAAACAAACGTTTGTCTTCCAAAAATATACAGTGTACACATACTCTGTAGCTATAGATACAAACATTTACAAAGAAACAAGCAGGCTGGAGTGGAATAGCTTGGAAAAAAATCACAGGAGGCCTTCCCTTCTGGCCCTCCCAGGGCTCACCCTGCTGCAAACAGCTCTGGCTGCTGCAAAACACAGGATGGAAGAATATCACACCCTTGGAGCAAAAAACATTTCCACACACTGCCAGAGCTTTGGAGTTGTTGTTGACTAATTCCATCCCCTCCTTTTGTCTCTATGCCTTATTATCTCCATCCCACATCCAGACCCACCTCAGCCCCCATGTGCTGCCCAAGGGTAGATCTCTGGGTGCAGGCAGAGCTCAGCTTTGCTCCAAAGAGGAAAATGTGGTTCCCAGACGTTTGGTTTTGTCTGCGAGGCTTCCTCAGGCTCAGGGAAGCTGGGCCAGTGTGCAGTTAGCGGATGGGGCGGTATGGGAATGTCATTCCTGGGATGAAGGTCTGCACGGGGTGGGCAGGGAGCGCAGGGTGAGCTGGCAGCGCTGGGTGTGCAGGGTACCCCAGGGGAGGGGTGTGGATGTGGGGGTAAAACCCTGGTGGCAGAGCCCCGTGGGTCGGCTGCTGTACTGGACCTGAAATCACCAGCTGGAGCAGGCTGTGGAAAGAAATTCAGACAGGAGGTAGGATTATTAGAGGAGTTTTTGTCATAGCTCTAAGGGCAATTCACATCCAACACACAGCACTGCTGAGAGCTAAGAGAACACTGACACAATTAGGTTCTTTACAGCTTTCAGAAGACTTTTTTCCCTTCTCCTCCTGTTTTTTTAAAGCTCTGCTCTTTGCAAAAAGGCAAGAGGCAATTGAGCTTAGAGTAAGGCAAGACCAGTGGGGAATTAGGGATGGGACAATTTAGGGGCAGGTTCCTCGCTGGAATTTCATTTCCCTTTCTGTGCATTTGCTCTAATACAGGCTGGGCAAGATCACCTACATGTGGGAGCACTGAAGCCCCTTTCTGTCAGGAATCCAGGGAAGAAGTAGCCAGCATTGTGTCACCTTCATCCTTGTGCTAAAGTGCATGTGAATAAAGGCCAAATTCCACAAAGATGAATTTTTAGAGGAGATTTTGTCTCAGCAGCCCTCGAGTGTCTTGGAACATGCATCAAAGCCAACACAGTGCAAAATGTCTCTTACTTGTTATGTGGTAGCCTGGAGCACACAGTCCTCAAGTCATCTGAAAGAGGACAAAATATTAACAATAAAGATAAAGCAGAAATTAAGAGTGGTTTTCTTCTCCGTTGTCCTTTCTAGGAAGGTCAGATTACTGAAGTATCAGTAATTTTACTGAATAATTACTAAATAATCAGTAATCTTTTATCATCACCCGTCAGCAACAGATCCAGAATCCCTCTCTCAGACCCAAAACCCCCAGAGAAGAGAAAGTGTTTCTCCATTTTACTAACTTTCCCCACCAGACCCTTTATTGTATGTTTGACATTTAAGACAAACAAGACTTAGGATGGATTTTGCAATACCAATACCCCAATGAGAAGTAATTGAGACACAGGAAGAGCAAGGTGTGACTCTGCCCACTGAATGTGGCACTTTATGATGGGAAAGGCATCAGGTCAAAGCAATGCAAAGCTTACCCAGTGCCTGTTTTGTATTGGTTTGGAGTTTCTTAACAACTGCTACTGTAAAGAATGGGTTGGGTTTTTTTTTTTTTCCGGAATCTATAAACTAGAAATTGCACCTTTTTTACCATCTTCAAACTTCTGCTAAAGCAGAATAAGGAATTTAACAACATATCCCGTTGATAAAGTGTTTTCAGGAACAGCTTAACAACAAACTCCTGCCTTTGTAGATAAACACAATCCCAAAACACTGAAATATCTGCTACTTCAGCAGCCCCTCACACTGAATTACCTTGCACAGTAAGAGCAAGTGCTCAGAATGTACCAGCTAAGAACAAACATAGCTGAAATCAGCCCCCAGATCAAAAACCACCAATTTCTGCTTGTTCTTATAACACTCAGAGCTACTTTATAGGATTTATGTACTTATATACTTTATAAGATCAGGAAGAAGAACATTGACATTTGACCAGCAGCACTGGTTCAGCCAGGACAAAAGCATCAGATCCCTGCTTAGGCAGATCTCTGCAGCTGGGGTCTGCACTAAATGTCCCAGCTGTTGGAGAGCTTCAAGCCTTCTGGTCTAACCTAAAATTGCCTGCTTTCAAGAGAATATAACAAGAAAAGAGTCTGTGTGGCTGACCCTGCCCTGTGTTGGGCCAATTCCCTTTTACATCTCTGCAGGTCTTTTGGAAAGAACTGGCTTTGGAGACAGGAAAGCCAGACAAAAGCCACATTAGCAGCCTTTTTTACTGAGTTTAACTGAATTTGGACACACTGTAATGGGGTCTCATTACAGGCAAGCTGAAGTCCCAGAATTTTCAGATGAAGAGGTTTTATTTGCTTTTCAAATTCTTTGTCTAGCACACCCACCCAGGGGTTTATGTGCTTCACGGACTCTCCTCCAGCAGGCAAACTCAGAGAACTTAAACTGAAGCAAAATCAAATAGTGCTTTTTAAATAGCTACAGGCAATTCTGAGGGGAACAAATTGTCCCCATGCCAGGCAGCCAGATCCAATCCCCCTGTGCAGGGCTGTGGATCAGAATCCAGCTCTGCAAAGCAATGCCTGACTCACCCACAGCAGTGATCTCTCCTTTCTTACTCTCCATCCAGCTATTTTCCCTGCACTATTTTGTGCACTATCACTTTCTAAGAGGGGCAAACTACTAACTGTGCTGTGAACACCTTGATCTTTACTTCCCTCACCCCAAAACTGCCTCTTACAACTTCTGCACCCCAGAGGAGGAGAATCCCAAGCCAGGTCTCTACCAGCCCCACGGACAACTCACCTCTGGTGCACAGGAGTGCTCCTGATGCCATGGCCACTTGCAAAGCCTGAGCCAGCCTGTCCAGAGCCAGTTCAATCTCTTTGGATGCATTGAGAGGATTGAGTTCATCAGACAGTCTGTTAATGTCCTCCACCAGAGGAACCACGTGGTCAAAGGGCACGAGCCCCAGGCGCCCATAAAGGTTTTTCTCTGTTAAATGCCCCTGGAGCATCATAAGAACCTGCAGGACACTCAGATGCAGCTTGGAATACAGCTGGTGGCAATCTCTGTCTTCTCCTGAAGTGGAGTCCTTGGCAATTTTGTTGGCAGCCTGTCCATTGGAGAGAGAGGCTTTCTTCTTCCTCTTGTAAGCCAAGGGAGCCTTCACGCACCAGCGGATCAGTCCAGTCAGAGGGGTGAGCTCCAAAAACCCTATGGGCAGGTTGGCTGCAATGGGAGTGTTCAGAAAGGTGATGAGGATCAAGCGAGGGTCTTCAAAGATCCAGGAGACGATCAGCTCGAGCAGATCCGAGGGAGGGATGAGGTCATCTGGAGATAGGAAAGTTATGGTTGGGTAAGCTGAGCCTTGCACTGAAGCACAGGACTTTAATTTAGGCTCTAATTAGTCTCGCACACACACACATTCTACACTGTCACAATTAGGACTTCAGAACTGCCCTGATTCTGCTATTTTTCTTGAGACACCAAAGGTAGTTTGTTCCAGGGAATACACAACCATGTTCCTGTCAGCTTCATCTTCCCCACCTATTCCAAAGACACCACCAAACACTGGTATTTATCCCCTTTCCCAGCAAGGCTTCTTTTGTCATTTTCTTCTCTGCCACCCATCATCTGCTCATTTTTTCCCTAATTTCAGTCTCCATTTATCCCTTGCCACAGGAAGTACAATGGGCAAGGGAAATAGGAAAAACTTGCTGGATGAAGAGAAGGAAGTGCCAATGATTTAACTCATTTCTTTTAATACTTACTTACCTAAACAAACGTGTCTTGTGTGGAAAAACACAATGCAACAACACAATCACACGACATGTAAAGGATTATAAAATTATGTAAAGCTTCAGATGAGAAGTGAAAGATGGTCATGAACTTGACTGCAGACAAGAAACCCTGACACATCATCCTGTCACAGGGGGAATGCTGAGTTGGAAGAGCAAGCTCCCTTTTCTTGTGGCACCAAAAACATCTCAAATAAATTAAGGAATCTAAAAAATTACTTCCTATGACTCAAGTTATTTCCTTTCTGACGTATCTTCTGACATGATGATGGAATATAAAATATGCTCTGAGCTCTACCAAATACTTTATAGAAACAACGTAAAGGCTAAGCCTGAACCTCTCTCTCACTCTCAGTAATGCCAAGCTGTTTATCTGGAGAGGAGTGTGCAAAGCCCTTCCTTTATCAATAATAGTATTTACTTTTCTGGATTATAGGTGGTGCTGGTATTTAGTGTATGGTTGTTCTCTGGTGTACCATGAGCTCTCCGTTGCTGAGTAAAGCTAAATGAATCTTATTTTAGATACCTACAAGTGTCTGAGCAACAACCTGAGACAGGTTGTACCACTGGCAGGTCACACATACAGTTAAAGAGTACACTGGAGTCCTGTTGTTGATTGTGTTTCTCACCACTGCTCCACAGAAATCCTCCTCCAGCTTGCACACATTCAGAACTTGTGTCTCTCCCCTTTTTGGAAGGGATCACACTGACAGGCAGTCCTGAGTCTCTCTCAGGGCTGACTGAGCCCAGCCAGATCAACTTTCACTCCCAGAGCTGCTCAGTCAATAAGGTCCCCATGTCCTTTGCCCTCTGTGGAGGACAACGCCCTTTGTGCCAGATGTTCCTGGCTGCTTCTCCAGCAAAAACTCTCCCTTGTTTCCCAGAGAATCCCAAATCCAAATCCCTGGAAGTGTTCAAGCCCAGGTTGGATGGGGCTTGGAGCAACCTGGTCCAGTGGAAGATGTCCCTGCCCATGGCAAGGAGTGGAACACGATGAGCTTTAAGGTCCATTCCAACCCAAACCACACTGGAATTCTAAGTCAGCCACAGAGTGGTTATTTTTATTCTCACCCCAGTGCCAGATGAGGCAACAGCCACACCCCTGAGCTGCTTCTGGCAATAATTACATGGTAACACCTCTTTAGGATTTAAGCAGTTAAATCTCTTGCAACAGTTAATTTGTGTGGCATTACACTGCACCTCTTACTTCAAAAGACACAGCTGGGAAACACTTACCTGAAGAGAGGTCGTAGAGAGCGGTGACTGATGTAATGAACTGGCAGCAGAAGCGAGGGCTGGCAGTGAAGATCTGCTTCAGGGTCTGGATGGAGCCTGGCACCAGGTTGCAGTAGTCATCGACCAGGGCTCGGGCCAGCCTCACACAGAACACAGCTGGGGTCCTCTGCAGGGACAGAACACAGAGGACACCAGGTTAGACCCTGTCCCAGGCTGCTTCAGCAGCTGTGTCCTCACCTTCCCCACATGGCACTGTGGTTGCTCTCAGCACATCAAACACGCTCACACAGAAATAAAATCACTGTATTGCACTATTAAAATAGATGGTGATATTCTGAGTTTACGTATCTGTGGTTTAAAATTGAAACCTTTTAGATCAATATTTTGACTTTGATGTTACTACTTCAGCAACATTTGCTCCCTGTGAGGGTGGTGAAGCCCTGGCATAAGTTGCCCAGAGAAGCTGTGGCTTCTCCAACCTGGCCTGAGAGCGTTCAGGGCCAGACTGGACAGGGGTTGGAGCAACCTGGGATAGTGGAAGGTATCCCTGCCCATGGCAGGGCGTGGAATGGGATGAGCTTTAAGGTCCTTTCCATCACAAACCATTCAGTGATTCCATGATTCTAACATAGGTCTGTAGTTCAACTGGTTCAGTTCCAGAGCAACTAGTTCAGTTGCCATGCCTGATATTTTTAATGTGGAAAATATTCTGTGGAATCCTCATGTCACTTAAAAGCTGCCATATGAAAAAAAAGAAAAATGCACCTTCTCCTGCTATCCAGGTTATATCCCATCCTGCCCTCCCAAAGGCTCACCAAGTGGGAGAAAAGGGACCCCAAGGAAACAGTGCTGGTCTGCCTCCTCCCAGCCTTCCCTCCCAGCACAGCCTCCCTGCTCTTGCCCTTCTGCCAACTAGGTGACTTCAGCACATCCCACAAGGGCAGCAGGAACAAAGGTGCACTTCCCAAAGCCCACAGTGGGGAATATCAATGGGGAAGGAGAAGACAGATGAGATCCTCCACTGACTGCATTCATAGAAGATAGACACAGGTATTTTGTGCCCAAATTTCCAGAGAGGAGTTTGCCTCTTCTACACACAAACCTGCACATCAGGAAGGGTTTATTTCCCAAACTCTAGAGCCAGCTTCTTCAGGCAACATGTCCATGAACTGCCAAGGTTTTTCCCCATGTTGGTCAAACCCTCCACTGAGCCCTTTCAATATGCAGGGTTTGGGGGGGATTATTAAAACTTTCACTGACAGTAAAAAAACCATCCAAACACTTTTTTTTTCTTCCATTGCAGCACATGAATGGATCGGCAAAGCTCTCCCCAGTGCCAGAGCACAGGAATGGACATGAGCACAGACATGGGGGCAGCACCCTGCGCCCAGCTGTGCCCCAATTCACTGTACCCACCCTGGAGCATTCCCTGCCCCCTTCCCCAGACCATCCCTGCCTGCCCAGGAGCTGTACCTGCAGCCAGAAGGCAGCACACTCCAGCACAGGAACCCTGCAGACAGCCACTGCCATGGAAACCAGCTTCCCCAGCAAAGCCATCCTGTTGTCATCAGCTTTGTTCCCTTGGGGGCTGAAGAGAGATGAAAAAATGACCTGCCGGACCGAGTCCTTGGTCTGCTCTTGGAAATAATTGCACATGATCTCAAGGAGCTGAAGTTCCTGAAGTGGGTTCAGTTTCTGAAAGAAAGCAAAGTTGTAAAATACACTGAGCCTCTTGAAGAACCAAGAACCAAGTGAAAAGACAGGAACAGTAAAGGCTGAGAGCTTCCCTTTGGGGTGAGGGACTCAATGTTCATGCACAGCACACACACTCAAGCTTCTTGAACCACCACTGCATTTATGTACTGAAAAGCTTTAGGTTTCACTTGAACACCTGGATATCCAAAACTAGCACTTGCTTCACCTGCAAGTACTGCCCACCAACTGAGAGCTGAGACTGACATTGCTGGGGGAGAAATATTTCCTGCCTCTGCAAATAACAGCACCGAGGACACTGCTGGGCAGCTGGGGCGCCAGAGCCGGACTTAGCAGCACATAGGGCTGCAGGGCCGTGTACCCCAATAGCCACCAGCAGCTGTGGTTTCTGATTGCTGGTCTCTGAGATCCCCATCCCAGCTCCATCCCACGCCTACCCACAAACCCTGGTACGGCCCAGCTCCAGCAGGAGAAGGCTGTGGGCAATCCCCAGGGCCACGAGGTCTGCCGCACCTCCTCCGGGCCCTGAATCCTGGCCAATCCATATGGGACTTCCCAGCCAGCCCCGTCCCTGCCAAAAAACCTGGGTCACCAGCACCCGCGGGACTCCGTGCTGTCCTCTTGAGGCCTCAGTCTCCAGCAGCAGCCCCTCAGGAACCCCATCCTGCCCATCTAAGCCCTCAGTCTCCAGCAGCAGCCCGCGCCGGAGGGAGCCTGTCCAGCTCTGAGGCCCGAGGCTCCAGCAGGGATCCTGTCCTGAGCTCTTGGGGCCCGCGTCCGCTCCCAGACCCCCGTCCCGCTCTGCCCGGGCTGTCCCCGCCGCACCTTGGGCGGCGCGCCGCGCTCCTTGGGGACCTGGAAGAGGAACTCCTCGAGCAGATCGGTGGGGCCCTTGTCCACGAGCGGCAGCGGCGCGTTCTGCAGCTGGCTGCTGAAGTAGATGTCCAGGTGGTACAGCACCTCCTTGGCGGCGCTCAGCGCGTCCCGCCGCAGCAGCGAGTGCCGGATGTCGCTCATGGCCCTGGCCCCGGCCCGGCCCCGGCCCCCGTCCCAGTCCCGGTCCCGGCCCCGGCCCCGCTCGGCGCGGCCTCCCCTCGGCGGCGCGGACAGGCGGGCGCTACGGCGGCCCGGCCGGGACAAAAAACGTCACGCGCTGCCGCCGGTGGCAGCGCCCCCTGGTGGGCCCGCTAGTGAGGGGAGTAAGGGGAGTGGGGAGCTCGGCCTGGAGGGAACAGGGCCTGGGCATGGGCAGGGGGGCTTGGGCTGGGGGAGCTGGAGCTGGGAGAGAACTTGCAGTGGGGGAGTGAGCCAGGGGGTCTCAGCCTTGGGGGGAGCCTGGTTCTGAGGGGGTCTTGGCCCTGGAGGGATCTTGGCCTCGGGGGCTGGTGCTGGGGCTGAATCAATGGGTCACAGCCTGGAGGGGGTCTGGACCTGGGGGGATATCGGCCCTGGGAGCTGGTCCTTGGGCTGACTCGGGGGGTCAGAGCGCTGGCCCTGGGGGGGTCTTGGCCCTGGAGGTTCTGGCCGTGGTGGTCTTGGCATGAAAGGGGTCTGATCTTTGTGGGGTCTTGGCCCAGAAGTGGTGTTAAGTTCTGAGACTCTGCCTTGAGGGGATCTTGGCCTGGGTGAGACAGACTCTGAGGGACCTTGGCTCAGGGGGATCTGGGTCCTGGCTCTGTTCCTGACCTGAAGCAGGATTGACCATGGAGGGTTTTGGCTGAGGAAGCCTGGCCCTGGTTCCAATGTGGGGAGCCTCTTGAGGGGGTCTAGGCCTAACCCTGATCCCACTATGGGGAGCACCCCTTCTCTGGGGAGTGCTTGGGGCTCACAGGCCCCCCCAGCCCCCTGAGGATCACTGCACACTGCAGGGGCTCTCCTGGGAAACACGGCAGCTGCCTTTGGAGGCCAGGAGCACTGGGACATCAGCCAAGGCCACTGGGACAGGGCTGTGGGAGTGGGTGAGGTGGGGGGCTGCCACCCCCAGCACTGCATGGCCTTCCCAGGGACGGGGCCTGAGCTGGGTGACCTCCTGGGGAGGGTCTGGGGATGGGCACCATGCCAGGGATTTGTCATTTTTTGGGACTTCCAGCTTGGCTTCACACCAAAAGACCACACTGGGATGGCGACTACCAGCCCCAGCACACCCACAGCTTGTTGGAAATGTGGGCTGCTGGATGGCAATGATTTGTGCTGGTGAAATAAACACTTCTAAAGAGAATTTGTATCTGGTGATGATTGAGAGCTGCCCATGCCACATATTAGGGAGCTGCTGATCCCCACAAGGGGTCTCTGGGATTCATTTCACCTTGCAGAGCTCTTGTTGGCATTTTAATCCCTTCTCAGCCTTACCTGTGATGGGAGACATTGGCAGAGGTTGAAAGGGTTCTTTTTTCACTGAGCAGACTTTTGCTTCCGTGAAAAATGCCATATGGAGCCTGCGGCCTCACATGATCCTTGGCTGGGCAACCACTTGGCAAGGCGAGAGTGTCCCTCTCCATAAATGCAGGTGCAGATCCTTCCCCTTCCAGAGTCCTTGGACAACACCAAAGGTAGGTTCTGCTCCGCTCTCTTCCCTCACCCCCCCCAGGAGCTCCCCATGACAGTGTCACCTCCTCCAGCTCAACTTCATTTTATCACAATGCTCTGCTGGGCCAAGCCTGGGCACAGCTCAGGGATGAATATGGCCCTCGTAAGTACCTCAGCCTGGGAGGTTCAGAGGTCGCTGTGCTCTCCAGGAGGGGGGAGGATTTATGGGGCTTTGGGGAATTTTTGGCATGATCTAATCATGGCATTAACAAATCACTGCGTTATCAGCTGAAGGGACTGTGGTATTAGAGGGAAGAGTTTGCAGCAAGAGTGCAAGTGGGAAAAGTGAGGATTTAACTAGAGCAGCTGCCCCAGAAGAAAAAGTGAGCTTGGGACCAGCAAATCCTTCCTCAGGTTGAGATTTGGTGCGCCAAAAGCTGGAGTATTTGCCTGTCCTCTCAGCCCGTTTATCAGGCTCTGGGTGAAATCAGGCATTCAGGCACCCAGGCTTGGGCAGGGCTCAGTCCTCCCTGCTGGTGAAATATTACCCCAGGGAGCTGAGTGCCACGGGAAATGCTTCCCAAACGCCTTTCCCTGTGCCTGGGAGCTGCAGCACTACCTGTGCAGATGGTCCTGAGGGAGACAGCCTGGGTGAGGATGGGGCAGGGGCACTGCTGGGGGGTTGG
>VZRF01014796.1:612708-627512 GCA_013396875.1 Vireo altiloquus
AGGGAGAAAGGTGGGGAGGGGTGCCAGGGAGGATCCATACCTTTCTCTCTCCCAGCACAGCTGCTGTAGAGTCTGAGGTCTCTGGCACTCCCAGAGAAAGGTGGGAGAGGCACAAGCCAAGGGATCTTGGTGTCCCTGGCCACTGCCACCTATCCCAGGCCAGAAGAGGTGCCCAGGCTGAGCTCTCCCTCATGGTGAATGAGGAAGTGACTGCTTTGTGTCACCATTAAATGGCATTTACTTCTTTGCCAGTGAATTTTCCGCTCCAGCCTTGTGAGTGATCTGGCCTCCTTCCAGGAGGGACAGGTAGAATGAGGCCCAATGTGACATAGGTGCATAATCCCTCCATCCTGGTGGTTCACTGGAAAACAGACGCCTCCCAGCGAAACCAGTATGGCCAGTGGGAATACCCTGGTTATCCCTGTTGTCTGTCCCAAATCCATCTCCCAGCCAAGGAGGGAGCCTCTGCACAGGATGGCAGCCTCGAGGTTGGTGCTGTCGCTGCTGGTCGCAGCTCTCCTGCTGCACGTGGCCACCACGCTGAAGGTCGGCGCCTTCAACATCAAAGCATTTGGGGACACCAAGATGTCCAACCAGACCGTCGCAAATATCATTGTCTCTGTGAGTGCTGGGGAGGGGAGCAGGCCTGGACATGCTCTGCTCTTTGGGATGCAGCCGGCTTGGGCAGTGAGACACTTGCTTTCTCTATCCATCCAGCCTTCATCTACCCACCCATCTGCTCTTCCCCCATCACCATCTCCCACCTCAGGCCATCTCCACTCTTGCTGGTCCCCAGTCAAGGCTGGGTGATATTTGGTGTTTGATGTTCCTCGCTTGAAGCAGCTGCCGGGTAGGTGGGTGGTGGGCAGACAAGGGTCCTTCCAAGCCAAAGAACACTAATACAGGAGTTCCCTCCCTGGCCCTGGGGTCCCTGCTGCCCTTCCATTGCCAGCCTGGGAGCCTTTACAGCCCAGAACAGGCACCCAAGGGTGCTCCCAAGAGCAGCTCCCAGCCAGGGGAGAGCAGCTCTGAGCTTGTTCCCCCAGATCCTGTCAGAGTACGACATCATTCTGGTGCAGGAGGTCCGGGATGCCGACCTGAGTGCCGTGAATGACCTCATGGACCAGCTCAACAGGTGACCCCAATGGCTCAGTGTGGGGGTGACTGCAAAGGGGATTCTGGGATGGATCCCAGCCTTGTCAGGGCACCTCTGGTTCAGTTGGAGAGAGCCTGATGGGTGCTGGGAAGCACCAGGAGCCTCCTCTCACCCTCTCTACAACTTGCTCCCAGTGCTGGGGGGAACCCATACAGCTTTTTGGTCAGCATCCCCCTGGGTCGGACCAGCTACAAGGAGCAGTACCTCTTCATCTACAGGTAAGGGATGCTGCCAGGTGTCACCTGCTGCCCTCCCAAGCATTCCCCAAAGGGGACGGGTACTTTTGGGGGCCCTGGCTGTGGCAGGAGCAGTGCTAGGGGCTGCCCTGCTCTCCTCCCTCAGGTCAGACATGGTCTCCGTGCTGGGAAGCTACTACTACGACGATGGCTGCGAACCCTGTGGGAACGATACCTTCAGCAGGGAGCCCTTCATTGTGAAGTTCTCCTCACCCACCACGCGTGAGCAGAGCTGGCACTGGGGGATGCCCAGACCTGGCACAGGGTCCCCTCCACGCAGGGCTGAGCCCAGAGCTGTGCCTGCTAAGCGTAGAGGGGTTGCAACCCTCCAGCAGGGTCCCACCCATGTATGCCCAGGGGTCCTATGTCCCTGCCCAGCACGGCCAGAAATGCCTGCTGTTTCCCACCCTGTGCCACCTCCTACCAATCACACCTCATCACCTGTCATCTCCCACCGTGTGTTCTCTCCAGTTGTGTGCCATCTCACATCTCCAGCTACTTCCCATCGTGTCCTATATCCTATTATCTGCTACCTCCCATCTTGTGCCATATCCCACCATCTGTGTCCTCCAGCTGGATGCCATCATCTCCCATCATGTACCATCTCCCATCACCTGCCATCCTCCATCCTCTCCATCTCCCAACACGTCCCATTTCCAGCTTTGTTCCATTGCCTACCCCATGCCATCACGTCCACCTCCTGAGAACCTCCTCAGGACACACACACTATCCCATCTCCTTCCCAAAACCATATTGGCTTTGAAATGCTGATGGGAAACAAGCAACAAACCCTAAATCATGCACAAAGGTATGCAGCTCCCCACTGGAATTTCCAGTCTGAGGGACAGGCAGAGCACCAAACCCAACACACCCTTTCCCTTCAACTGCTTTTCCTGGCCAGTAGCTGGGGCTTGGTCTGGGGTGGTTTCCTGGGATTCCCGTTCCCTGCTCAGGGGCTGCACACAAGCCAAGGGCTGATGGTCGGCTGTCTGGCAGAGGTACAGGAGTTCGTGTTGGTGCCTCTGCATTCCGAGCCCAGCCATGCAGCACAGGAGATCGATGCACTCTACAATGTCTACACCGATGTCATTAACAAGTGGGGGACTAACGTAAGCAGCGTTGGGGAACTTGGCTCCTCCCCAGGGCAGCCAGGTGGGACGAAGATATCCCACGGGAGGCCTCTTGCATCCATCAGAGCAGGTGCCACCGCAGCAGTCTCCAGGCAGGGAGCTGCTGGATGGCTCTCTTGCCATTACTGGGGGCTCGTCCCTGCACACTGGGGCACCTCAGGGGGTTTTGTAGCCACCCCTTAAGATTTTAGCGAGCCCTTGCTGCCCTGCAAGGCCCGTGGGCAGGGACTCAGTGCTCTGCCCTGCAGGACATCCTCTTCCTGGGTGATTTCAACGCTGACTGCTCCTACGTGACCAGCTCCCAGTGGCCGTCCATCCGCCTGCGCTCCCTCCATGCCTGTGAGTGGCTCATCCCCGACAGCGCTGACACCACTGTGGCTGACACCACCGACTGCGCCTACGACCGGTGGGTGCTGTGGCAGGGGCCAGTGTGGGGGCTGGCATGGGGAGGACTGACAGGCACTAACACCCCCAGGATGCCTTGGCAGCATCGTCGCCTGTGGCACCGCCCTGCGCCAAGACATTGAACCTGGTTCTGCCACCGTCAACAACTTCGAGAAGAAATTCCACCTCCAGAGCAAGGATGTGAGTGAGGGGCTGGGTGGGGCACGACTCCACCAGCAGTGGGATCTGCCACACCAGAGCTCCTGGGAGCATGGGAGGGCTCCCTGTTCCCAAGGGTCCACCTTAGCGTGGCCTGACCCCAGCTGTTTTACCAAATCAACCCTCCAGGCTGAACATTTTGGGGTATTGTCTAAATTTTGGGGGGTTGGAGTAGACCATTTAGGGTCCCAGCCAGCCATGACAGTGACAGTGGGTCCAGATGAGCTCAGGGTTTGTGAGTTGGCTCTGGTCAGGGTGACTCTGCTCTCTCTCACATGCAGGCTTTGGCTGTCAGTGACCATTTCCCGGTGGAGGTGACCCTGAAAGCCCACTGAGCCTGTCCCTGCACCAGCGGCTACCAAGACACCCCAGCATAAACCTGCATCCCTCGCACCACGCACCACCAGTGCCAGCCAAGCTGCCCACTGTCTCTACAAGGAGCCTCTCCCTGGGCTCTTGTGGAAGTCTTATGCTTCCTGTTTCCATTAAAAATGAGCCTTTTCCTGCCTCTGCAGCTCTGTAGAGGAGGTCCCTTCAGTCTCCCCAGCAGCCCCTGGTGCCCAAGCCCCTCAGCCCCCTGCCAGGGAGCCAGGGAGGTCCCCAGGGCTGGGCGACCTCCTGCCATCAAGAGACCCGGACCCACGGGGTGGTGAGCGCTGCTTCCCTCTCAGCCAGAAGTTCTTCCCTCTCAGGCAGAACTCTGGGAAGGGGCTGGGGGGCTCCAGGCTTTTCAGGGGGCAGGATGCTCTTCTGCCAGCTCCCGGGGCCACAACCTGACAGAGCCTGCCTGTCTGCGGGGCTGCTGATGGGGCAGTGACAGCGAGGGTGCTGAGAGGACATGAGTCAGTTCCCAGGGGTTTGGTGCTTCCTAGGGGGGTTTTGGTGTTGACACAGCACTGAGGGACACAGGACTCATCCCGAGACTGGGTGTGAGGATACAAAACTTGGCGGCGCACATGAGAGCCCAGCAAGTCCTGGCACGAGCGGCCGTCAGAGCCACCTGCTCCGTCATCATCCTGGGGTGATGCCATGGGCCGTGGTGATGCCATAGACTGGCATGGGGAATGCCAGCCTTCCTGGGGCTGCTTTGGGTCACCAGTGGGACTGTTCTAGGTGACACTGGGGCTGCTGCAGGGGTTTGCAGCCATCCCCTCTTGCTGAGGCTGATGGTGCTCACCTGCCTGACCCAGAGACTGGCCATTTCCTTCTCTTCCGTCTAATTACACCATCTGAATCATCTAATTAAGGCCAGCGCCCTTCACCTCCTGCCTGGCCACTGTGCCCACTCTGTGATCCAGGGGCCACCCCAGATGGCAGCCCCTCCAAGTCCCACACGCCCATCCAGTCCCACAGGGATGCCCCAGCACTCTCGAGTCTCCCTGTCTGTCCTTTGCTGTGTCAGCACAGCGGTGGCTGGGCTGGCCCCACCCCATCTCCCTGTGGGATTTTTGGTTTCCCAATGTGGGAAGGAGCTCAAAGTTATGCCAAAACCCCCACGGGGGTGTCCGACTCATCCTGCTTTGCCGGCACCTCCGCTGGGAATAAAGCCGCCCATCCTGCTGCCGGGAGGGCAGAGGTGCTGCGCATTCAGGAAGGTAAGGACGGATCCGGGCCCAGCACCTTCAGCTACCAACCAGGTGGGACTTGGGATGAGCTGGGACAAGCTGGGATGAGGAGTCGCTCCCTACCCCAGCAGTGGGGGCTGTGGTGAAGTTTAAGGATGTGGAATAGCCTGGGGTGCCTGGAATGCTGGCAGTGGTGGATGGGGCTGGTGGGCGGTGAAGACATCCTGGTGGGGAGTGGAGCTGGGTGATCCCTGGAGCTGGAAGAGGTGGGTTCACAGTGGTGGGACAGGATTTATCTTCCTCTGGGACTGGTGAGCTGGCAGACTGCCCACACCAGCTCTGCAGCCTGCTCTGGGCAGTGCCCACCATGACACACCGTCACACACCAGGACTTTGGAAGTATCTACGTGTTTTTTCCTCTACCCCAAATCCAAGGTAGTGTTCTGAGTTCAGCTCCCATTGCTGCATCCGTGTGACTGAACATCCATCCTGGAAGAATGGGGACTGTGACACTGGAATTGTCCCTGCTGGCTGTGGCTCTCCTGTGCCCAGTCACTGCCATGCTGCGCATCAGTGCCTTCAACATCCAGGCCTTCGGTGACACCAAGATGTCCAACAAGGGAGTGGCAGAGGTCATCATCAACGTGAGTGCAGCCAGTGCAATGTGGGGATGGGTTATGTGCTGGGACAGACCCCGACACAGCTCCTGTGCCAGGGACACGTGGGGACGTGACTGAGGATGGGATGGCATCACAGTGCTGGGGATGGCCCGGCTGGATGAAGGCTTGGTGGGATATCAGGCACCCTCTGAGCCCTCCCTGGGGACATCTGCCCTAGCACCAAGAGACATGCAAACCCCCATGGTGCTGAAGTCAGAGCCATGTCAGGGTGCCCGGTTAGGAGAGGGGTGGGAGACTGGCCCTGAGCTGTCCCTCTCGGCCCTGCAGGTCTTGCTCCGCTATGACGTGGTGCTGGTGCAGGAGGTGCGTGACTCCGACCTCAGCGCTGTCACCGAGCTCATGGAGCAGCTCAACAGGTACAAAAAGGGCAGGGGCTGGGATGGCAGCACCCGCAGGGAAAGCCAAGCTGCCTGAGCAGTAAAAGGCAAAAAATAAGTTGTCCATCAACAGAGGGTTTATTTTTGGAAAGAAGACTAGGAGAAACATGCTGGGGCAATGAGGAGGCACTGAAAACAACAACAGGAATAACCCAGGGAAGGAAATGGGGATACAAGCGATACAAATCCCTTCAGAAAGCTGTAAGCTCACCGGAGCATGCAGGATGGAAAGGAACTACAGCTCTGGCAAGCTCTGTCTCCAAAATCCAACAGGACAGGGCAGAAACAAGACAGGGGGATAAAGGGACAAGCAGGCCTCGCACCCCAAGACCCTGTGAGGGAGGCCCCAGGATGGACCAGCAGTGGATGAGGCTTTGAGGAGGGTGGCTCTGGCACCCTAGGAGCAAAACGGGCTGCTGGGGTGGGCTAAAACTGGCCACAGCAGGGTGGCCACCCGTTCCAGGTGCTGACCCTGTTTTGGGGAAGGGCATAGCTCAGGACCATGCGGAAGCTGCTGCTGCTGTGCTGAAAGGCAGCGAGTGCCCCTGAGCAGGTATGCCCAGCCCATGTCCTCACCTCTTCCGTGTCCCCTCCAGCATGGCCACAAAGCAGCCAGGGCAGGGAGGGTGACGCTGGGTGCTGCAGGGCCCCAGGCTGCTCCCTGACCTAATTTAGCTCTGCTGCAAATAAAGGTGAGGAATGTCCCTGCAGAGAATGATGGCAGGAGCCGCCCCATGTCATCCTGTGCCCAAAGAGCCACTTCAGGGTGAGGCACAGGGGGGCTTCAGAGCTGCTATACCCCATGTCACCCCACAGCCAGGGCACAGTGACCCATGGGGACTGTATAGCAGGACCAGCTGGTGCAAACCCTGGGGCCACCCAGCTCCTGGACATGCCAAGGCCAATCCAGGATGGTCCCAGACACATCACAGTCCTGCCTTTGTGTCTCTGCAGCGCATCCACATCCCCATACGACTATGAGATCAGTGGTCCCCTGGGACGGGAGAACTACAAGGAGATGTACCTGTTTATCTACAGGTAATGGGGCTGGAGGTGCTGCTGTCTGTGCCATGGCACTGCAGGGCCGCCAGCACCACGGAGGGGACAAAGGGGCTGGGCCAAGTCTCAGGGTCACCATCCTTTCGTTCCCACAGGACAGATGTAGTGTCTGTAGAGGACACCTACCAATATGAGGATCCCCAGGATGTCTTCAGCCGGGAGCCATTCATCCTGAGGGTCTCAGCACCCAGCACCAGTAAGTGGGGGAACAAGTGGCCATGGGTGGTGGCATGGGGTGGCCGTGGGGCTGACATCCCTCTCCCCTGGCAGAGGTGAAGGAGTTTGTACTGGTGCCCCTGCACTCAGCCCCACACGATGCCGTTGCTGAGATTGATGCGCTCTACGACGTCTACCTGGCCATCATCAACAAGTGGGGGACTGATGTGAGTGTCACCAGCACTGGGGGGGCACCGAGGCTGGGCACTGAGCCCCAGGGACCATTTGACACACACTGGGACCTTGCTCTGAGCCAAGTGTGGCTGGTGCAGCAGTGGTGGAATGGGAACCCTGTTCCTGCCCTGTGACGGGAGGGTCCCTGCCACCCCCATGGGAGGGCTGGTGGCAGGGACAGCCCATCACCCACACCACGAGCCTCCTCATCTCCCCTGCAGAACATGATGTTCCTGGGGGACTTCAACGCCGACTGCTCCTACGTCCAGCCCGGTGACTGGTCATCCATCCGCCTGCGCACCAGCGACATCTTCAAGTGGCTGCTCCCTGACAGCGCTGACACCACCGTGGGCAAGTCAGACTGTGCCTATGACAGGTGAGTGCTGCCACCAGGGCACCACTGTCCCTTCCTCTGGCACCCTGGGGGACCCCTGCCTGTCCTGCACTGCCAGCAGGGGCACGAGTGGGACCCACCATCCACCTACATCTCCCCGGCAGGATTGTGGTGTGTGGCAACAAGCTGAAGAGAAGCATCGTGTCCAATTCAGCTGGGATCTACAATTTCCAGCGTGCTTTCCAGTTGGACCAGGAGGAGGTGAGCCAGGATCACACATTTGGGGCACTAGCAGGCACCAAAGCTGAGCTGGCTGGCACAGCAGGGCTGCCCTTGTCTGTTCCAAGGGCTCAGGATGACAAGGGACCCAAGGCTGGAAAGAGGATGGGGGATTTGGGGTCACTGCCTGTCCCCATAGGGAAGAGAAGAGATGCACAAGGTTTTTTATGGTCTTCCATGGGCAGGACTCAGGGTATGGGGTAACCCAAGCCAACCTTCACTGGCACAGAGTCCCCAAATGAGACATGGGGGTCTGGAGGGCAGGTGACCCCCTGCCAGTGCCCACCCCAAGCCACGCCTGGGCACCTCTCCATGAGAGGTGCCAAAACTGGAGCCTTGTGTGTTGAGTGTCTTGGGGCTGGGGAGACAACCTTCTCCTGCCTCCAGCAGGCAGAAGGTTGTGGCAGGGCACTTGACTGCCCTGCCAGCCCCAGCAGCACACCGAGGGGTGAGTGCCTCATTGAACATCTTCCACCTCTTGCCCCCCTCCAGGCCCTGGCAGTCAGTGACCACTACCCAGTCGAGGTGAAGCTGATGGCCTAAGCTCCTCCTGCAGCCACAGACCAGGATCCAGCTCCAGCTCCCACCACCAATCCCCATGAAGGTGCTCCACTCAGCCCAATCCACAACTCCTGTGCGTGGGCTGCCCCAGATCCCAGTCTGGAGAAGGATGGCAGCTGGCTGTGCCCAGACCCCCCAGCCCACCATGAATGAGAGCCTGAGGACAAGCCACCAGCCAGGACACTGTGACCACACACAAGCCACGGAACAAAGCATCCGTCTTCTACCTCATTGAAGATTTATTGACAAACCTCGTTTCACGATTAACTGCTGGACAGGAGGGAGGACATCCAAGGACCGTCTGGTTCGGGTCACAGCGTGTCGAGACCCTGTCCCTGTCCATTCCTTGGGGGCTGAGTGGGCTCTCCCTGTCCTTGGGAAGGCAGCAGTGGTGTCAGGCACTCTACAGGCACAAAGGGAAGGGGCAGCTGGGGTTGCCGTGGGAGCAGGTGGCATGTCACCGATTGCTGGCACTGCAGGTGGCTTTGCTGTGAGACCAACAGCTACTGCAGCGTCTCAGAGGGTGACTCGACCTCCCAGGACCAGCTGGATCCTCAGCCCTTCTTCTTCTTCAGCATCTCCATGTACATGCGAAGAGACTTCTGGATGGACTCTTTTGAGATGAAGGTGATAAAGTTCTTGATGTCTTCCTCCCGGTGAGCTACCAGGCGGTCAACCACCGCCTTCCTCATCATGGTCTTGGTGAGCTGGCGGGCATGGTCTGCAGAGAGGACAGAGAGGATGAGGAACATGCCCTGTCCTCACCCCTCTCAATGCCACCAAATGCAGGTATAATGGGGAGGGATCACACAGCAAAGTGCTCTTGAAATCAGTGGGGGAAGGGGTAAGAATAACCCACGAGCTGAGAGCTGAACTGGATAAATTCTCATACAATAAATTATGGTTGTACTGCTCAGTGGGGAAATGACTGATCTACTGGCACAGATGACAAAAAGTTGTGTACCTCCTTCTCTCTGTGCCCTCCAGAGCCCAATACCCACCTCCGATACACACCAGTAACCAAACAAAATTCCTTATTTGAAACTGCTGCGGCTCTAAGCTCCCCTGAACCAATCCCTTCAATCCTTGGCAAGACAATCTGCTCCTGCCAACCACACTGTACAAAAGCCAGCAGCACCATTCCCTCGAGCTCACCCCTGGGCCTGTGCCATTCCACATGGATATGTGGATGCTGCCAGAGCAGCAGGGGCTGGTGGAGCTGACTGAGGCCTCGAGCACACATCTGCTCACACCCCCACAGAGCCAGGTGCAGTGATGTGGCAGCACATCTGCTGCACAGATGTTTTGCTCACACACTTAGTGACAATGAAATGATGACTGACCCTCTCCCATCCACACACTGGGAATCCTGATTTGCTCCAGCACCCGGGTGCTACAGCCACCTCCACCCACACACAGTTCTGATGTAGGGGAAGGATCTGCACGGGACCTCCTGGAAGTCAGGAGAGGGCACAGCTGAGACATGCCCCCCAGTGTGAGGGGTGAGGTATCACTCTAACACCAGGACAGCAGGGAGGAGAGGTGGCATGAGCTGTGACAGCTCAGATCTGTGGAGAGCCCTCTCCTAGCCCAGGAACCTTGCGCTGCAGTCATGGAGCAGCCCAAACACATGACGCCTGTGCTATCTGTCTGTCCTCACCACACCCCCATCACTGCCATCCAGAGTGCCAAGAGTTGATTCAGACCACAAAAACAGCCTGGCAGCCACCCAGGAGCTCTCACCCAGGCTGTTCCCTCAGCTCCATGGCAGCTTTCCTGGGCTAACACCTCCACTGACAGACAGAGATTTGGTTTGTCTGTGGAGCTCAGACACCTCCAGACTGACTCAGCAGGGCTGGCACGACGAGCTGAGCTGGAGCCACATGCCCTGAACATTAGCAGTGTCCCTCTCCGTTAGCCCAAGGCTGCCAGGAGGGCTGGGCTGAGCTTTCCTACCTCCCAGCCATCCAAACCTTCCCTTTTAATGGAAACTGTTACATAGCTCCCAGGCACCAGCCCTGGCATCTGCGCTTCCCACTCAGACCAGGTCCCCTCCTCTTCTGCCAGGGGCTTACCAGGAAGTGCCAGCCACTGTGCCATGACAGCTGCAGCCTTCTCCATAAGCTTCTCCTCTGGCACTAGCTCATCCACAAGGCCCAACCTGTGGGCCTCAGGTGCGGGGTGGAGGGAGCCCAACTGGAGTGAGCGTTCAGCAGTTCGGTGTCCCACAACATTCACAAATGTGTCCTTAAACCTGCAAGAGATGGGAGGAAAAGGCACGCTCAGGGGCAGCTCACCCAGACATCAGAGCTGACAGCACGCTGGTCCCACTCCCCAGGCTCAGGGCTGTGAACAGCAGCTGTGGGCTCAGTCACGATGTGAAAATGGTGTGAGAAAAGCTATTTTTGGTAGTACTCCAAGAAAGTTCCCTCTCCTCTGCATGAAAGCTGCTCTTTTTACCCTCAGTGCATGTGAGTACCTACTTGCTGGGACTGAAAGCTCCTTCCCAACAAGACATTTATACATTCTTAGGGCAACTAAGGGCCTGCATGTCAGCATCTTTGTGTCCCTGTGCTTTCAGAGATCGGAAGGCCACGGGATTTTGCAGGTACACAGTGTGTACCCAGAGAAATGCATACTCCCAGACAGAGCCTGACCCATGAGATCTCCCAGCACTAGCTCTGCAGTTGACTGCAGAGACAGAACAGAGGTCCTGCTTGGTGCAGGATATGAGGACATTCTGCAGCCTGAAAGCTTTTCAGATACTTGCAGGACAGGACAGAAATGAGGTGTCATCTACTGCAGCCGCAAATACCTGATCCCTGGCATACAAACCAAACTGCCACGATCAGCTGAACTGATTAATTAACTTCTTGAAAACGAATTATTTTTTAGAGACCTACATGTGATACTAGAAGTGGGAGGCACTGGCCTACCAGAAGGGAGCCACAATGCCCAGCTGGGCTTCGTTCAGGCCGATGCTGAATTTGGGGTTCTCTGCCATGATCCTGTAGTCACACGACAGGGCGATAAGGCAGCCCCCGGCCGGGCTGGACCCCTGGCAGAGAAAAGGACAGAGTGAGTCCAGGACATGGTTACGAACACCCCCCAGCCTCGCTGATCACTCCAGAGCAGGGAAGACACCAGGAAGACAGAGCAGATGTCCCCCAAATTTCTGATCACCTGATTTGGAACAGTCCTATAGAAGATTTCTGATGTTTATCAGGGTTTCATAGAATCACAGGAGGGTTTGGGTTGGAAGGCACCTTAAAGCCCATTTCATTCCAAGCCCCCTGCTACAAGCAGGGGCACCTTCCACTAGATCAGGTTGCTCTGAGCTCCATCCAATCTGGCCTTGGACACTTCAAGGGATGGGGCAGCCACAGCTTCACTGAGCAACCTGTTCTAGTGCCTCACCCCCCTCACAGGGAAGATTTCCCTTCCATTTGTGACCATCTTTTCCACGGCTCAGTGCTGCTCAGCCCTGCACAGGATGCCTGAGAGAAGACCCAAGTGCCTTCAATGGGGGGCTGTGGACAGACACCACCGTGAGCTGCCAGGGCAGCACCGCCCTGGAAAATGAAAAGAAGACACCAAGAATGTAACAACCCATCCATGGACATGGAGACTTGAGCAGCACTTTCCTGCCGGCCAAGAACCACTGCTGGAGGAGCAAATCCTGCTGAAAATGCTGAAATGCTGCTTTATCCCAGCAGTGCCTGCAGCATCCCACACTTCCATACCTTCCCACATTCCACAGAACTGACAGACACGAATTTCACCCGAACACCCCAACAGATACATCACTGGATGAATTTCAGCTTGCTTTTTCAGTTGTCCCTGCCCACATAGTGCAAAGCAACTGCAGCAGGTGACAATCCCACCCTGAGGGAGGCAGGCCCCAAGGACGTACATTGACTGCAGCCACTGTCACCATGTTGGAGCCGTAGAGCCGGAGCCACATCTCCTGCACAGCTCTCCAGAACTCGCCATAGTGCTCCACACTCTTCCCACACATCTCGGTGATGTCCAGGCCAGATGAGAATATTTTGGGGAGAGCCTGGAATTGGGAGAAGACAGATGTCCCTGAGAGTCAAGGGCAGGAAGGACCCTTTAGCTCTCAGCCTGGCAGCTTGAGGGAAAGTGACGAGTATGTGATACAAATCAGGGTCTTTTGGGGTTCTGAAATTATCTCCCCAGTGCTCCCACAGCCTGCATCATCCCATCACCACGGCTTGCAGTGCTGGGCCTCTGCTTGCAACACAATTTCACATTTGTCAGGGTCCCTGTGTGAGTACATCAGGCACAGAGCACAAACCTGTCCTGTCCCATTCCCAGGCACCACCTTGTCCCCACATCATGTCTGAAAATAATCACTGGCATCTCCCAGCAGTTCCCAGCCAGAAGATGTCAGGGATGTGTCAGGTTGGCAGATAAGCAGATCTGATTTTCATGACAAATGACAACACTTGGTTATCATTCTTCTGCTAGAAAAGGGCACAGAAGAAAGATCACAGCCCTTCCAAGAGTCCCCTGCCCTCCTCCCAGCGCCAATCCAAAGTGCCTGGGGATCCTCCTGTGCCAGTGACCCCAACAGGAGCAAACACTTACAGAGGTGATGATCACACCCCGGCAGGCCCGGTCGTTCTCCAGCTTCTCCAGGCTTATGGAAAACTCTGTGAGAAACTCCAGGCTGAGGCTGTTGACTGGGGGACTCTTGAACTTCATTGTGGCAACGCCTGTGCAGGGTAAACACGAGGACATCAGATCCCCCCACAGCAGCTCACACTGCCCTGCCCAGGGGAGCTTCACCCACCTGCCTGTTTCCCTCACCAAACTGTGTTTTCCCACTCCCACTCAATAGCACTCCTGGCTATTTAAAAGCTTCCAGAGCAGCAGAGCCAAGGGCAAGGTCCTGTCTTTGCCCAGATCCACCCACAAGCCAGGGTCACTCAGCAGGTGGTGGACCGGGAGCACAGACCAGGCCGTGTGTGGTGGCACCCCACGTGTCCCAAAGCCCAGCCCCTTTCCGGCTCACAGTGCCCGGCAGTTCCCTTCTCTCTGGGCTCAATGGGTCAGGTCGAAGCTGCAGCTTCTGCCACAGCAAACAGGCTGTGTCCAGGGGGTCACACACCTGCTGGAGCCTGTCAGCACCATGGGAGAAGGGCTCTGAGCCCTTGATCCCACCCAAACTGCACTACCCTACTCAAAAGGTCCTTCCTGAGTGCTTAGCTTGCGTGCTGCGGCCATGCCCAGCTGTGAACAGCACGAGGACACACCCAAGTGCCTGAAAGAAGGACCTGGGAAGCCACAAGGAGAGGCATCTTTGTTCAGTGCGGGGACATGGCCCCATGACAGCTATTCCTGATAGCCAGGTCACAGAAATTCCCAACAGCTCTTCCCTGATGGAGCACTACCGCTCTACCAGGTGCCCAAACCAGGGACCCCAACAGAGGGGACAACGCACAGGCAGGGAACAGTGACATCGAGGTGGCTGGTGCCACAGGTAAACCCTCAAGTGCCCACAACTGGTGAGGCTCCCAACTCCAAACACTTCTCTCCGAGGGTCCTAAGCAGCTGCAGCTGGAACATCTGGGGCTCTGGTGACTTTCCATGCCCAGAGCCACACATGACATGTGACAGGGGTGGAAGGGAGCCTGCCTGTGCCCCACAATGCCCGTGGGTTGAGGGTGACACCGCAGAAGTGCCACCTGTCGTACCTGAGCTCTCGTCCAGCTCCACCTGGATCTTGTTGTTGCTGAAGGAACGACACAGGGCAAGCGGGAGGCCAGGGGCCTGCAGGGGGCTGGGGAGCGGCCGGACGGCCCTGTCCCACGCTGGGGGCCGGCAGCACAGGGGCAGCACACCTGGAGGACACAGGTAAGGACGCGAAGAGAAGAGCCCCCACAAGTGTGGGGTGCGCTCCCCAAAACTGCTCTACGCGGACAGGACGGGACATGGGGACACCGTGACCCACTCAGGGAGGATAGAGGGACACCCTAACCCACGGCAGGGGGACACGTGGAACACCCTGACGGCAAAGGGGACCCTGGCGGTAAGGAGGAGGGTGCACAGGGAGGCGGCGGGGGCTCGGGGACACGCCGAGCCCGGCGCAGGGAGTGGTCGGGGCAGGGTCCGGGCGCACCTGAGCGGCCGATCCGGCGAGCGAGGGCCGCCGCCGCCATCTTGTGCCGGCCTCAAGGGTACGGGGCGAGGCTTGGGGCGGGGCCTAGGAAAGGGTGGGATCCGGCTGCGCCGCCATGAAGCCCCGCCCACGGGCGGTGCTGCGTCGTGCACGTGCTGCCCCCTCGTGGTGGCCCTGCCACACCGCCCTGTCCTGCCGGCACTGACCGCACCGTCCCACCTGCCCTGTCCTCCTGGCACTGACCACACCGTCCCACCCGCCCTGTCCTGGCAGCACTGACCGCACCGTC
>VZRF01014796.1:627612-656005 GCA_013396875.1 Vireo altiloquus
ACCCCGCCCCGTCCCCCCCGCCCCATCCCCCCGGCACCGACCGCACCGTCCCGCGGGCACTGACCACACCTTCCCACCCTCCCTGTCCTGGCGGCACTGACCACACCATTCTACCCGCCCTGTTCTTCCCGCACTGCCCTGACTTTCCCCCCTGCCCTGCATCCACCCATGTGCCCCTCCACACCTTTCCCCACCTCACAGCAGAATACCCCCGGCCCGGCCCCTGTCTCGGGGTGCTGGAGCCCCGGGAGCTCTGGGCCGGGGCCAGCCGCCCCCGCAGAGCGCTGGCCCGGGGCCTCGGCTCTGGGAGCCCCGGTGCTGGGCCGTGCCAGAGGCGGCTGCGAATCTCATCATGATGGAGGCTGCCCGGGGGGGCCACGGGGGCCAGGGCCGGCCTTGCCGTGCAGGCAGAAAGCGTCCGGCAGCGGGATGGCGGGGACGGCACTGTCCCTCTGCCTGATCCTCTCTGCCGCCCTGCAGGGCGGCCTGACCCGGGCACCGGGGCCCCTGTCCCGACCCGGTCCCCTACTCCTCAGGCTGCGGCGCCTGGAGGAGCAGGTGAGTGCCCGAGGCGGGGAGGGGATGCTGAGCAGGTTGTGCCAGGGGGATACTCAGCACTTTGGGCTGGGCAGGGGCCCGGCATGGGGACGTGGGTTCACCCCACGTCATCCCACTCCCTTGCAGTTTCTCCGGCTCCAGGAGGTGACATTGAACCATCTCCAGAGCATCGCCAGCAACTACAACATCTCCTACAACATCGATGGACGTTTCCAGGCACTGGCGGAGCAGGCGGAGGAGGCTGTCGCTGCCCGGGCCGCCCTGGGTGCCGAGCTGGCCCGCCTGGCCACCGCTGGCCGGCGGCTGCGCCGCAGGCTGAAGAGGCTGGAGGGGACCGTGGGTGCCCTGAGCCCACCACACAGCCTGCTCACCCACCCACCGGCTGCACTGGTGGAGCCTGGCACCAAACCGCACGGTCAGCCAGACGCTGCCCGGAGCCAGGACAGCCAGCTAGAGCAGGAGCCACGGGGCCAGGCTATCCCCAGCACCCCCAGCCCTCGGCGCCCGAAGACGAGGCGGTGGCAGCAACGCCGACAGGACGAAGGGCACCGGCTGCTGGCTGATGCCGGGCCCGGTGGAGCACCCGGGCAGCATGAGGAGACCCCTCGTGATGCAGCACCAGGACCCCAGACCATGGCACCGGTGCTCCCCACCGTAACCACGGTCCCCCAGGAGCATTCCCCATGCCTCCAGCAGCCGGGAGAGGGTAGGTATGGTCCCCCCGCCCCGGTGCCCACCTCGTACCCCGCCTGTCACACCGGTGCCGTCCTGCTCTTCCCCAACACCTCCGCTGAGCACAGGGCCGTCCTTGGGCTGGGGCCACACCGTGGGCTCCGGGCAATGTCGCTCTGTGCCTGGCTGGCCACCCCAGCACCCCGCCTCGGTGCTCTCCTCTCCTACGCCACCGGGGACGGGCACAGCGAGCTGGCCGTGCATAGCCACGGTCGGGATCGCCCTGGCTCTGCACTTTTCATCGTGGGGGACAGGCAGTTTCGGGAGCTCCCGGTGATGCCGCTCCTGGATGGCAAATGGCACCACCTGTGCCTCACCTGGTCCTCCGGCCAGGGCCAGTACCGCTTCTACGTGGACAGGAGGCTACTGGCTGCTGGCTCCGGCTTCCAGCAGGGCTATGGAATTCCCCCTGGTGGCTCGCTGGTGCTGGGCTGGGAGCAGAACGGCCCCAGCATGGACTCGGGCACTGCAGAAGCTTTTGTGGGTCACCTGGCTGGCTTCGCTCTCTGGAGACGGGCTCTCCTGCCCGGGGAGGTGGCGAGGATGGCGACCGGGCGGGGCCTGCCCCGCGGCCCCCTCCTCACGCTGGCCGATGCCTCCCTGCAGGGCGGGGTGCGGAGGGTGGCGTGTCCCTGCCTCCAGCACTGCCTTTGAAGAGGCTGACGGCAGGAATGGTGCCGGCTACCAGCAGTCACGGCTGGCTCATGGTGCCGGCTCCCGACACGAGCTGAATCCTCCCGGGGTGAAGGGACACCCAGCAGAGAGGGCGTCTCAGGACCAGGACCACCGGAGGGGGTGGAAAGGGAAAGGGGTCTTGGCAGGCAGTATGGCAGAAATGGGACCAAAGCCAGAGGCTGCCTGCTCCTAGAGGATGTACAGCCCGTCGTTCCTATTAAATTCTCCGGACATTAGAGAAACCTTATTTATTTCTGTCCTGCTCATTCACTGTAACGCTCGGTGCCGCTCACAGCCGGGCAGGATCTGCTCAGCACGGGCAGCTGGAGGGGGTGACGCTGCTCTTTCCCTGCCCCTGAGTCAGAGCAGGGGAAGCGGAGCACGGGACAGCCCGTGACCGGGGTGAGCCAGCGCTGCCGGAGCAGCTGCCGCCGGTCCCGTGCGCTGCCCCTGCCCGCGGAGCTCCTTGGCAGGGCAGGGCTTTGGGCCGAGCTGTGCTGCTCCAGGAGCCTCAGGCGAAGCACACTCTGTCCCGAACGTCTGGAGAGTTAGAGCGGCACCGGCTGCGGCCGTTCCCGGAGTCCCATCTTCCCAGAGCCCCGTGATCCCTGGGACGGCCAGCCCGTGCTGCCCGGCTGGGTGTGCGAGGGGCAAAGCCTCGTGGCGGTCTCGCAACCTCTCGGGCCGCTGTCACCGGTGTTCCGCTCAGCCCGTCCCACCCTATCCCATTCCACTCCATTCCATTCCGTTTCGTCCCGTCCCGTCCCGCAGCCGCTCCGGGCGCTCCCCCGAGGCCAGGTGCAGGGCCACCCGCGAAACTACAACTCCCATGGTGCCTCGGGGCTCCCCGGCCGCCCTGACGGGCACGTGATGGCGGCAGCGGCGGTCACATGACCGAGCGGCGGGGCAGGCCCGGTGGAGGAGCTGCCGCCGCCGCCCCGCATGGCCAACGTCGCCAAGAAGGTGTCCTGGTCCGGCCGCGACCGCGACGACGACGAGGACGGGCGTGTGGGCGAGACCACCCCGCTGCTCAACGGTACCGGCCCCGGCGCGGTGGGCAGCGCCCGGCAGGTGGGTACCGCCACCGGGAGCGCGGGGGTCTGCGCCGTCTCGGGCCGCTCTGCGCCGGAGGGAGCACGGAGAGCGCTGGGGCCGCGGGTCGGGGTCGTGTCTGCGCCCCCCTGCCTCCCCCGTAGTGTTTAACCGCGTTCTTGCCCCGGGGCTGGGCGGGGGCGGTCGGGGTCGGTCGCTCCGGGCTCTCTCAGGCTGGGAAAGCAGAACCCATCGCGACCTGGCGTGGAGAGGGCTCGGGGCACTCGTGGGGGAAAAACTGAGCGTGGGACTGAGTCAGTGGCCAGCCGGCAGCCGTGCGGACCGGCTCCATCCCTGCTGCAGCCCTCGGCCGCTCCTCCCCCGCCGTGGGACGGTCCCTGCCAGCAGCACCTTGGCTGAGCAGGGCCCTGCTCCTGCCCTCTGGGGCTGCTCTCCTCATTCTGAGGATCACGGCATGGATTGGATTAGGAGAGACCTTAAAGCTCATCCTGTTCCACCCCCTGCCATGGGCAGAGACGCTTTCCACTAGACCGTGTTGCTCCAAGTCCGCTCCAACTTGGCTTTGAGCACTTCCAGGGACAGGACAGCCACCACCTCTCTGGGAAACCTGTACCAGGGCCTCACCACCCTGACAAGGAAGAATTTCCTACTGACATCTAATCTATTCTCCCTTTGTTTTGTTTGAAGCCATTCCCCCTTGTTCTATCCCTGTCTGTCCATCTAAAATTAATTTCTCCTAAATTCACTTCTGTTAAAAATGTCTTTCTGTGAGAGCATGTTACCTGACGTGCTGCCACTGCCCCCCAGGTAGGGCTCAGACACAAGAGCCTCTGACTCTGCAGTGCTGGAGGGTGTCCTGTGGGATGTACGGAGCTACACTGGCAAAAAGCAGGGGTGGGCCATGTTACAGAGGGAGGCCAGTTCCTTCTGGCAAGTTAATTTTGGGTAATTGAGGAGAACTTCTATCCAGTGTATCCCCAGGCTGTTAGTCAGGCTGCCTGCCTGGTGGTCTCTCCCCCACAGGCAGCTCAGTGAAGAAAACTGAGGCACTCAGCACCTGTTCCAGAGTGGGTGGGCTGTGCTGGGCTGTGGTGTGGCTGGGATGTCAGGATGGCTCCGTGGAGCACTTCTGTGCCAGCACCAGGTGGGACAGGCACTGCCTGCAGGTGACATCCATGAATTTCCTGTGGAGAGTTTTCTGGGAGACTTCTCTATCTAATAGAGAGGAGCAGTGCCAGGTTCTGGCAGCTGTTAGCAGGCATGTCTCACCCAGCACGATTCTGTGCTGCCCTGCTCCTGGGCAAGTCAGAACAGCGGGCTAATTAGAGGGAAATGCAGGGCTCGTTAGGCTGGAAGAGCCTTGTGTAGTGCTCTGGGAGCAGGGAATGGCAGCTGGAAGGAGGCAGCTGTGCCATGACAGCTATTTTGGGGTGAAAATAAAAGTAATCCTCCTGGGCAGTGCAACAGGACCCTGTATACTTACAGCACGTGCGGAATTCCGTGGGTTTGAAGAGTGTTAGAATAGGGATTAGCCAGATCTCATGGCTGGTGGTCATTAGGAAAGGGTTTTCCCGGTGATTTGGAAGAAGTGCCTGAGGCCTGCTGCGGCAGGGACAGTTGGAGGTGGACACCCAGCCCTGCCAATGTGATTTATTTATTGTCACTGTGTCCCTTCACAGTGCAAGCAGCTCAGGTCCCAGCTGGTGACACGGTACTATGTGGCATTTTCCTTGGCAAGGGAGGAGAGGGAGTACCTTGCTGGAGCTCCAGACCACACGTGCCCCTGGCAGTGGCCACTGTCTTGCTGGGGTTGTATTTTGGTGTTGGGCAGCTGCCTCAGATGACTTTCAGTCGGGTGCATTGAAGCGGAAAGGCAGGACAGCTTTGGTGGAGAAATAAAGAGAGGCTGGAGCTGCTTAGCTCAGGAGAAGTTTAAACTTGGGTTGTGGTAATACAGTAAAAATGTCCCCTAGCAGAGCTTCTTGCCTTTCTCACATGCTTGTTTAATGGAAACGAAAGTGATCTTCAGGTGACCAGAGGAAATACGGGTCTGTAGCTCCCCAGCTGACAGCTGTGAGGGACTGAGATTGAGTTCTAGTGGGCAGGAGGTGAGGAGAGGCTGGAAAAACACACCTGTGGCCATAGAGGGGGTGTGAGAGGCCTGTCCCTGAGGTCACCTCTGCTTTGGGGCCAGCTGAGCTGACTAAGCCTTCATCCTCTCACCAGGGCTTTCTGGTGTCTCAAGTATATGAAGAAGTGAGAGGCAGCCTGTACCTCTGAGCATCACGCCTGCTGTGGGCCCTCCCTTTCCTGTGTTCTCAAGTCGTGTGTGTTGGTTCTCAGGCTGGGAAGTGGGTGGAAAATTTTAGTAAGAGCAGCCAATTTCCATCATGAAACATTTTTTGTCGCTACCACTGAAGATATGCTGTGAGATATTTGTGCTGAAATGCCTTGACTTTGGGATTGGTTTAATGCTCCTGCCTCAGAGGGTGCCTGGAGCAAGGGGTCACCATCATGAGGACCTGATGGGCAGGTTGTCCTTTTTATCCTCTGCGTGTTTATCCTGCATCTCTGGATGTTGTTGGTTTCATTTTCTTTAATCTCAAGTAACAAGGTGCAAAAAAGTGGCCAGGCTGCAATCAAGAAGTCTTGGTGGGAGGAGGCAGAAAAAGAGAAGTAAGAATGCTGGGTGAGCCCTGATTGCTGGCAGATGGGCCAGAGTTACTGGCAGAGAGGCTGCTTGTCCCTGCTGTTGTGAGCCTGGAGGTGACTGCCCTGGAGAGCCACTGCCCTCGAGTGGTGGCAGGAGCTTCAGGAAGTTTTCTGCTGGTTGCTCAAGCCATCAGGGACTGTGGCAGCACTTCATCCTTGTGCTGCTCCTCTGCAGAGGGGACACGTGGGACAAGTGCCAAGAGAAAGGCCAGGGCAATGACAGCATTTCCCATCCTCGTGGAGGTGAGGGTCAAGGAGCAGCTGTGCCCTGGCAGTGGCAGCAGGAGCCTGGAAGAAAAAGCACAGCCAAGTGGTGACATCTCGGGGAGAGTCCTGGTGCTTTCTCCCCTGTTATGAGCCTGGAGGTGAGGAGGCTGTTCTCTCCTGCTGTGAAACATTTTGGGGATGATGCTGGGTTGGTTTGGAGCCTGTCTCAGCTGTGGTTGTGTGTCAGAGGAGGAGGGTTTCAAAAGCCCTGCAGTTCATGTCCCCCATTCACTGCTGGTGACAGGGTTCTCGTGCTGGTGACACACTGGTGACACAGCCTGGAGTATTCCACCGAGGCTGGTACAAGGAGCAGAGTGTTCTGGGGCCAAGAGGGCCCTGGGAGCTGATAATCCTCTTCCTTCCCTCCCACAGCTTCTGTGGGCTCCTTCTGTGGTCTGTGCTGGGCTTTATCTCATCGATAACGGAGAGTCACGTGCTGCCAGTTTGTTACTGAGCACAGGACGGTGACAAGGGGCAGTGTCTGTAGGGCTCTCCTCATGCTGGGTTGTGTCCTGCAGGGAGGAGCCTCACTGGCTCTTCTCTGTGGAAATGGGCTGTGGAGCAGAGTCAGACACTCCATATTGATGGTTCTCCAGAGCAAGGTTTGAGGGGCACGGCTTGGTCGTTGTGCCCACAGCCCAGGTTGGATCATGGAGATAAAGCGTGTGGCACCTAATGGGAGCCTTAAAGTTGAGATCTTCTGCTTGTTTTTCTTGTTGAGGTTAATCCTCAATTTCCTCTTGCTGGTCTCTGGGTGCCAGCATGACAAAGGGGAAAGGGACCTCAGGAGTCCCTGAGGGGACTAGAGCTAGGGGCTCTTGTCCAGCCCCTGCTAAGAGCAGATCCCTGAGGGACACATCCAGAGGAGCTTTGGGTAACTGCTCTGCACCCTGTTTGGTCCCGGGTTCAGTGTGTCACCAGCCACAGTGTGAACATTTGGCTCTGATATCTAAGCAGAAGTTCCCTTACTGCAGTTTATCCACTGATTCTTGTCCCACCAATGCAAAGCTTTGTCCTGTCTGTAACCTCTTGTATGTCTGGAGATGGCAAGAAGAGCTCCCTGAGAAGCACCAGCTTCTCCTTGTGTGTCTTGCCACATGTTCCAGCCCCCAACTCTCTTGCTGAGCTCACTTTCTGTGCCTTTTCTGTCCCAGGAAGCCCAAACTGGATGCCAACTCCCAGGTGTGCTATTGCAGGTGCCAGATGGAGATGTGGGATCCCTTCCCCAGACCTGGCAGTGATCTTGCACCCCCCATGAGGGGGTTGACCATCTCCACTCTAGGTCTGTGCCACTCACCCACCAGGTCATTGTGAGACTTTTTCAACAAAGCTACTTTCTGACCACTGGGACTCATCCATTCCAGGTGCAGGGCTTTGTATTTGCCTTTGAATTTGGGGGCTTCCCTGCAGCCTGGTGAGGTCCCTTGGAGGAGCAGCCCTGCCTGCCAACGTTCCTGCCCACTAGCACCGATGATAACTAATTTTGATTCAGATCAAGGCTCTAGGCATCTCTTTGCAGAGCTCGGAATGGAATTGACTTCAGCACCCAAGTGGGCTGAGGGCTGGGTGCTGTCACTGGTGTGCTAGTGGCAGAGTGAGGCTCAGTGTGTTCCAGAGCCTCTCCTGGGGCAGGAGAGCTGTTAACCCATCTGTGGCCTCTGGGTTTTGGCAGCACTGCATGTTTTTATGTGGAGATAATCACAGCACAGTCACACCAACATCACACGTACCCAGGCTCAGCAGCTGCCTTGGCTGAGTTTGAAAACATCCCAAGGAGGGCATTGCTCGGTGAATCTTTGAGCTGTGCACAAACAACCTTTTCTCTTGGCTCCAGGCTGCCTGAATCTCTCCTTTTTCTCTTATCGTAGTTGGGTGCTGATGGAAGTAGCTTTTTCCTGCCCTCCTGGCATGTGATTCCCGTGGTGGGTGAGACAGGAGCCAGGCCTCTTCTTGCAGATGCCAGGGCTTGAGGGCAGGATATTAAAAATATGCTGCTTGTCTAGGGAAGTTCAGCTTCAGGCTCCACTGCACCTCCTTTCCCTTCATCTGTGCTTGTGTCCTGCTGGTGCTTTAATCGATTGGAAATTGAGCTGCTGTGCCCCAGCTGCTTTCTCCACAGGGAAGGAGGGAAGGGGGTGGGGTGTCACTGATTCAGCCACATTTGGTCTTTCTGCAGACCCCTGAGCTAACAGAAGGAGAATTTTCCCTGAAGGGCTGGTCCTGCCTGGGGTCTTACACAAGGGACACAGCACGAGTGACATTTTCCATCTCCTTGCCATGGTCTTGCCCTAGATGTGTGGCACCTAATGGGAGCCTTAAATCCTTGTGCTTCCTCAATCCAGTGGGGGTGTGTTCCTTTGCAAGGTCTCAGCTTTGTCCCTCCAGATTTCAGGGCAAGGAATGTGTCCTTCCCCCTCCCTGGGATGACAGGGGCCTGACTGGGACCTCTGCAAGCCACCAGAACAGCTGGGAATTGGCAGGCACTGGAACAGGCAGTTCCTGCATCCAGCTCGTGACCTAAGTTCCTATTGAGGGAGGTGACAGCTTTGTGTGTGCCCAGCTCATACAAGTCCACAGTGGTCTGCTCTGACTGCTGGGAAAAGGGTCCACCTGGATCCTTTCCACTGGGATTGTGGAGCCATCATGGACCAGAAACAGAGCCCAGGCTGGTTTTGCCAAACCAGTATCTAAAAATGGCAGCACGGGGCACTTTGGGCTGGGGCTGCTGGGGACTAAAGGGCACCAGATAGGGTTTGAGAAGATGGGGCAGGACCCATCTGCAGGTCAGGGAGTGAAGGAGAATGTGGAGCAGAGGGAAAAATGGGAAAATAGGTCAGGCTGCGAACACAAAGGGATATTCTTCCTCTGCAGTGACGTGCAGGCTCCCAGCAGCCCCGGCCTGCACGTTCCAGACGGGATCGTGGGGATTAAAGCAGTGGGGGGCTCAATCTGGGACCTGCCAGCAGAGAGGGACTGACATGCCAGAGCCCTGCTCTTGCTCACCATCCCTCTTTTATCCTCCAGTTCTTTAACCTGGCATCTGGGGAGGGGTGAGGCTCTGGAGGGAAAGATTTTAATGCTGAGTAGTGGTGTTTGGGCTGTGCTTAGGGACAGTGCTCGGATCCTTGTGCATCCCTGTATTTCCCAGCGATGGAGGGGTGACAGCAGCCTGCCTGCTCCAGCTGGGTCCCGTTGTGGCACTGCTCAGCTGGAGCCCAAGCCCCTGCTTGCCTCATCCACGAGACAGAGGTGCCCAAACAGTCCAAAAACTCCTATGTTATGCAACTGCTCTGTCAGTAACAAGCCCGAGTGTTCACCCGTGAAAAGAGAACCTGCTCCCCAGGGGGAGATGCAAACGCTGCTTCCCAGCATCACACTGGGGCCGGCTCAGAGAGGCACCAGTGTCCCCAAGGCTGTGCAGGAGCAGTGTGAGCACTTCCTCTTGTGTCTCCTGGCTAGCAGCCAGCCTGGCTGTCTCTCTGGTCCCAGCTGCTCGGAGGGTGATGAACACGCCGGTGTGATGTGCTCCTCTCCCCGGCTGGGCCCTGCTGCCGCGGAGCAGATGGCAGAGCCAGACGTGCCCTCAGCTGCCCCTTGCTGCTGGCCGGGCCCGCCGGCTGAGGGCACGTTGTGGTGAGCTGGTGGCCGTGGAGGTGGCACGTTGTCCAGGGGCTCTGTCCCTCCCCAGCCTCAGGGGAGCGTGGAACGTGCCGCTCAGCACAGGTTGGCTCGGCTCCGCGCCGGGAGCCACGCTCAGTGCCGGAGGCTGGCGGTGGCCAGTCCCCGGTGAGCTGCTGCTGCCTGGCACCTTCCCAGGTGAGCTGCCTCTGCCAGCTGACAGGTTGGAGCAGCTTGCCCAAATCCTGGTGGGCTGCTGCTGCCTCTGGTTCCCTGCGGGGTGTTGGACCCCACCTCCTCTCAGTGTGTCCTCCGAGAGCAGGGTGCTGTGTTTGGGGGGGCTCTGGCGGTGGCAGGCGGGCAGAGCTCTGCGAGGGAGGCAGAAGCTCTGTGAGAGAGGCAGAGTGTGAGCATCTTGCACGCCTGCTCCTTCCTCCTGAGAGGTTTGGAGTACATTTAGGAACTGACCTCATTTTCCCTTCTCCCCTCAGCTCACTCCTTCCTCCTTCCTGCGCATCGGGCAGCTGAGCAATGTGGACCTCAACGAGGACATCCACGAGCTGGTGAGTGGCACAGGGAGGGGCCCACTGTTACTGAGACTTCTTCCCTCCTTCCACTAACAGCTGCTGTTGTTCCCTCCTTCACATTCTGCTTGTTCCACGAGGACTCCAGCACTTCTTCCTGGGCTGGGTGACCTCTGTGGCGTGGGCAGCTGCTGCTGCCCCAGGGGCCCCTCTGGCATCGCTCAGTAAATGCCCTAATTCGGAGCTGGGAACAGCTTGCACGGTCAAAGGTGTTTGGGAAACAAAATTTGGTTTCTGCTCAAAAACATGGGTTTGCTTGAAATAGCTCCTTGCTTTTGCCCTAAGGAATTTCCTGCTGAGGTGAAAGGTTGCCTTCAACTGGAGCATGGAGTTGCTTGGATTCAGTGCCAGGTCAACATGGCAGTGTAGTACTCAGCTGGGCAAACCCTCTACTTGCTCCTGGGAGATGTTCCTGCCTGGGGGTGGAGGGGTGCTTGGTGAGGGTGCACCCCTGACAGCTGGTCCAGCTGCATTAAATCCCACATGCCCACCAACTGGTGGAAAATCATCCCAGATCCCTGCCTGCCAGGCAGCTTGCACCTGCAGTCCTCTGTGCCTCTCCTGAGCATCAAAAGGAGTTAAACCAGCAGTTGCGTGGTGGATGGGAGGGTTGGACTCTGACTTGTCCATCCTGAGTTGTGTGTCACATCCCACAGGAGACAGAGATCCCTCGGCAGCGTCCCAACGAGATCCCCCACAACGAGAAGCTCCTGTCACTCAAGTACGAGGTAAGTGCCCATCTGCCCCATCTCAGCTTTGCCCACTGGGATGCAGCAGGTGAGGTATGAGGGGCGAGGGCTCACAGCTGCCCAATGAAGGCAGTTTCAGTGGGGAAGGAGTGGAATTGAGGGAGGAAAATAAAACAGAAGCAGAGTGAGGGATTGAGGGCAGCACTCCCCAGCATGAGGGTCTCTTCACCTGGTAGACAATAACAGCATCTCCCTTTCCCAAACTAGAGCTTGGACTATGACAACAGTGAAAACCAGCTGTTCCTGGAGGAGGAGAGGAGGATAAACCATGCGGTGAGTCTTGCTGGGCTGCTCACAATCGTCTCAGCTGGGGTGGCCTAGAGAAGCTGTTCCCCCTGCCTGGCTGCTGGGGGGCTTCTTTGTGCCAGTGCAGGTTGTGCTTAAAGCCTAGGTTGAGCTGGGATGGGTTTATGGGCACTGACCAGTTTGTGACAAGTCGTGAAACCACAGGATCAAGGACCCAGCATGGGATGGTTGGAATGGGAGCTAATCTGGGTGCAGGGACCAGGCAGGTCCCTGAGCAGAGGCACTTCTGGAGTCATGTGAAACATTTGCCCTAGGGGCTTTGGGAATCAGCAAGAATCCCAGCAGGATGGACCTAATGGAGGCAGGCAAGCCAGAAAAGCACCTTAGGGATCCCACAGAGGTACAAGAGCACTGCTTAAAATCAGTAAATTGTGTCCAGGCTTCTCTGGGTCAGCCAGCAGTGGTGCTCCCTGGCTCTCCTTGGAGCTTCCCAGGCTTGGAACTGTGTTGGGGAAGGTGGCAGGTGTGTTGGGGTCCCCTCAATGCCAGGCTGGATGGCAGCAGGGTGTGACTGCTGTCTGCCCCTCAGGCTTTCCGGACGGTGGAGATCAAGCGCTGGGTCATCTGCGCCATGATCGGCATCCTCACTGGCCTTGTCGCCTGCTTCATCGACATCGTGGTGGAGAACCTGGCTGGGCTCAAGTACCGCGTGGTGAAGGACAGTATCCTCACAGAGCAGTGGCTGCTGGCCAGCTGGGACCACTGGGATCTCCTGGGAGCCATGAGAGGGGTCATGGGGGAAGAGGGCAGTGCTTCCTCGCTCCAGTTTGGAGGCACAGACGCTGCTGCCCAGCAGGACTGAGCTGTGGCTGGGAGCTGCCATGACAGAGGAGGCTCCTTTCAGCTGCCCTGGATGCTCCAAGTGACAGGGGGCTTGGAGCAATCTGGTCTAGTGAATGGCATCCCTGCCCATGGCAGGGGGTTGGAACTAGATGGTTTTTAAGGTCCCATCCAACAAACAACAACAAACCATCCAGTGGTGCTGTGAGATGCTGTGGTGGGAGAGATGGTACCCAAGCAGTGTTGGTCTTTCCTTGAGCTGCTGCCCCAGACATCGACAAGTTCACAGCCAAAGGGGGCCTGTCTTTCTCCCTGTTACTCTGGGCCACCCTGAATGCCAGCGTGGTGATGGTGGGCTCTGTGATCGTTGCCTTCATAGAGGTAGGAGTTTGGAACTGTTCTGGGTTCTTTACATGGGCAAAGCGGGGTCACGTCTCCAGAAAACATGCAAAATTTTGTAAACAGTGAATGTATTTCTGCCAGTTTGGCTCCTGGTAGCATCAGCTCCTTGTTCTTGGCTCCAGCTGTGCTGTGGAGTTTCTGTGGGGCTGTTAGACTGCCGGGATGTGCTGGCAGCCTCGGGCAGAGACTGTGCTCAAGCCTTGGGTGGGGGTGGAGCTCTCGCAAGCCTCGACCCTAGCTCAGCCTCTCTGTGTTGAGTGTTCACTAGTACCAGCAGAGACCAGTCTGGCTGGGTGCCTCAGGGACAGCCTCTGGAGGACAAGCCAGAGACTGAGACTCCCTGTGGATCGCTCTAATCCTCAGTGTCTTCCTTGTGGCTTTGCCCTTGCTCTCCCTGGCCGCCAAGTGCGACCCTTCTGTAGCTGTGACAGTATGGGGGAACACCTGAGTGTCCCCGAGAACTCAGCCAGCTCCTTTTCCCTGGCACATTTGCCCTTAGGAAGTAGGTGCCTCCCTCAAGCCCACCTCTGGAATCTGTTGATAAACTTTGGCCTCATCACAGAGCCACCCTGAGGGTGTGTAGGGTGTGCCCTGTGCTGAGACAGGGGTGAGGTGGCTGCTGTGTCCCCATCCTGTGTGTGACAGCCACTCACACTCTCCCTGCTCCCCACAGCCCGTGGCAGCTGGCAGCGGCATTCCCCAGATCAAATGTTATCTCAATGGCGTGAAGATTCCACATGTTGTCCGCCTCAAGGTAGGAAGCAGGAGGTGGTGGGATGGCCTGGGCACACTGAGTCCCCCTGCAGTGGTCCCTGCCCACATTGTGGCACAGCAGGAGGTGGCACGAGCTCCCAGCTCCATAACTGTTTCCCCCTTGGTGCCAAGAGGTTAAATCTCCTGCCTTGGGACCAGCAGCTGGCACAGGGAAGAACAGCTTTGGGCAGATTTTTGCTGTGGACAAGAAGAAAATTGACCAACCCCGTTGCCACAATGGGGAGGGCTGAGAATCACAAGTTCCCCCTGTCGCTGGCTCCTCCCCTGCCTCAGGGCCCGATGGGTCTGTGTCCCCCGTGGCTGCCTCGGCTGTGTTCCTCGTGCCCCCCCTGTGATGTGCTGTGCCCTTCTCTGTTTTGCAGACCCTTGTGATCAAAGTCTGTGGGGTCATTCTCTCGGTGGTCGGCGGCCTGGCTGTCGGGAAGGTGATGTGCACAAAGTTGGTCCCCACTGCTGGCACGTGTCACAGCCTGTCACCACTCCTGTGCTGGGGACAGGCTGCTGGGGGCCCTGCAGTGACTTCCCAGTGTTAGTCCCTGGTGTCTGCTGGCCAAGATGTCTGCAGCACTGCCAAGCTTGGGGAGCCCCTGGGACATGTGATGCCACCGTGCCAGCCTGTGTGTGGCTTGGCTGAGGGCAGAAGAGCAGCAATCTCTGTCCATCCCTGCAAACAGTAGATGGGGGAGACTTGGGTGCCCCATGGGGACCTTTCTGGCTAGCTGGGATCGAAGGCAGGCAAGGGAAACACTTGTCTCCTTGGCTGGTGGGCACTGGAGGCACATGCTGGGATAAGGATTTCATAAACCCATGGAATGATTTGGATTGGAAGAGACCCTAAAGATCATCTCATTCCGAGCCCCCTCCATGGGCAGAAACACCTTTCGCTAGACTGAGTTGCTCAGAGTTCTATCCAACCTGGTCTTGAACACTTCCAGGATGGGAAGGGAGAAAATGTCAAGGTCTGTATTTGCCCCGGGGGAAATACTCCCATCCAGTCTCAGGACTGCAGGCTGGTGAGCAGCATTCAATCATCTCTGTTCTTCCTTCCCCAATCTAACTCTGCTCTCTGGCCCCTAGGAAGGACCCATGATTCACTCTGGATCCGTGATTGCTGCCGGGATCTCCCAGGGGAGATCCACGTCGTTAAAGCGAGACTTCAAGGTTGGTGTTGAGGTCCAAAGGGGTTATGCTGGAGGTGCCCTTCTGTGCCATACCAGGCTGTTCCCGCTGGTGGCTTGGCATCATCCATATCATACCTTGTGTCTCGTGCCCATGGCCAGCCCTGAAGCTGCCTCCACTCTTGTTTCAGATCTTCGAGTACTTCCGCAGAGACACGGAAAAGAGGGACTTTGTGTCGGCTGGAGCTGCTGCTGGCGTCTCAGCTGCGTTCGGTGCCCCCGTGGGTGTGTGTCTCAGCTCTCTGGCACTGAGCAGTGTCTGGACATGGATTTCCTCAGGAGGTTGCTCCCACTCCCCTGGAGGCAGCTGCCAGGATCTGCATAGGGCACTGCAGGAGCCTTCCAAGTTTTCCTGCCATGCTGTGCAGGTGTGGGCCCTGCCCAAGGGCAAGGGCAATCATCTGCCTCAGATCCCAAAAGTTGCCTCCCTGGGATGGAGGATGGCAGTGGGGGGCTTTCCTGTGATCAGTGTGTCGCTGATGGCTTGGTGGGCTTGCCTGTGAGAGGGCCTGGGCAGTGTGGGCACATGGCCTGGGGTGAATCTTGGGTGCTCAGCTGGTGCTGTAGCTAAGGGGCTGTGGCACATGACCCTTGTGAAGATGTTGTGTCTTGTTTTTGCAGGAGGTGTCCTGTTCAGCTTGGAGGAAGGGGCTTCCTTCTGGAACCAATTCTTGACGTGGAGAATTGTGAGTGCTTGAAAGCAGTGGAGGGCTGGTGGTTCTGGTGTGAGGCATTGCCTTTTGTGGGAGCCCTGCAGCCCCAGGCCTCCTGACATCCCTGCTCCAGCGAGGGTAACCCATCCCAGGGAACAGTGTCCCAGCTCCCCTCCTGTGCCCTGATCCTCAGGGGCTGAATTTGGGCCTGGCTGAGCTCCATCTTGCTGCCAGCTCCTTTCCAAGGGAGCTGCCTTGGGCTGTGCCCCAGGGCAACAGAGAGGCAAAAGGAGGAGCAAGACCCTGGTCAGCGTAAGCTGCCCAAAGTGCTGCCACAGGGAATGTGACCTCCTGTCCTCACCACACCATGGGCACCAAGCCCTGCCCAAGGACCTTGAGGGATGATTTGGGGTAGTGCAGGGGACATGTGGTGAAGAAGTAGAGGCATCTGGCAGTGACTCTGGGCCACATCTCCTTCCAGTTCTTTGCCTCCATGATCTCCACCTTCACGCTGAACTCTGTCCTGAGCGTTTACCACGGCAATGCCTGGGATCTCTCCAGCCCTGGGCTTATCAACTTTGGCAGATTTGATAGCGAGGTAGGCACAGGTATTGCCCATGTAAGGCTCTGGTGAGGGATCGGAAACAGCCCTCAGCAGCTCTGGGGACATCAATTTGTCTGTAACATCACCCAGGGGCTGAGGCAGGCTCTGCCTTAGCAGGCTGTGGGATCTGGCCAGATCTCAGCTCCACCAGCCCCAGCAGAAGGAGTTTCTGGAGGCTGTGGGCTGTCCAAAGGAGGCTTTGGGGCAGCTCTGGAAGCCTCATGCTGGCGCAGAGTTGTGCTGTCTCAGCAGTCAGTGACTCACTGCGGGGCTGCAGATGGGCCAGGAGATCTGAAACCCACTTCTTTCTTCCTTGCAGAAAATGGGATACACAATCCAGGAAATTCCTATCTTCATCTTTATGGGAGTGGTTGGTAAGAGAATGCTGCTGTTTCAATTTGATTAGTCTGAATAATTTCCTCTGTTTTCTGTCTGGGTCTAAAAAGCTTTGGCATCCAGTTTCCTGGAGAAAATGGGGAATCCATTAAATTCTGGAACAGAGGCTGCTTGTGGGGCTTATGCAGGGGTGAGACCTGGATCCTGGCCCAACCCTAGTAGCAAAGTCAAGGTCCTTTAACCCACGTTGAGCAGAGTCAGTGCCTTGCAGTCATGGGCAGCCCCTTGCTGTCACGTGAGCTACCCTTATCCCCATGGATTCGGCCTGTCCTTTGCCTGCCTGGTGCCAGCACTGTGACATTGGCCCCTGGCCACCCACTGCTGGTGCCAGGCTCCTCTTAGTGACAGGCCCTGGCTGGTTGCAGGGACAGCATCCACATGTGGGCTGCCCAGGGTGACTGGGCTGCCAGTCATCCTGGATGGGTTGTGGACAATCTTCAGAGATTCCTTGTGCTGTGGGCAACCTGGGCCCTGCGTGCTGAGCTTTTCCTCTCTGCCATTCGCAGGTGGGATCCTCGGAGCCCTGTTCAATGCCCTCAATTACTGGTTGACAATGTTCCGGATCAGGTAAGAGCTCCCAGGTGATGAAGGTGATTGACCTGGGTTGGCTGGAGCCTTCTGTGTTCCCTCAAAGTGGCATTCCCAGATGGGTCAAGGCTGTAATCTCTCACTTAATGTGAGCAACAGCAGTTCCTGAAAGATGCCACATGCCTCTCGCTGCCTGTGGCTGAGGCTGTGACCCACAGCATCCCAGCACTGCTCTGACCCTGCCAAGTATTTCCCTCCAGTGACTGGAGGGCCCAGAGAGGTGCAGACACTGCAGACCTGACTGTCATGTGCTCTGAGAGGAGTGAGAGAAGGCAGAGAGCTGCTAAAGCCAACTGAGACCAGTCTGGCCCAGCCAATACCTGTTGCCAGCTTTTCAAGCAGCAGGACAGCCTGGCAGGGTCTGGGCAGGGAGCAGAGGCAGCCAGGCTGTCATATGCCCAATGTGACACATCCAGCCAGGCTGGGGCTGATCCTGCCCACGCCCCTGGGTGCCACCCTCACTCCTCTGCTCCCTCCACAGGTACATCCACCGGCCCTGCCTCCAGGTGGTTGAGGCCATGCTGGTGGCAGCAGTGACGGCGACCGTGGGATTTGTCATGATTTACTGCTCGAGAGATTGCCAGCCCATCCAGGGGAGCTCCGTGGCGTATCCCCTGCAGGTAGGACATGCTGCAGAGCAGCATTCAGAATGGGGGGCACCCTGAGCTGGGGGGGCTCAGCAGGGAGACAAGAACCTGCTGGGTTTGGGACATTGGACCTCGCAGTCGATGCCCTCCAGTGCAGGCAGAGCTGGAGACCCCAAGATGCTGTAGGTGTCCTCCCTGCCCAGAGCTGCCTCCTTGCTGGCACACTCAGTCTTCTCTGCCACTTCTAACTCTTTCTTATCTTACCTTTTCAGCTTTTCTGTGCTGATGGAGAGTACAACTCCATGGCCACTGCCTTCTTCAACACACCTGAGAAGAGCGTTGTCAGCCTCTTCCATGACCCTCCAGGTCAGTGAGGCCTTGAATGTGAGCAGAGGGGGTCCATGCAAGGTGGCCAGTGTGTTGCTTGACCACTCCTGGGACAAGGTGGAGGATGATCAGCACATGCAGGCTTCCCAAAACACTGTGCTGCAGTGGTGGAAGGAGGAGGGATGGGTACTGTGCCTGGTGGCACCTCTGAGCTCAGCCAAAGGGCTGTGGTGTCAGGAGACTGTGGAGCCAAGGACCTGGTTTTGTTTGTGCACATTTGCCTGCTGTGTTGCTTCTGAGTTGTGTGAGAGTGTGTCTGACCCTTGCTGTCTGTCTGAAGTCCATTCTGGAAATGTTGCTGGATGTTTTCTTAATTAGCAGGGCCACTTGCCCCAGAATGACTTTACCTTCTGGGTTGTGGAGGTGGATCTTGGGGTTTGGATTGGCTTGAGAAATGCAGTTTGGTTCCCAGGTTCCAGCTCCATTTTCCTTGGACCTGGTGTAACCCCAGCATCTCCTCTGCCTGTTGTGGAATCTGAGTTCTGTGCTCAGCTGCACGTGGGTGGGGAACAGAGAGATCCTTAGCCCAGAGGGTGCAGCCTGGCCACCTGCAGCCAAGAGATGACCATCCTGTGTCTTGGGGCTGCTCCTTGAAGTGCTGGGTCCTCCCTGGCTCAAGGCTTCTGTCTGAAGGAGGGGTTGCAAAGTACTTGTTTAAACTAGACTGGGCTGCTCAGCAATCCCAAAATAGCGCTTAGCTGGGTTGTGGGGTTGGCAGGGTCTCGCTGGGGTGGCACAGCCTGTGCTGTGGGACAGTGTGGCACTGGCTGGAGCAGCCGTGGGAGCCGCAGGATGGGAGGGAGTTTGCAGGGCCTGCCCTGCTCAGTTGATCCCAAAGCTGGCAGTGGGACCTTTGTCCTCCCAAGCTTGTCCTTCAGCCCTGGCAGTCCCTCCCTCGGGGCTTTGAAGTTCGTCATGGGAGGCTGGGAACCACAGGGCTGGGAGGGGACGGGTCATCGATGGGTCATGAGATGGAGGAATGGGATGTGAGGGCCTGGGATGGCTCTGGCTGGGTGGGGGTGCTGGAGGGGGCAGAAATAACCTGAAGAGCCAGTTTGAAAGGCCTGTGCTGCCAGGGCAGGAGGTGCAGCCCAAGAAGAGGGGCTCTCACTGCTGGGAGTACGTCGTGGGGCTGCTGCTGACTGGGCGGTGGCCACAGCCCATCACAGTGTCCCCTGGGCTGTGGGAGCAGCACCAACTCTGTTCTGTCCCCACCCCAGGTTCCTACAACCCCATGACGCTGGGCATGTTCACACTGATGTATTTCTTCCTGGCCTGCTGGACCTACGGCCTGACAGTGTCCGCAGGGGTCTTCATCCCCTCCCTGCTCATCGGGGCAGCCTGGGGGAGGCTCTTTGGCATCTCCCTGTCCTACCTGACCAAGGGCTCGGTGAGTCCTGGCTGGGAAGCCCTGGCACCCAGCCCTCCTCCCTCGCTGCTGGGCTGGTGGCATGTGCAGGCAGCGTGCCCGGATCTGGCTGAAAGCTCTGAAGTGGACTGGCTCCTCACTTGATGTCTTCCTGAGCTGGTTCTGGGCCTCCCCACGTTCCAGTGGAGCCCTGCCAGCAGCTGGGTTGTTCAGGCAGCCTCAGGCACCTGTCCCCACTTTGGAGGGGGGTTTGGGGGCCAGGATTCTGCTGACTATCTCTGGATGCCCTGGAGCCAGCAGGTGACTGGGCTCCTTCTCTCTCCTGCGCTCAGATCTGGGCTGATCCTGGGAAGTACGCCCTGATGGGAGCTGCTGCGCAGCTGGGTGAGTTCTCCATGGCACAGTGTTGGTTGGGGTGAAGGTGTCATGGGAATAAGCACTCCCTGCTTCCCTGACAGCTTCCTGCCCAGCCTGGCTGTCAGCTCCCTAATCACCCTGCCAAGCACAGGCACTACTGGGGCACCAGTGAGGGCTGGGCTCACCCGGGGCACCCCTGGGCAGGCAGTCCTGGATCCCTGAGAGATTCAGGGGCCTGAAGTGTTCTGTGATGCACTCACTCCACATTTCCTTGCCATTCTAAACCCCTAAACCCCCCGGGTGCCTCTGGCAGGTGGGATAGTGCGGATGACGCTGAGCCTCACGGTCATCATGATGGAGGCAACAGGCAACGTCACCTACGGCTTCCCCATCATGCTGGTGCTGATGACGGCAAAGATTGTGGGGGACTACTTTGTGGAGGTGAGGGCCGCTGGGCTCCCCAGGATGGGGGGCCATGGAGAGGGGCCAGGACAGGCACGTGCTTGCTCTGAGGGATGAGCTGCTGCCTGGCTGTGCCCCTTGGCACCTCACCAGGCTTCTTCTGATGACTCGGCTCTTGTTGCAGGGACTGTACGACATGCACATCCAGCTGCAGAGCGTCCCCTTCCTGCACTGGGAGGCCCCAGTGACATCCCACTCCCTCACAGCCAGGTGGGTGGGCTGGGCATTGCTGTGGTAGCAGCTTTTGGAGCACTGTTGGCCTGAGCTGGGAGTGGAGGGTGGTGACCTTTTGGTTGCAGGAGCCTGCTGCCCCCTGGTACCACCAGCCCAGCTTCTTCCCCAGCAGGGATGTGACCTGCAGTGTGTTCCTTCCTCACTCCCTGGCAGCTTTGGGGGACAGAGAGGCACCAGCTCTGAGGAGTCGTGTGTTGGAGGGATATTTTGTGTGTGAGGGGATGGGGAGACCCTGGCACAGGTTGCTCAGAGAAGCTATGGCTGCCCCTGTCCAAGGCCATTTTGGAGGGGGCTTGGAGCAACCTCGTCTAGTAGAAGGTGTCCCTGCCCATGGAAAGGATTTGGAATGAGATGAGCTTATAGGTCCCTTCCCACCGAAACAGTCTGTGATTGCATGATTTGGCATGTGCTGCTGTGGGGCTGCATTTCACCCAGAGCTTTCCCTGCAGGGAGGTGATGAGCACTCCTGTCACCTGCCTGCGGAGGATCGAGCGCGTGGGCACGGTTGTGGACATCCTCAGTGACACCTCCTCCAACCACAACGGCTTCCCCGTGGTGGAGAGCAACCCTGACACCACACAGGTAGGCTGGGGAGGGGGTGCAGCTGGGCTGGCCACACAAGGGCTGGCTGCAGTGTGGGACCCTCATGCACGGTGCCCTGTTGCAGGTTGCCGGACTGCGAGGTCTGATCCTGCGTTCCCAGCTCATCGTCCTCCTGAAGCACAAGGTGGGTGATGCTGTGTGGAGGCTCTTTGGGTTGTGTCTGCTCTCCCATTTCTGTCTCAGGCCCCTTGCTGCCTACCTTGCTCGGGAGGAGCTGTCATCTCCCTCAGCTCACCCAGGGGGATGGTGGGTGCTGCCATTTGGTGGTGGGGTTTACCCCAGCATCATCCTGTACTCCACTGGGCTCTCAAACCCTGAGTGAGTGGGAAACAGGCTGTGCTTCTGCAGATGGTCCATCTGTCCCACACTTCTGCCCTTCTCCCTCCCTGCACCTGTGCGTTGTCTTGGTGCCTGTGAGCTCTGCAGGACAGGCCCCAACCATCTCTTTCCTCCCAAGGTTTTTGTGGAAAGGGCCAACCTGAACCTGGTGCAGCGGCGACTGAAGCTGAAGGATTTTCGGGATGCCTATCCCCGCTTCCCCCCCATCCAGTCCATTCACGTCTCCCAGGACGAGCGCGACTGCATGATTGACCTCAGCGAGTTCATGAACCCCTCGCCCTACACTGTGCCCCAGGTAATGGCCAGGGACCCCTCTGCACAGCTCTCCGGGGATCAGGGTGGGCAATGGGTGCTGGCTGGGGATGCTGCAGCACCCCTGAGCCCCATTCTGCCTTGCAGGAGGCGTCTCTGCCGCGGGTGTTCAAGCTCTTCCGAGCCTTGGGCCTGAGGCACTTGGTGGTCGTGGACAATCGCAACGAGGTGAGTCCCTGCTCGCTGTGTCCGAGCGGCCTGAGCCCCTCCGGGGGGCAGGGACATGCTGTGCCCAGGCTCTGTGTGCCCACATCGGGCTGTACCCCATCCCTTTCCCGGCAGGTGGTGGGAATGGTGACCCGCAAGGACCTTGCCAGGTACCGGCTGGGGAAGGAGGGCCTGGAGGAGCTGTCGCTGGCACAGACGTGAGGCAGCGTGGCCCAGCAGAGACGTGCCCTGGCCCCTCAGAGCTGGGGACCCCCTTTTGCAGGAGGTGGGGAGAAGACTGGGCCAGTCCGTGCAGGTGTCACGGTGCCTGAAGCACTGGCATGGCCGTGCTGCCCTGGCCCTCCTGCCTGTTGCTGCCTGCCCATGTCTACTGCCTCCTCTTGTCACCCACCCTTCTTCTGCTTCCCTGAGGGATCGAAATTCACCCTTGGCTCTGTTAGCTCCTGGAATAGGCTGTCCTTGAAGGTTGGGTGAAGGCTGGAGTGTTCCATGGGGAGCAGGAATGCCCTGCTGAGCTGGGCACACTCCTCTGACACAGCACGTGACCTCTGTTGCCTGATCCACCCAGTCTGGGCTGTCTGGGACTTAGTCCTGCCCTAGCTCTGGCTGCAGGGCTTGTGAGAGGAGCAGACAGGACATGATTGGGGCTGCCTCCTGCCCCCAGGCCCCCGTTCCCCCCTGCCCTGTGGTCCTGCTTGCTGGGTTGGGCTGAGCTCTGGGGTTGCCTTCCTGCTCCTTGGGACTGAGGAGCAGGACGTGCCCTGCTTGGCTGTGCAATAAAAGGGCTCCCGTGGTTCTGCAGCTGCCGCCTCTGGCTCTTTCTTGGCTCCCTCAGCCACTCTGATCTCAATCATGTGTGGGGAGACACTGCTGGGATTTGGGGCAGGGATGGGGAGGGGAGAGCTGCACTGGGGCGATGTTGGTCCTGCAGCCTGTGCCTCTCTGCCACTCCTGCAGTTCTCCCACCACTGCTGCTCCCACACTGGGATCCAGAATCACTCCTGGGGCAGATTGTGGCCCTTTCCAGCAACCTGCACCCTTCCAGGCACCCCAAACCCCACCACTAATCCTGGATTTGGCTGGGGGTGGGAGCAAAGCCAGCCCTGGCACCTCACTTCTCCCATCTTCCCCCATCCTTGCTCCTCTCCTTGGCACTGCCCTGCCCTGGGACTGCCCCTTCCTCACTTGGACAGAGGTAGCCTGGTGCCTGGAGAGGCTTTTGACTGCAGGATCTGGGCTGAAATAAAGTCTGTTTGTACTTTTATTGTGGTGCTGCCTGTTTCTTGCTTCCTTTCTTCCCTTGGGGCCACTGCCCAGGCTCAGGTGTCCCATTGGGTCTGACCCAAGCCCTGTCCCCACTCCTGCTGCTGGGAGAGCACAGCCTGGGGAGTGAAGGGAGTGGGGGGGGCTGTGTCCTGGGTGCTGCCCCCCAGCAGGGCTCAAGGCAGGGGGTAGCTTCCCCTTCCCACGTTCTTTTCCCTTTCAAGACCAACAAAACGCCACCACAAAGCAGGAGATGCCTCAGCTGGGCCCTGGTAACAGCCAGGTCCGGCGGCGGGGCTGTGGGGAAGGAAAGCCAGCCCTGCTCTCCTGTGTGGGTGCAGATCCCTGGCCCCAGGGCAGGGCAGGGCAGCTGTAGGGCACAGTGGGTCCCCAAGGCAGTGATGGGTCCCCCCTGGGTGCTGACAGCCGGGTGCTTTATGAGGCCCTGCGTCGCCCTTTGCCCTGGCGCGGCCGAGATAAGGGGATGGGATCCACTGACTTGGGCCGCAGAGTAAACACGGGCTGCTGGCTCCTGCCGGCACCACGCTTCCCTCCTCTTCCCACTCCTGCCGGGGCAGCCAGCAGCCCCCAAGGGTCAAGCCCAGTGGTGGCCCTTTGTCCCTGGCAGCAGGGATGTCACAGTGGCGGGTGGCAAAGGACACCACACACGCTGGTGCCTGGCGGGAGTCATTTATTCGCTCGTCCCATCACCAGTTTTGACCTGGCAGCTCCGAGTGCCCCGGTGCTGGCACTGGGGCCACCGGGTTTATCATTAACTGGGTGGCACGTGGCAGGGCTGGGGGGCCCTGGGGCCACAGTGGGGTCACAGCCCAGCAAAGGGCTCAGCCTCCAGCCCTGGGCGACCCGGCAGCTCCCGCCCAGTGCCTGGCAGCTCTGGCCCTGGCTCCACTGTCCAGTTGGCCAAGAGGTCGCTGAAGTCAGGGGTGCCAGTGTGGAGGAGGCTGGCAGGGCCTGGGCCTGGCTCTTTCCAGAAGGAGGGTGGCAGTTTCCTGCGCTGCATGGGGGTGATGTGGCCATACTTCCTCTCCAGCCGCTGCGTCTTGCCGCCAGCCACCCGGGCGGGCAGGCACCGGTGCACGCCATACTCAAAGAGCTCGGCCAGTGGCCCCAGCCTGTGCGTGGCCCCTGGGCTGCCCCGTGGGGCCACAACCTCGGGCACAGCCTCAGCGCTCTGGGGTGAGCCGCAGTCCTCGGGCACAGGGCGGCTGCTGGCAGCCTCCTCCCGGCCCCGCCGCCCAAAGTAGCGCTGGATGTCGCAGCTGATGAGCTCTGAAAACTTGAGGAGACGCAGGGTGGTCTCGGCAGTACTGGAGACACTGGCCAGCTCCGGCTTCACGCTCTCCTCCACTTCTTCCACTTCCTCCTCCTCTTCCTCCTCTTCTTCTTCCTCCTCCTCCTCCTCGGAGAGGTCGGGGAAGTCGGGCTCAGGGTGCGTGGGCAGCAGGAGGCCGTGTGGGAAGGGCGAGGGCAGCCGCAGCTCAGCCAGGGGCTGGATGACCCCCGCAGCCATGTCAGCGCTCAGAGGCACCCCCAGGACTCACCCTGTGGGCAGGGCCAGCGGGGTCAGGGTGACACACCCTGGCACCAAACCTGACTGACCACCCAGCAGCCCTTGGAGGACAGGGGGCCATGTTGTGCCACACCACAGCCAAGGCGGGGCTGCAGGGCAGCAGCAATGTCCCCCACAAGCAATGGGATGTGGGGCACTGGGGATGTCCCCACCAAGCCAGGGGAAACAGGGCAGTGGGGATGTTCTGCCGGGGACATCCCCTCTCAGCACTGGGACAGCAGGCAGCAGGGGTGTCCCCACCAAACCATGGGATATGGGGCTGTGGGAGCATAACCCTGAGTCAGGGGATGTGGAGCAGCAGAGATGCCATTCCCGTACAAGCAACAGGACATGGGACAGTGGGGATATTCTAACTGAACCCTGGGATGTCAAGCAACAGAGATATCCCCATCAAGCCATGGGATGTGAGGCAATGTCAATGTCCCTAAGTCATGGGACATGGGTGTGGGTTCTCACTGATCCATGGGACATGGATGTCCACACCAAGTCATGGGATGTAGGGCAGTGGGGATGTGTTCCAGAGCTGTGGGGCAGAGGGATGTTCCCCTTCGCCCCAGGGCTGTGCATGGAGGTGAATGGGGCTCTGCACTCACCCTGCCACTCTGGGCTCAGCACCGTCGAGCCCCATGCCCTGCCCACACAATGGCCCCTTGGGCTTCCCTGCGAGAGAGCAAACCCACTGCCAACTTTAAAAGTGTAGCTTAGAACTGGCCACAGCTGGGTCTCGCTGAGCTGGATGTGGCCCCTTTGTAGACTGCATTATCTGTGCTGAAGGGTGCCCAGCCCTGCCTCACTGCGGGAAACCCTTGGTCGTGCTGAGAGGGTCTCAGGGAGGGAATAAATCCTGGGGAGCCAGACCTGCTCCCGTCACACCAAGTATGGTGCCGGGACCTGCACCCAGCCTATGATTGTCCTTGCCATCTCTGTGTGTCCTCCTTTGTGCCGTCCCCTCCGCGGTATCCCCGGCCCTGCCCCTTCGTGCTGTCCCGGGATGGATTGTGGGGGGCTCAGCCTCACGAGGCAGCACACACCTCTGGGCTGCGGGGAGAGGGGAGCGGGGCCACCCCACAGCCTGCCCCGCCGCCACCCTCAGCCGGAGAAACCCCCGGGGCAGGAGGGCATCACCCGGGCCGCGGTTCCGCACTCACCTTGGCGCTGCCGCCCGGCCATGCATAGGCTCCCGCGCCGCTCCCCCTGCCCGTCCCTCCACCTGGGCCTGAAGTATTTATAGCGGAGCAGCGAGCTGACGGCTGGCAAATATTTGGTAGCCGTATTGTAATAGTAGACTCGGTAAACAGAGCTGGGGTTTGCTTTAGCGCCCAGCAACGGGAGAGCGGCGCGGGGAGGGACGCGGGGACGGAAGGCAGGGCTCACCTTAATGGTTCACTAGCCAGGGGATTTTCAAGTGTTGTCCCTGTAAATTCACCTATTAAATCGGCAGCCCCAGCTGCCAAACTGCCCGCACACTTGTGCCGAGGGCTCTTATCTCCCTGCTGATTGGAGACGAAATCAAGCTTTGTCAAATAGGCGTAAAATTAAATTTCATGCTATTTTGACTCCTGGAGTAGGGATCTTCTGAAGAACATACTGCATATCGAGCGATGCCTCTGCAAACAGGGGCTGCCGCTGCAGTGGGCAAAGCCTTTCCCTGGGGTACCCCCAGGTGCAGCACCACCCTCATGCATGTTCAGACCACCCATCTCCAGCCTTGTGCCCCTTTGAGGTGGATGTTGGGCTCCCCAGCCAGCCCTGGGAGGAGTTTTGGAACGTGTGGATGTGAAGGTGGACATGCTGTGTGGAGAGTGGCTGGGCCAGCCCCACGGCAAGGACAGCACCTGGACCACAGCGTTTTCACCCTGCGTGCCCCGTGTCTGTGCTATGGCCTGTGGCCGTGCTGGCCCTCACAGCATTCCCCCTCTGAGGACAGGGACAACGGCAATCAGCTCAGGTCCCAGAGACGCTGTGCCAGAGGTGCCATTTCTGCCTTGGCAGCAGAATGTGCCAGCAGGGTCACCTGAGGCAGCACAGAACACGGCCAGGAGACACAGATGGCTGGGGGATGCAGGGTGACCGGGGATGCAGGGTGGCCAGAGGACATAGGACAGCCTACTCCTGACAGCTGAAGGGCACAGGGTGGCAGGGGCCTGAAACAGCACCCAGACCCTGTCACCGATGTTGGGGACACTCAGGGAGTGGGACACCAGCCATTGGGCTTGGAGACAGCCACAACTCTGCTCCAGAGCTGCCCCACCCTCCTGTTTTTGGACAGCTCTGTGCCCCGGAGCCCTCCTTGCCCCCTGCCCTGAGCACCCTGCTCTGAGCCGTCCCCAGTGCTGAGATGGTGTCCCCAGCTCCTGGCAGGGTGCAGCACTGGCGAGGAGTGTGTCCCAGCCTGGGCAGGGCTGTCACCGACCCGGCAGCCCTGGGGCTCCCTGCAGGGGCGGAGATGGGCACGGGCTCCGGCTCCGCAGAGCTCCCTCTCCTCTCTCTAAACATTCACGGCGGCAACGCCGGGCGGGGGCAGCAGCCACCCGGGCACTGCTGGACAAACACGGCGGGTGGGAGCCGATTAGCCACGGGCACCCTTCGGTTTGCTCCCTGATGTCACCCATTGTCACCCACTCGCCCGGCACGGCTCGGCATTGGCACAGCTTGGCATTGCTACCGGCTTCAACCCGGAGGACCAGCCCTGGGAGCCGGACAGCCACCCCGATCCCCTCTCCCCACGATCCCCCGGGAACGGCGGCTTCCTCTGGTGACCCCAGCCACCTCTGCCCCAGACCTTCTTCCTGCAGTGCAGGAGATGGGGAGAGCTCCCACAGCCTCCGGGTCAGTCCGGCCGGAGGAAAGGGCAGCACTGTCCCTTTGCCCAGGTGGGAAGGGTCTGGGCATGTTGGCGAGGGGGTCCAGGTGTAGGACAAGGTGTGGGGAGCACATGACTTGGCTGCTGGCTCACAGAGTTGGGAGTGGTGAGGTATCCGTCCTCTGTGGGAAGGAATAATGCACTTAGGGAATATCCAGGACTCAGCAGCACTGTTCCAAGGGCAAGCAGCAGGGAGAGGCAATGCCACTGCTCCTGCAGGAGGCTTGGGCATGTGGCTTTGCATCCATTCGAGTGCCCAGGGTGGCCATCCCTGCTCCAAACTTTGCCAGGGCCGGGCATGTGGAGCTCCCGTCCCTCAGGGAAGGGATCTCCTGTCCGCAGAGACCCCCGCAGACAAGCAGGAAGGTCGCAGACCTGACTCTCAGATGAGGCTGATTCTGCTCACCCGGGACGCTGCATCGGAGCGGGGTCCACCCCACCTTTCCCTGAAAGCCAACGGAGCTTTAAATCTGGGGGGAAACCAGGCATGATTATGGCAAACGGAGCATCCTGCACTAGGGCACTGGCTCTAACCCTCGCTGCCTTTGTAGCCCTGTAGCAGCAAAAAGAGCCGGCGGGATTTCTCCGGCACAGAGAGTATCCATAGGGCAGCCGGGGCCGGGAGCTCAAGGTGAAGAGACAAGAGGTAAAACTCATGCGAGTGGGGGGAGCTGGAGATGGAGCTCAGAAAGCCAGACAGGAAATGCAGCACACCGCAAAGCTCAGCAACAGTCTAAGCTCCCCTGAAAAACCACGGCCTCATCCTCCCCCGTCAGCTGGGAGAGCAGCCACGGACTGTCCAGTCCTCTCCTGCCCTGTCCTCGGTCCTCTCCTGCCTCTACCCATGTGCAAGGGGGTTCGTCCCCCTGTCCATGCCCCCTGGTGCTTCCACCTGCCCCGGCCATGAGTCCGACCACCCCCTACCCCAGGCAGGGGCTTTCCTTANGGCCTAGCTACTGTGCCCACATACAGCGAGCCCTGGGGCGGCTGCCGGGGCACGAAGGGCAGAGCCGGTGTTGGGGCCTGGCTCCGGCCCGGCCGCCCCTCGGGCCCGGTCGCCCCTCCGGCCTGCCCGCGCCCAACCGACCCAGCCCCGCCCCTCAGCCTGACCGCGCCCCCTTGCCGCAGCCACGCCCCTCTTCCATCCCCGCCCCTTCCGTCCGACCACGCCCACCAAGCATCCCCCCTCCCCTCCAGCCCGGCCCCTCGGACCCCGCCCCCTGCCGGAC
>VZRF01014796.1:656232-675295 GCA_013396875.1 Vireo altiloquus
GGGCGGCGGAGCGGGCCTGGGCCTGTCCGCGCTCGGGGCGGAGGGAGCCCGGGAGGGCCCGCGCCCGGCCGGCGGTGGTTCCGCCGCGCCCCCGGCCCCAGAGAGCGCCCAGCCCCGCCGCTCCGGGCCCCGGCTGCCGCGGACAGGCTTAGGGCCGGCTCCGTGCCCGCACGTCCAGAGGCGCGTAGGTAGGTGTGCCTGCAGCGCCGGCCGTGCCGGGTGCTGTCCGAGACGAGAAATGTGACAGCCCGTGCAAAATACGGTCCCGCTGCGGTTTGTGTCTCCCTTCTGCGACTCGCTGGGTACTTAAATTCCCTTTGGCACGTTAACAGGGCTGTCCAGGCACTTTGCACTTTGTTTCGTAAGTGAATAAGTGCTTTTCTCTCTCTGTGTATTGAGTTGCTATTGAATTGCTTCCCATATTTTTATTTCATACAAACTGAACAATTGTGGCCCCTCTATTTTATTTATAAAGGTTCAGTGTATCTTTGCCTGCCTACATCAATCTGCAAGGGAGTTGCAGAAAAGCCTCATGTTCATCGAGCCGTGAGTCACAACCAATTTTTAAAGCTGTTATAACAAAAAAAAAAGTGTTTGCTTTTTTTCACAAGTAACTTTAAAAGTGTAGCTTAGAAAGAAAAAAAAAAATTAAAAAAATTTCAGTAGACACAACATTATTCCTGGATGCTTGTGAATCCTAAACTATATTCATACTTTAGTATTACACATACCTGTGTCATATGCACAGATGAGCTTTAAAATTGTCACATACAGTTACCACTTTGCCTTTACTTTTATGTATCATTCCCCTGACTTCCTTACTGCAGGTGTGGGCAAGAAAGCTTTTCCTTTAAAACTTTTCAACAATGGGCATAAAATTCTGCAGCTGAGGTCTTGAAGAATGCAGATGGGTATAGTATGTGTTGGAGCTCGCAGTGTGTATTGACTAACTTTGTTTCTTTTTTTATTATTTATTTTTTTGCTTTTCTGATATTGTCTCGTTTAAGTGGCTCCTGAGTGTAAAATGTCCTCTGAGGGTGGGCTGTGGGTGGGAAGCACGTGGTGTGTTCCAGGCCAGGACCTGCCAGCTCCTTCCTTGCAGGGCCTGGGAGAGCACACACTGCATAGTTGGGTTCCAAACCAAACGGACTGATGGCTCAATTATCACCTGAGCAAAGAGCAGTTACCTATAAATTTTGCCCAGCACAGCCCTGTTTTGTGATCTGATAGCGTGGGGTTTGGTATCTCCTGCCCCTTCTTCACAGTAGGAAAAAAAAAAGGGTGGAAAAATAACAGGTTTTGGCTGGGAGCCAGCCTGTCTGTCTTCTTTTCTCTTCTGGCTGTGCTGCTTCTTTATGTGGATGACAGGCCTTGGACATTGCTTGGCTCACCAGCACTGTGTTTAACATGGTGTCCTGGATGAATAAATGCTAAAATAGTGTTTGTTGCCAATTATAAGTGTTCCAGAATATCCTGTTACCCTCTAAGCTTTTCCTTTTTTTTTGGAGTAATTTTGGGGAGCAGGAGCACCAAATATTTTAATCTGCATATTGAGATGAAATGTTCATGCTGGCACCTGTGTTCTCTTGGTGTTCTAATGTCTCCTTATTTAAACCACACATGAATTTCAGGAGATGAAACCAGACAAAGGGTGAAGTTTACAGACGATCGTGTGTGCAAGAGCCACCTTCTGGATTGCTGTCCCCATGATATCCTGGCTGGAACAGTAAGTATGTCCTCTGTAATAAGGGATTCTGGTGAGGAGGATGCTGGTACAACTCCTGTTTGTGCAGGGTGGGTGACTTCTAGGAGATATCAGGCTTTCTGTGCCTGTCACAATCCTAATTCCAGTTCCTGTGGCCTCTGTATGGAACTGCTCTCACTTCTCAAAAAAAGAAAAAAAAGCCAGGAGCTCTCAGAATTCACATAAAGTGCTTTTTGTTTCACAATCCCATGTGAAGTTGCAAACTTATTTCTGTTTTAGCAGTTTGAGATAGTCAGAGCTTGAAACTTGTCTTATAGTGCTTCCAAGCCTGTAGCTAGGCTGATGCCCTGGTTCACTGCTGCATCTTCAGGTTAGCAAGTGTTTTCTTAGCAGCTGCACTAATCCTTGGAGATTTTCAGTCTCCTCTCCCCAGCCCTGATGGAACAGCAGCTTTTCTATTGTTATTGGGGTGGTGATGGCAGGTCACATCTCCGGCTGAGTGTTGGTTGTTTGAGCTGCTTGCTTGTTTATGTCACTCTGCCCGACTGGTTTCAGACAGTTGTCTCAGCTCCTTTGCTGCTCCCTATGGGAACAGAGCTGGCCAGTGTTCAAAGGTTTGGCTCACGTGCTGCCTCTGAGAGCAGAAGGTGATGTGGGCTTTTAACAGGGAGCTCTTGTGAAGTAAGTGTTCATTTGAGGCTCTCAGATGAAAGCTGCAGCCTGACTTTGGAAAGAAAACAGTGAGTCTTTTGTCACCATTGCTGTGTAGCAGTTGCAGGATGGAGGTGAATATGGACAGTTGAAATCCATCTTTGCCCTTGCTATTTGCATGAAATACTGTGGCAATTCACAGTGTCTGTCTACTTAACCAGGTTGTTGAAAGATGCTGTGGTTATTTATAGCCCTTCCTGCTGCTCTTTAGGGAGCTGGCTGGACACAGTGGGTCTCCAGCAAAGGGAGGGCTGGCACTGGTGCCCCTGCCTGTGTCACTGCCATAGCAGCCGTGCAGCAGCACTGGTAGAGCTGTAGCAAAAGCTGCTTCTGCTCTGAGCACTCAAACTTCAGCTTCTCAGTGACTGCCTTTGCAGAATAAGATTGAAAAAGCTGAATACCAGTCTCTGTACGTCTGTGGTTTTTAAATTCATTTGAAGCTCAGATGTGTTTTTCAGTGATTGCTCCATTAACCTCCATATGACGTCACCTCCATTTCAGAATTTTAAACTTGCATCCTTTGTATAGTTTGCTGTGGTCAGGGTATGTTTTTTGACATGAGATTGTACAACAGTTTCTTGGGGCCCAAAGGGTATTTTGAAGATGAAGGCTGCCTTCTACCTCTTCTGAGAGGTTTTCAGGAAGAGGGTAAATGGTGAGTTGAAGGCATTGAACTAAGTGATGTGTGTGAGTAGGTGCCAAAGCATGGAGGAAGTCTGACCTGTTTCAGGTGGGTTGTGAGTCTCCTCGGGCAGAGAAGCACCTTGAGGAGTTTATTTTGCTTCTGTTGCTATTTGTCTTGATTGAGTTGTCCATTCCCTCGTGCTGTGGAGTTTGTGCTCAGAAACAGCAGGTACAGGAAGACTGCTCCTGCACAAGTGATCTTGTGGATCATTCACATGATCATGTGGTGGTCTTGAAGTGGGTGTGGAGCTCTACACCTCTGTCAGCAGGTTCCTGGGGGCCAGATCAAGTATTGCTGCTCCAGTTATGTGTTGAAAGGACATGTGATGTCCAGAACAGGAACAGCATTTCAGCTGTCAGTGCTGCCAGTACAGAATGGAATGTGCAGTCTTTCCTCGTGATCTCAAGCAGCTTCACTGGCATTTTATGGTGCTCTGCTAAGGAAGAGCTGTATGGGTGAATCTGCCTCAGCTGGGTGGGGTATAATCCATCTCTGGGTGTATTACTGCAGAAATCAGGACCTTGGACCTCTTGGAAACTTCTAACAGATGCTCCAAGCCTTCTGTTGCTTGTTATGTTGTGTCCTGCCCTGAAGGCATTGTTAATTCTGCTGCATCTTCCATGTGTGCAGATATTCCTTAGTGGGAAGCTGATTGAAGGCAAGCAGGAAGCTGATCCCTTGGGTAGTTGTGCTCAGTGAAATGTGATGGAGTCCCACTCACTGACCTTCAGATGCAGAGTAAGAGAAGGAGTCCAGACTGTAAGCAAAGCTCTGGAATATTCCTGAGGGCTGCAGGAAGCCTGTTGATGTTTGCTTTGTTTTAAGTGCACCAGTGCTCCTGTTCATAAGAGCTGTCATTTTAAGTTGGTTTGTTCCTGTGATTATTCTCTTTTTGACCCCAGAAACTTGTCTAAACTTGCCACAAAATAAGCCACAGTGGTTCTCTTTGGTGTCTGTGGATAAGGAGGAACATTCTGGGAGAACAGAAGTTGGTTTAGCGAGCCCATGGGCTGTTATCAGGGCCCTTGTCATCCACATTGTTTGTGGTGAGTGCTGAGTTCTCTCTGCAACTCGTGGTAAGCATATTTCTGTCAGTGTAGCACATTGAGAGATGGCATCAGCTGGCAATTCTCCTGAATTTCAGCTCCACTAAGAGGTGGACAGATGAGCCTCAAAGCTGCCCAGGTTGAACACACCCTGGAAATTAGATCCAGGGAATTGTGTCCCCTACTGGGAAATACGAGTTGAAATCTGTAGGTTCTAGAATTTTCTTTTTTTTTTTGGGTGGGGTATGAGGGTGTCTGTGCTTTCCTTTTTCACGTGGATGAAACTCTGCAGCTCTGATCACCATTAAAACATCTTCTTTGTGGAAATTTCATTTTTTCCTGGGCTGTCTGTTCAGTGGAGATCATAAGAGATACCTCAGAATGTGGATTTCTCAGCAAACGTGAGCAGGACTAATTATCAGTGACATCTAAATGTCTTCAGTCTTTGTGTTTATGCTGAGTTAAATCTTTGTTCAGGCTCTGCTGGTTGCCTGTCTCACATACCTTTGTTTTAAACCATCCAGTGTTGACTGGAGCAAGTCATGCTGTCTGTGGAAAGGATGAGTGTTTGATGACAGCCCTCCTGGGGACGACAGGATGCTTTGAGGCAGAAGGGCTGGTGGTCTTACCCTGAGTGAGCAATACCTGTGGAAGTCTCCTTGCACTAGAACATCTCAAAGGATGTGGAGGAAGATTTGAGGTTCATAAGCTGAATGTTCTTCCCTGAGGAAGAGGTTGAGGGATTCGTTGCCTGTTAACGAACAGGGAGCTTCAGAACAGCGTTGTTGGCTGCTCTGAAGTGGTCAGAGCCCCTTCTCTGAAGTGGGGTTAGTGGCTCAGCTTGCAGGAAGAGCTCAGATAAGAATATAATGTGTGACAATCACATCCAATACCATTATTTTCTCCCTATCTTAGAAAGTGATCTCAGTAGAATGAAAGATGTGTCACATCACAGAAAGTTATTTTTGTGGTAAAATAACAGTAAGTCTCTAGCAATCTTTGAAGTGGCCTACCTGAAGTTGAACATGATCAAGTTCTGAAAGGACCAACATGCTTTTTTTGTAGGCATTAAATTTCTACTGTTACAGAGCTCAGCAGGAATATTCTGGATGCAGTGTCTGTTTCTGTAACCTGCTGCCTGTGGCCTTCTGGTTCTGGTAAATCTGAGCAAAATGAGGAAGGCTAAATAGTGGCAAGTTATCTGGAATTTTTTCTTTTTTCTAGAAGAGAGAATCCAATAACAGGCACCTGCCAAAACCTGGGCATAAACTGGTAGAGTTTGCTTTAGTTGCTCTGCTTCATTCTAAACTGTCTGAGTGGATTGTGTCACATAAGTGTCCCTAGATTTACTTTGTGATATTCCACAGGCATTCAATGTTATCCCAGCTCAGCTTTTTCTGCAGTTCACTGAGTTGACACCTGTTGTGCATGTTCAGGTTTGAGCTCCTGAGGACTGGTGGTGACTGAGAGAAGAGGATGGTGGGTTAGGGTGTTCCTTCATGTACCCTGCCATTCCTACAGTGGCTCCCAACTAGGGCTTTTATTATTTTGGCTTTCAAAATGTCATTTTCTTTTTCTACTCTAAGAGGAAGAGAAATGTTCTTTGTTACAAATTGATAATGTTGAAATGCAGCTTGCATGTTTTGAGAGCATAATCGACTTGGGTTTGTGTGGCTGTTAACTACTAGGTGGGAGAAAAAATAAATTCAAATGGCATGGAGTGCAGCGGGAGGGAAGGGCAGCATGCAGGTCAGCTTTCTGGGAAGGGAGATGCTCTTAAGTCTCTCATTAAATGGGCTTATGTGTAGGACTTGAGTTTGTTGGGCAGATTTCAAATTCCAGCCTGCAGCTGGATGTGGGAAGGGTCTGGCTGTGGAATTAAGTCTGTTGTTGCTGGGTGTGGGATTGTGCATTTCTGCTGGCTGTAGCCCTTACTCCTTTTAAGTCCTTTTGTTGTTGATAGGAAGCATTCCATGTGTGGCAAATCCTACACTTTGGTATGTCATATATTACTTGGGCTCATCCTGACACAGATGTGCATTTCCAGATGAGCTTTAAACAGGGTGCAAGTATGTTTTGCTGTGGCTCCATGATAGGAGGCATTTGCAGTTGGTACCTGTTGAAGGGAGACCCACTTCCTTCACAGCCATTTCTGAGGCTGTCCTGGGACTTAGAGCAGGAGAAGGACCAGACTTAAAGCATTTGGGCTGTTTTAATGTTGTTCCCAGGACACCTAGAAAAGGAGTTCTGGCAAGCATGTAGTTCTTCTGGCTGGTTCTGGTACTGACAGGTTAAGAGGAAGCTGCTTTTCCTAAAAATCTTTATTTTTATATGATGCAGTTGGCAAGAGATATCTGCTGCCTGTTGCTGTAAAGGAGGGTTCTTATGTGGGTTCTTCTTTTTCTTTTAACAGCGAATGGACCTGGGAGAATGTACAAAGATCCATGACTTGGCTCTGCGAGCAGATTATGAGATTGCAAGTAAAGAGAGAGACCTGTTTTTTGAGCTGGATGTAAGTATGGAGAAATTTTAGTTACTTTTGTGGAAACTGCTTCTTGAAGTTACTGGGCTGTACAGTAGAACTCAGTGGCCATTTCAGCTCATCATGTTATTTGATGTGTTACCTGTCCAGAATGTGCAGCCCCTTCCTGAATGTCAGCCTGACTGCTGACTTGAGAATGTGGAAGTAATTGTGGCCTTTGCCACCCCATTAGCCCAGCTAGTTGGGAGGCTCCCTGGCATTCATCGGGCCCCACACCTGCTGCCCTGTCCCAGAAAGAGATTTAACATTAAAAGCCTTCTGCTCAGCAGTTGAACTTTAGTCAGATTTACCTTTCATGTCACCTTTCTGTGATGGAACAGATCAAGGGAAAGCACAATTCTGTCTTTCCTTTTCATGTTATTCCAGTGCTTTTGCCCTTGTGCCTGTTGCTGCTGCATAGGAAGGAAGTTCCAGTGCAAAGCAGTGTTGATGTGAGCATCCTGTGATGTGTCAGAGTAAAGGAACTGGGTCAGGTTTACAGGGCAGGGGTCAAATGTTACTTGTTCTGCAAAGAGACTTTTTTTTTTTTTCTCAAAGCATCTGTTTTTGAGGTTGTTTGTGCATTATACAGGGATTGCAGCTGTTGGCTGTCAAAGCTGCATCTGGCATGGAGAGCACCTTGATTTATAATTCTTTGTCTGATCATGCAGGCAATGGATCACCTGGAATCCTTCATTGCAGAGTGTGACAGGAGAACAGAACTGGCCAAGAAACGCCTGGCTGAGACACAGGAAGAGATCAGTGCTGAAGTGTCTGCAAAGGTATTGGCCTCTCCCTAAACATTGGTGCTGAAAGTCTTGGGGGGAGCACTTTCTCTGGTTTCTCTGACACCAGTGACACTGGGGAGTTAGGCTCCACAGAGGGTTTGGGATTCCAGCCATCCTCCTCGAATGCTGCTCTGGCCATTCTGGAGACAGAATTACAGAGCACCATGGACTCCTAAAGAGATTACTTTAGCCTGGAAGTAAAGCCTATTTTTTTCTCCCCATGCTATGAAATGTTACCATCGTAATTTAGAATATTAAGTCCATCATACCATGATTTTTGTTTCATTTAACAAATGCTCATGGAGTTTCCTTTTTGGGAACTTGCCGAATTGGGCCAATACAAGACATTTCTGAAGCTGATTTTGTGGCCTCTATGATGACCTATAAGCCAGAAATGACTGTCTGATCATGATCTCTCCACATCCAGTTTCTCTCTTTGCCACGTGTCTGTGACTGTGTTGACATTGGTCCACCAGTCCCTTTTGTTGGGGACTTGGGAGATTCATGGTCATCTTCCAACAACTGATTTCATTACACAGTATTTCTTAAAGGAAAATGAAAAGTTGTCCTGCAAGCATTACCACATTTTTGTCTCACTAAAAACTAACCATTCTCTTTAGGCAGAGAAAGTACATGAGCTGAATGAAGACATTGGAAAACTCTTAGCTAAAGCTGAACAGCTGGGAGCTGAAGGAAATGTTGATGAGTCTCAGAAGATCCTGATGGAAGTGGAGAAAGTCCGAGCGAAAAAGAAAGAGGCAGAGGTACAGTGTTGGCTCCCCTGTGAGTTGTCACAGGAGCCTGAGTTAGGCTGGGTGGTTCCTACCTCTGTTCCTGTGTGCTGGCACCTCCTTTTGCAGCTCCAGCCCTGTGCCAGCAAACATGTGGTGGTGTGGTGGATGAAAAGCTTTTTAGAAACTTTTATCTAGTGCAGAGAGCTGACTGGGGTGGGGGAGGGTTTTGTCCTCTGAAATATTTGGTAACCGGTCCCTTGCAGGGATAGACTGTCGGGTTAGCTGTGCCCACAAAGCATTTGTGTGGCACCTCCTTTGTGTGAGAGGGTGGGTTTTGATTCTTCAAAGCAATTCTTTACAGGGGTTTCCTTGGAGGGTTGTGTCTTTGTAAGGGTTCCCTGACATTTGTGTTGGTTTTTTTGCCTCCCTGTAGGAAGAATACCGAAATTCAATGCCTGCATCCAGTTTCCAGCAGCAGAAGCTGCGTGTCTGTGAAGTCTGTTCAGCATATCTGGGTCTCCATGACAACGACCGGCGTCTTGCTGACCACTTTGGAGGCAAATTACACTTGGGTTTCATTCAGATTCGTGAGAAACTGGATCAGCTGAGGGTAATCCTCTCTGTTTTAAACCTTCTCATTGTAGTTCTGAAGACCTTGAACACTTCTATTAAATTAATACAGAATTCTTTGCAGAGGGCTTGTAAAAGCTCAGAAATTTAGGATTGCAGAATCCCTAAAACATCAAATGGAGCTTTGTTTAGCCTCGTCTTGGGTTCTGTTGTCTTTTCTGGGTAACTAAATATGTACCCTCAGAATCAGTAAACCACTGCTGTAATTTATTCCTTGGAGCTTTGGTACAGTCATTCTCATTGACATGACTGAAATTTGTTACGCTGTTTTTTTTTGACTTTGAGACCTCGTAATGAAATATTTGAACTGAAGTTTCACATGGTTCTGTCAGTGAAAAGGTCTTGAGTAGCTGAAGCCACTCAAGGAGTGAAGCCACTGAAGGAGTTTCTACCACCTTCCAGAAATGGATTGGGGTACTGTCCTTGCTTGCAAACAGAGACTTTTAGCCAAGTAAGAGTTGTGATTCCTGTGCCTCACTCACAGTGCATTGAGGTCAGTGCCTCAACTGAGAAAAATGAGAACCTTGATAGAGATCTTGACTTAGCACATAAAAATGCAGTGAAATGGTTCTTTGTTGTGCTATTGGAATGGTCTTCCTGCAGATCTGACCTGTTACTGTATGGCTGAAATATGATGTGGATTTATTTTTTTCCCCTAGAAAACAGTGGCAGAAAAGCAAGAGAAGAGAAACCAGGATCGTTTGAGACGGAGAGAGGAGAGAGAACGAGAGGAGAGGATGGGCAGACGGTGAGTGCAACCTGGGAACTGGCCTGTGAAGTTCAGGAGTATCTGATTTCTTGTACATGAGCACTGCAGGAATTCAGCATCTGCTTCTGGAGTGGCTGCTGGATATGCTGCAGATGCTGTGTGAGCATCTTGGGATTCAGTTAAAGATGAAAACAATGCACAAATCCTCCACTCCTCCACCTTAGAGTGATTGTACATGTATTTTTAACCTCCACCGTGTGTCTGAAAGATGGGAGTTCCCCATAGTCTTCAGGCTTATATTGCTCCAATCCCTGTTTAGGGAATCTGAGTCTGGATAAAATACCCTCATCCAGAGCATCTGAGTGGAAAAGTTTAAGATGAGTGAGGACTAGGCTTGCTCAAAAGGCAGTAGTCATGCAGAAATTCTCTGGACAGCCTTCCTCACTGCTTGGAGGCTTGGGGGTGACAACAGGCTGGTGGCCATGAGTGCACTGCCTGTAACTTTCCAACAGTAAGTGAGGTGCTTTTGGCACAGCTTTGGCAAACATTTCCTAAGGAAGCTGAGGGATCCCAAGGAGTGGCTGCTTCTGCTGGTTGTAGCCATGTGTGTCACCTGCTCAGATGTCTGTAATTCCTGAGCAGTGGGAGGGGCTGGAACATTGGTTTTCTCAGGACAAGCTCTTCTGCATCTTGCCAGCTGAACTGGAAAAACAATTTCTTGTGTACTTGAACTGAAGAGGCATCTTGTGTTTAAACAGCTCAGTTAAACAGCCTGGTGTGGGGAAGGTGGTTATTTGCAGGGGTCAGGCAGAGGAAGTGGCTGGGTAGGAATGCTGTTCAGATTGCCACAGCATCTCCCTGGTTACCTCATGTGTTTCTCCTCATGTACTTCTTGCATCAAAAAGACCCTAGCCTTGCTGCCTGTGCAGAGCTATTTTTGAAACTCAGAGTCAGCTGAAGAGTGAGTTTGTCTGAGGAATATGAGGTTTATAACTGCAGTATGCTCTAAGATGGTGCTGCCTCTGGCTATACTGGAATTGCTGTGAAATACCAGCATGAAGCGGCATGGTGATTTTAGTGTATTATGAAGATGTGAGCCCCAAATTGTTATTCATTATCCATATTATTATATGCATATGATGCATAACTCCATATTATTATATGCATATGATGCATAACTAGGGTGTTTTATCTGGGTTTTCTCTGGGGATTGCCTGGTGTGATATGAAGGAGCAGTTCATGCTACAGCTTTCTGTAACACTTCATGGAGAGCCTCACAACCTTCTGTTATCCATGGAACTGTAATGGAGTTAAGTTCAGGAGCTGCAGGATCTGGAACTACCTGATGGTTGCTGGAGTTAATCAAAAGGGATTGCCGTTGCTGCTGCTCTGGTCAGAGATTTGAAAGTGAAATGGGAGGTGTTGTCTCAAGCAGCTGCTTCATGGCAGGCTCTTCCAGACCTCTACAGCAGGGCCCTAACCTGGACTCACTTTGTCTCCATGGTGCCTCTTCTTCCTGGAAGTCCTTTCTCTCTGAAAATTGCTCAACAGAGTTGCCTTCAGGAAGAATCCTCTGGATCTCTTTGTTGAGCCACATCTTCTCAAAATGCTGGTTTTCTTCCTCCTGTGGTGTGCCTGTGGTTTTGTTTCATTTTTAAAAAAAACCCAAGCCTGCAATTCTTTAGAGCTGAAGAGCCTCTCATGTTAACAGGTAGTCCATATGTGGATGCATCTGATGCGGGGGTTTGAAGGCTGCTTTAGAATGTTTATTTAAGGCTTAAAATAGGAAGAATTTAAGAACTGCGTAGAGCTGGCCTAAAGTCTGAGTTTTTGCTGTTTCCATATGTGACAGTACTTAGAGACTGTGGCTGCCCTTTGCTCTGGCTCTGTGCAGAGGCACCTGTGTGCTCCACAGAAAAACTTGTTAGGAAGGAGTCAGGAGTGCCATACAGAAGAGGTCAAATTAATTGCCTCTCCAGAATGAGAACACGACCTGAGGGAGGACAGTAGTTTTCCCAGTGGACACTCAGTGTCAGAACTGAGGTTAGAGTCCAGATTTCTCAGTCCCTTATCTGCTGGGAGCTGTGTACACTATGCTCACAGGGGCATTTTTTCATCAAAAACTTTCTACCACCTTCCAGACAGCCTCTCTTGTCCAGAGCTTGGTACTTTAAGGAACCACAGGAAACATGTTTCCTTCAGAACTCTTATTGTCATATCCTCCTATACAGCATCTTCATGGTGTTACTTCAGTAAGAGAAGAGTATGGCTTGACTTGGGGAGTCTTTGGTGACTGACAGGCACTGTGACACCCCTGGAAACCTGTGGATTTCCTTGTGAAACTCTGCCTCTCACATGTGTAATTATTTTGTCAATAAACTGTGATTCCACATAGGAATGAGTGAACTTAATTGCCCCCCTAGTGGTAATAAACACAAGTCTTTTGTTTGATGTTTGATGTGGCTGTTGGGTGCCCAGTAATCTCTTAAGACTGGAATTCTGTGGAGAAGTGGCATGCTTGGAAGTGCAGACCTTGGTGTTTGCCTCCAGAATACACCAGCAAACAAGTCTGCTGGAGGTGCCAAATGGATTTCTTTTGTGTTAAGCTGGACAAAAGACAGGTTATGAAACTCAGCACAAAGTATCTGTGATATAAGGACAAAAAAAAAAAGAGGAAAAAATGAATAAAATAGACTTGCTTAGCCTCTTGCTCCTATGGACAGCAGTCTTCTTTAGTCTCCTGCTGTACAATGATTCAGGCTAGGAAGGACAATGCTGTTTTGTTGGATCCTTCCTGAATTCTGAAGTCTGGTTCTAGGGAGTGATTATCAAATGTTTTTTGTTCATACTCCTGCTTGGATCATGGGCACGGAAGGGCAGCCAGGCTTTTCAGGGGATGTAGAAGTGCTTTTGTGGATGTGTGCACTGGTGGTTCAGAATAAAGTGATCAGGAGAGAAAAGAATATTAAGAACTTGGAGTAATTACAGCCACCAGAAAAATCCAGCTGCCTGCCAGGTATCTACAGGAGATCGTTCTGCTCTGTGTGGTTCTGTTACCAGAATGGGTAACATTCTGGAAATGGAAGTGTGTGGTTACTATCTTGCTCTCCTGGTTTATCAGCTTTTCCTTCACCTGGTCCTGTGTGTTGCCACAATGCATGTTTCATTTGCAGACTCCAAGTTCAGCTCCACTTTGTTTACAGTCCTACCTGAATTCCTTTCTAAATTTGGGGGCTTTTTTTGCTTTCTACCATGATTGAACAATCCCAGTTCATTGTGAAGAAATGTCAGTGCACATTGATTTTCTTAATCTTGTTTTATCCAGGCATGGTTTTAAATGATGTTATTGAAACAAACTGCTGTCTATTGCTTCTTAAATTCTTGTCTGTGTGGAGGTTTCAGCCATATTTTCTGTCATGGTGCCAGAACAGCTCCGTGGGGTGTAGGTGGTACCCCTATGTGAGTGTGTGCAGTGGAGAGCAGTTACTGCAGTGAGTCTTTAAGTCACTAAACAGGGAGAGGAGCCACTTCTTAATTAAAGCAAAAGGAGACTGTTCAGACAGTGTGTGATGTTCAGCTGGCTCTGAAGTGTGGCCACGGAGGAAGAGGGAGGGTGTAGCTTTTTTGTGCAGTGGTATTTTAAGTGGTGCTGACTAATGGTGCTGCAGAAGTTGAAAGAATTCTGCCGTTGTTATTTACAAACCATCAAAAGCTAATGCTGACAGCAGTAAGCTCAGAGTGCCACACACGAGCTCTAAAGCTCGTAGAATGTGAGAAAGAACAGCAAGGCCTGCAGTATTCTCAAGTGCTTTCTAAGGATTTTCAGTTTATTCCTGTCACTTGTCAGTAATAGTTCTTCTCTTGTGGCTCTGTCCCCTCTTTTTTCCTAGTTATCTTTCCCAAAAGGGAAAAAATTATTGATGCAAACTTCCTTCTAATATTTGGTAAACAAATACAGGGAGTGAGAAAAGCCTGTTTTTTTTTTAATTAAAACCCCTTTAACAAACAACTGCCTCAAAGGAACCAAAATCAGAAAACTGTCTTTCTAACTGGAGAGTGGCACTTCTTGAAAGTGTTAAGAGTTGATCCCAGCTGGTGTTAGGCAGCAGGGAGTAAAGAGTATATAACAAATATGCAAAGAATATTAGTTGGAAAGCTTTATTGTGGTGCTTATATTAATAGTGCCTGAACTGGTTTCTAGACCTTTTCTGTTGTGACAGGAAGCTCAGTGTGCAGAAACTCATGTTTCCCAGTTTTTCACAAATTCTTCTTGCTCCCAAAATTAAAGCTAATTAAATGCTTTATTTGCAAGCTTTTTTTTTAAAAAAAAAAACCCTAATGCATCACTTGGGGTATTGCTTATTCCTGTGAAGAGCTGCCAGGCTGGATGAACTTTCCTATTGAAAACCCACTGGCTGTATCATAACTTCTCTCACTTAACTCTCCTCTTCTTTCTAGGTCTGGATCAAGAAACAGAGATCGTCGAAGGTGAGTGCCCAGTTCTGTAGTTCTCCCAAATGCCTGTTTGTGTTTCTTTCTAGCTACTGGGATTTTTCCTTGGTCTCACAAACGCAGTTCACTCAATGCCTCAGTGTCTGGTTTGCTCCCTGAAAGAAATGGGAAGTGCAGCGTGGGCACATCAGTGGTGCTGCTCAGCTTGGTGTCACTTGTTGGGCTGTAGAGCAGCTGCTGAGTAGCCTGACCAGGATGGGCTCTGTGTGCTCCAAAGTCTGAGCCCATGAATGTCCTCGAGGCCTCTTTGAGATAAATACCTGATATACTTCCATAGTTTTAATGTCTGAAGTATCTGTTATATATATAATACCTCAGATGTGAAAATACAGAGAGTTGAGATTAAAACCCCCACATCTCTGAGAAGAGCTTGCCTTAATGCTATGACAACATTCTCTGTGATCATGGACTTGGACATCTCCATCTCTACTGCTTTCCTTTGGCATCTTCCTTATTTTTAGAGCAGGTTGAAATAGTCCTGCACTTTAGAAGCAGATTTATGACAAGGAAGATTCTCTCACGGTTATGGTAATTTCACAGGCCACTTCCTTTGGCCTCTCTTCTACTTACATGGGCCTCACTTGTGAGTGATGCAGGGCTGTAAGCTGTGCTCTGGCCCTTGCCACATGCTTACAACAATGGTGGGAGCTTTTTCTGTAAGCTTCCCTCAGCAAACTGACTAACCCACTAGCGTTTTGTTAGTAGCACAAGGCCCAGGAGGAGGAGCTGCCCACCGTGTGGGTCATCAGCCCTGAGGGTCGGCAGGGATGTGGCCGGGCAGGGGTGGAAGCCTCTCTGACTCTGGGTATTTGTTACTCAGGAGCATCTCAGAGGTGGCTCAGGGGTGCAGATCTGAGGTATTGAGACAATCTGTGTTCCCTCCAGATCACGGTCTCGGGAGAGGAGGCGGAGACGCTCCAGGTCAGCTTCCCGGGAACGGCGGAAGTCTCGCTCCCGCTCCCGGGACCGACACAGGCGCCACCGGAGCCGTTCCCGCAGCCACAGCAGAGGTCACCGCCGGGGGTCCAGAGACAGGAGTTCAAAACACAAGTATGTATTCCCAACAGGAGTGCTCCTGGAAAAGGGGAGTCTTTGGCTCACAGTGACCTCCCTGGCCCGTAGAGCGAGCAGGAGCATGGCAGGGTTCTCCAGAGCAGCTGGGGTGGCCTGTGCCAGCTCCTGTGCCAAAGCAGATTCCCCAGTGGCCTCACGTGAGGGCAGCAGCTGTACAGCAAGATCCCAGCTGAGAGTCCAGGAGATAGAACAGCTTCCCTGATTTGCATTGCTGAGCCTTGAGATGCTCCTTGGATGGGAAGCAGCACGAAGCCTCTCTGAGCTTCCCTGGGCCTGTAAAAGCCAAGTGCCTGAGAAGCAGTTTGGATGTTATGTAGTTATTTCTGCTTCCCAGATTCCTTCTCTCAGTGCTGGCATCGGGAAGGAGTCTATGATTTAAGGTCTGGGGATAGTCTGTTAGAAGGCTGCTTGAGAGAGAGAGAGAATTCTTTACGAATCTGCACTTTTTCCTCCTGAAAAAGAAATACAGGAGGAGTATACCATTCTTCTGTCTCTGAGGAGAAGCACTACAGCCCAAAGAAGGGCTTCAAGTTTTTCTGAAATGCAGCAAAACAGCCTCTTTGTTGGAGGAAGGATGAGGCAAATCTGTGTAGAATATTAGAAAAATTGACTGGAATCATTGTTTCCTTACAGCCCTTCTAAGCCCAGGAGCAAGTCTACCTCCAGGTGCTTGCTGAGGTTAGATCTGGTTTTTTTTAAAGACTCCTGGTTAACAGGGGAATGCATTAGCAATGTCACCTCATTAGGCACTAGCACTCAAGTACAGTTCTAGAAACAAACCTACTGTTGTGTGTCTTGTGTCAGCTTAGCTAAGGGGTAAGAACAGCTTTTCTTTTAAAGATACCTGGTGAAGGGGAGGGAAATACTGGTCTGAAAAATAAGTCTGTTAATAATTGAGGGGGGGTGTAAATACTGTTGATTCTCCAATGGCTGAGATACTAAAGTGCTTTTTTAAATCTGTCTTGAACATGAAAAATAAAGAAAAGAAGTTTGGACAATTAGGAAGTGAGGAAGATCCTGTAATAACTATTACTAAAGAGCAGGTAAGGGATTACTTCGGAACCCTTGAACACATCCAAACCAGCCCATTGAGATTGCAGGGGGATTGGCCAGCTGACACACCTGCACAAAATTGCTGAGAGCTGGGGAGAGGCCAGGATCAGTTTAAGCAAACAAAACAAGAGAACAAACAGAAAAACCCTGATTCCTGAAAGAGGGTGGCTTCTGTTTCCACCTCGAGAGTTAATGAAATCTGCACTCAGGTTCTGCTGGTCTGAGGTCTCACTTGCTGAAAGAAATGGAAGAGTGTGTCGCAGGATCTGGAAATCTCAGGGTAGGAGATCTGCAGGCAGCAGGCATTGTTGTGGAACAGGTAGAGAGTTCATGTCATCAGACAGACTGATGTTAAATGACACGGTGTCATGAAAATGAAATGGCTGTCAGGTTTTGATGTATCAATTGTGCAGTATTTTCAAACTGTAAAATCAACAAGAATGAAAGTGGAACCTCTAAGGTACCTTCTATTGTGACTGTAAAAAAACCCTGTGTACTGAGCCTTGGAGTAAAATGTGGGAGCCTCTGCTGAGCTCACTCAGGATCAGCTCCTTTTGAATCCTGCTATTCCCTAAGCTGGCAGGAATCACACAAGAAACAGCCTTTTAGATTAGACCTAATGTGAAGCCTTCTGCTTAATTCTGTGTGGGCTGACACAGGGAAGCGCTGCTGAAAATCTGTGGCTGTGAAAAGATGTGCCCGTGCAGTGGGCTGTGAATATAAATCTGTATCATCCTGACTTTGAACCTGGGATGCTGCCAAAGCCAGCATTTGTCAGGATGCAAAGTGAGAAGCCCAGGGCTGAGCCAGCAGAGAATCTAGTTGGTATTTAAAGCAGTTGAGCAGAAAGCCAGTAGCTTAGGGCAGAATGAAAAACTGCTCTGGAAGCCATGAACTGAGCTGAGTCAGGGATTGCAGGCACTTCGGTATGGCCCAGAAAAATAATAAGGGGTGCAGGGAAGACCTGAGAGAGCCCATGTGGCAACAGCTTGAAAGGATGACTCTGAGGAAGGAGTACCAAAGGCTGTGCCGTGCACTCAGCGCTGCAGAGCCAACGTTCCCGTACAGAAACCTTGCAGAGGGCCCAGAGTTGCTGTCATGGGGGTCCTGCTCCCCATGCCACAGTACCCAGGTGTATTCCTGTATGGAACTTGTATCCCACTTGTATTCCTGTTAGGGAAAGATGCTGCTTGGTGGGTATTTAACAATTTTTTAGTTGTGAAGCTGATAGCGATGGTTTACTTTGTACTTCAGATCTTCTAGAGATCGATCTTCAAGAGAAAAGTCCCGAGACAGAGAGAGGAAAGAGAAGAGCTCTTCTGAGAGGCGGCACGAGAGCACAAATGGCAAATCTCGTTCCAAGAGGTCAGAAGAGAGAGAAGCTGGAGAGATCTGAACTCAAACGATCTGTGTTGCACTGTAAATAGTCTGATAAACATTCTACACAAAGCCTAAATTTCCCATTTATATTTACTGAATACAACTCATCTTTTGTAGTTTGGGATTTTTATTGTTTGGCAGATAGCTGTGAGTTTGTAGAGACACAGAGTTACGTACTGTTTAACAGGATTTTGTTTTAGTAGGAATAAATAAATCTGGATGGATGGTTTTCAGTCCAGGCCAGTGTGGACACCCCGTGTTTGTCCTGACGCAGTGAGCGCAGCGGTCGGGGCCATGCTGTGCCTGGAGCCCTGAGCTGCCCTGACCTTTGTAACGCTTCAGCCCTTTCCAGAAAACCCACCCTGACCCTCTGTGAGCACACCAGTAGCACTGGTTCTCAATTATATTTTTCCTTCTGTTTATATATGTTAAAAGAAAATTCAGAATTTTTTTTTTTCTTCCTTTTAGTACTTAGCCACCTCATTTTTATGTCTCCAGCATTTGAGAGTTGCCTCGTTTGCCCAGCTAAGGCAAAACAGACAAAATTTGGCCCTGATCTATTCTGAAAGCTGTTCATCATTGAGGATGACCAAATGAACTGAAACATGTTTCTAAGCTGGGCTCAAGTCTGGTTTTAGTACCTTTACAGTTCAGATAGTTGGTGTGAGCAAAGCAGTGGGAAACTTGGCTGGTTTCTTCTCTAGAGAAGCACAGCCACAGCTCATCTGCCTATTTACTGTGCACTCTGCAGTCAGCGCTTCCCCGTGGGCCTTTCTGACCTGCAGACAAAAGCGTTGGTGTTGTTTCCCAAGGCCAGGCAGGCAGAATGTGCCGAGGAGGGCAGAGGTTACTCGGGATGGAGCCCGTGCCAGTGTGTGCCACTCCCGGGAGAGAGCCGTGTCCCCACACGTGTGGGAGGCCTCTGCCTGGTTGTCACTCGCTGCTTTGTACCTCGGTTTGTTTCCCACGAGGGCAGGAAGGCTCCTGGCCCTGCCAGCCCCAGCCGCGACCCCCGGGCTCGGCATTTTGTGGGAATGGTGTGAGCCAAGTCCTTGTCACCTGCCGAGGTGGTGGGCGCTGGCAGGCACGAGCCTGGCGGCTGCTCGTTAGCTCGGTGAGGTGGTTAATTGCCGCCGTTAATTGCCGTTCCCAGGGGCGGGGTCCGGCCGGCGCTCCCCCCTCCCTCCATTCTCTCCTTTTCTCCCCCCTCCTCCCGAACGCGGCTCCGGTTCCGCCGCGGCGCTCCCCCGGTGTCAGTCCCTAGTGCATGCCCCCCCTTCCCTGTCCGTTTTTACAACTAATTCCGCGGTTTCACGTGTTGTTTTTGTAACCTCCGTGTGGGGCGCGGGGGGGCGGCGGGCGCGCGCTCGGGGTTGCCTGTACGTGCCTGTGCTGTTCTCCCGCGGTCTGAGCGCATTAAAGATCTGTGTTTGTGGCTCCCGCTGCTGCCCGGACTCGTTCTTGCGGGTTCTCCGCCCGCGCCGCCGCCCAAACCGGACGGACCGGGCCGGGCCC
>VZRF01014796.1:675729-702118 GCA_013396875.1 Vireo altiloquus
CGCGCCGGTCCCCGCTGGCCGGGCTGGTGAGAGCTTCGAGCCCAGCCCTGGGGCCTTCTCCGCTGACACGGAGGGGTTTGCTGTCCGTCTTGAGCAGCTCCAGAAGTGGCCCCAAACCATAGCGAGAAGCCTGGGAAAGAATTTAATCCTTTTCTCCAAAGCCCAGGTTGCTCCCTTTGATCCGAGATCCATTATCCCGAGGCTGGCAGCTGCGAGGGGGCCTGGGGAGTTGCTTACGCAGCACCTGGGACTGCGGCTCTGTGCTTCAGTCAAAGAGAGCCCCTCACCTGTGCAGAGCTCAGCACACCCAGAGCCTCAGCACTCCTCCCGGAGAGGGTTAAAGTCCCGTTTCTCTTTCCTTCGGAGCCCACGAGCCTGGTTTGCAGGTGTGAATTAGAGGGATTCCTGCCGAAAGAATAATACTTCAATGTGTTCAACTCCGACCTCATTTCCAGCCTCTTCTTCTTGTTTTTTAAGGCAAAAACATCTTGCGTAACTGCTGGGAGCAAGAGGGGCAGCCTGTCCTGCAGGGAGGGACTGGAGCCAGCCCTTTGCTGTACCGGGGCAGGATTATGCTGCCTCTGGAGCCGAGAGGCTCCCCAGGGCTGGGTGTCTAGTGTGGGGATGGAGTGGCTTGTGAGGAAGCTTTGCTCTGTGTGTGTAAGAGATGGAAAGAAAAATTTCACTTCTGGGAGGAGAAGAGAGGTTTCTCTTGAAGGTGGATGTGAAGGACAACAGCATCTGGAGGAAGGCCATAGTTACATAGAATCATGGAATGGTTCTGGTTGTAAGGGACCATAAAGATTATCTTGCCCCATGGGCAGGGATGCCTTCTACTAGACCAGGTTACTCCAAGGTCCATCCAGCCTGGCCTTTGAACACTCCTTGAAACAGCAGTTTCATGCTGCCATAAATCTCTCTAGGCTGTACAGGAGGCAGCATGGAATTTGTGATCTGTGGAGTGAGTGCCCCACCTAAAAAATGTACTTTCTTTTGTCTTTCTAATAAACCCTCATGAAATGACCACAGCCTTTTCCAGGGGGTTTTCATGCACAGAGATGTCTCCAGAGTCCCTTGTGTGCTCTATCTCTGGCAGTGAGGGATGTCACTGTGCTGCTGAGGCAGGAGGGGAGCCCTGTGGGTGAGGTGGGGGTGTCTCTGATGTGGGAGGTTCAAGCACCCCACTGACTGCTACTCTCGGAGTTGGCACAAGGGATCTGCAACAGTTGGTGAGGGTGGGTGGCTTGGATGCAGTGCAGTTGATAAATGACTGGTGTTTCTGCAGCTCAGTTGTTATCACTGGCCAGACCTATAATCAGTTCCATGCAGCATTAATGCCGTTCTTCATCTTAGAGTTTTGATCTTCCCATTCCTCTCATGGAAATAATACTGAATTTTGTTTTGCTCTTCCCTAAACTGTTGGAGTTTCTGTATTTGAACTCCTCTCTGTAGTGAAAACTGCCCTGGATAAGAGTTTTCTCTTACGAATGATACATGTATCACGTTGCAAGGTGGTTGTGTTCTGGAGGAGTTTCTAATTCCCTTGCTGTGAGTGCTCTGTGGCAGGTGCTGTGTCTGCACTGGAGGGTTAAATGTCATTTCAGAATTACCTGAGGAGAAGCTCCAGCAGGAGAATCCCAGAATGGTTTGGTTTGGAAGGGACCTTAAGGCTCATCTTGTTCCACCCCCTGCCATGGCCAGGGACACCTTCCACTATCCCAGGTTTCTCTGAGCCCTGTCCAGCTTGGCCTTGGACACTTCCAGGGATAGGGCAGCCACAGATTCTCTGGAAAACTGTGCCAGGGCCACACCAGTCTCTTTGGTGGGGTTTGGGTTACAAACTGTGTCCTTACAAAGACCTTAGGGACATGCCAGGAGCAGAGGTGCCCCAATGTCAGACAGGGATGGTGTCCTTGGGTCAGTGTCCCTGGCCAGCCCTTGGCTGTGACCTGATGTCAGGAAAGAGCTGTGAGCTGCAGATGACCCAGCAAAGTGATAAACCTGTGTGAAGTGTGCAGACTGAATGTCTTTGGGAGAGAAAAGCTCATTTTGGGAAATGTTACATGTTATTTCTTGTCCTGATGTAAGCATGACTGCAAAAAAAGGAACAAAGACTGAATGTCACAGCAGGTGACTGCCCAGTGAGTTTGCTGCAGTGTCACACTGTGCATGGGATCAAAACCCCACAGTCTGCTTGTGGAAAATAGCTGTGATAGGAATGTTGCATCTTATTCAGAGGAAAATGTGGCTGTTTTGTTTTTATCGATTGCAGCTTGGGTCTTCAGCAACTTCTGGCTGACAGGAAGGAAGCCTCTGAGGTGCTTAAACTAACCAACCAAACAGAACCAAACCAGCCAAATGGTGTGTTTGACTAAAATGTCCAGTTGGAATCTGATTTCATCATTCTGTGAAAGATAAAAACGTGTTGAACATCAAATCTAAGTTATATTGCTAGAAATTTTCCAGGAAGAACTGGTGCCTAGTGACACTCCAGATGCTGTGGTTTGGTGTTTATGGGTGGAAAACGAGTTAAACCTTTCCATTGCACGGATCCTTAAATGGTTTCTGTCACCAGTCTTCATCCACCTCACTGTCTGTGGTTCTCCCTGCTTGTCAGGCAGTTCTGTCTGACTGCTGCTAATGGTTTGTCCCTTGGGTTTAGCTGCACAAGTGTCACTGGTGTGAGGCAGATCACATCTGTAAATCTGCACTGTGGCTTCAGGAAGCAGGCCAGTGAGTCCCCCATGAAGGTGAGTAAAGCTGTGTTTGTTCTGTCCCTGGTGTTACTGTGGTACAGGAAAGGGTGTTTGTTCTGCCTCAGCTTGGGCTGAGGACTGTTCCCAGCTCATCCCATGGCTGGGGGAAGCAGCCTTTAAAACTTGGGGAGTTCTGGAGCCCTCTCTGAGATGCAGATCCTGGCTGTGCTGCCATGCTCCCTGGCCTGTGTAGGTTCAGTTCGGATCTATCACATGTGCTTCCTCATTGTTTCTCATTCTACAGGACCTTTCTCCCATGTTTTCTTGCATCCCCAGATCTGCTGTAGTGTGTGTTACACTCCAGCAAAGCAGGATCCTGTCACTGCCTTTTCCCTTGCCTGGGTGCATTAAACTTCCCAGCTGAATTATTTTGTGTCCTCTTCCAGCAGGAGACAAGATGTCGACTGCTAGAGGACAGTAAAACCATCTGAGATGCACACTATCATTTTCTGCTTGTCTTCAATTAAACTGATTACCAGCCCTCTTTGTTGTTTTGAGCTCAGGCCATTCCACATGCTGCCGGCTGTACTTTGGCAGCGGCAGGCGCTGGGATTTCCTGCATTGTTTGAGTCTGCCATTGACCTTCGTGGTCCTTGTTCTGGCACCGCCTCTGCTCTGGCAGGGGTGCAAAGGGCATTATTCAAACCCTTAAAGAAAAGAAAGAGAATTGCTTTAAAGGCATTGAGAGCTCTTTGTACTCAGTGGCTCCATAGGGTCATCGCTGCAAAAAAGAGGGGAATTACTGGGGTTGTCAGGATAATTACTGCTTTTTTATTGTTCTCATCCCAGTCTAGATGACAGTTGTGAGGTTTATAGTGAGTCATAAAAATATGCCATCAATCCTGTGTTAAGTGGTGTCCCTTTTGGACAGAGAGGGGAGAAGCCTGGGTTTGGTGCCTTTGGGGAAGTCTCATAGGTGCTGGAAGCCCAGGGCTGTGCCCTGGATCTTTCCCAGCTCTGTACTGGGAGGCTGTGGAGGGCTCTGCTGGAGAAGCCAGTGGGATTGTGCTGGAGCCCTGTTGCAGCCCATGCTGTGGGTGCTGGTTTTGGGAAGATCCCCCTCTCCATGCTGCTGGGGGCACGCCAGGGACACACGAGCCACCTGCCCCAGCACAGGGGAGGTCACGTAACTCACTCCTGCCTCTGTCCCCATCGCTGCAGCCGTGGCTGCTCCACGCCAGTAAATAATTTGCTCAGCCTTTGCCTGGAGCCTTGGACCTTGGACCTGCTCAAGGTGCAGTAAAAGGGCAACGCTCAGCTCAGGGCAGAGGCTGAAAGCACCGCTTGTTCTGTTGTTCCCCTTTCCATCTGGAGCCTTCCTACCCATCAGGTGCCTGCAGTCAGTCTGGGAACATCTGGCCCCGTGAAGGTGTCCCTGGTGTGGCTGGCAGGCTGATGAGAAGGGCAGATGAAATCCTTGGAGTAAGATCTTGGGAGTAAGATGCGACTTCTGCATTATTGATTCATGGTATTGAATTGAATTATCTGGAGGGAGATCCTGTACTTGATGTAGAACAAATGCCAGAGTCCTCGGGTTGGAGTAAGTGCTTCTAAGTCCAGCAGGCTGCGAGGTTGAAGGGTTGACAGTGCCAGGCTGACCTGCTTCTGGTCCTGTGTCTCAGGGTTGCCTGACAGGATCTGTCCCCCTGTGGTTTGTACCCAGAAGAGAAGAAGCCTCTGCAGTGGGACAGGGGCAGCCTGGAGAGCCACAGCTGCCTGAAGGAGCTGAGCCTCCCCAGGGTGACTCATCTTGTGTTTCAGGGAACCTGTAAATGAGCTTGGGTAGAAACGTGAGACCCAGCGAGCCCTGTTGTTATTGGAGGTAAAATCCCAGGCTCTCTGCACTGTGTTCTTGCTGACTTTAAGCTCTTTATTGCTGGGGAAGTAAATGGCTCTAGTGGACAATCCAGACACGTGACTGCTGGGGCACTGTAATGGAAAATTGGCTTGGTTTTCGTGGTTATTTGCTCTGATATAATTTTTCATAACAGCAAGCAGCTTTTTCCAAGCCTACTGGAATGTGTTATTCTTTATTTCTTCCCATGTGGTATTTTTTTAAAGAAGCACTATCAAAGAATCTGTACAAAACATGGATTTTTATTGTTGTTGAGGATAATGAGTTGCAGGCTCCTGTAACTGACTAGGGCTCTTTCCTCCCCTTTTTTGTAGCAAATTAGCACAGAACCCCTCTGTTTATTGTAGTTGTAGCTCAAGGTTATGATTTATAGCAGGAGAAACTAAAATAGCAGTTTTTAGCTCTTCCACTCTGATGAAATCAAATTTGCCTGATTTTAGTCTCAACTCCTGTCTTGTTTTTTCTCTGGGGAGGGAAGTCACCACTCTCTTGCCTTCTGCAGGGCTGGGTTGCTGAACTCACCCAGTGGTTTCTCATCTAAGTAGGTGTTGAATAGCTTTGGTTTGCTCCTCTACAGAATATACTGATGTTTGTTTCTCTCTCTCCCGGGGAAGCTCAAATGCACATTACGGTAGGGAACAGCCATATGTTGGGATATAAAGGTCACAAGTGTTGCCTTTCACCTCTCCAGCTGGGAGTCAGGCTGACGTACACGGGAGGTGGCAGTAAGTCTTTGCAGCAAAAGGAGCTTTTGGGGTGTTTTTCTTGAGGGAGACCTGCAGACCAGTCAGTCCTTTCTGCGTGGGGTCTGTAGCCTTCTTTGTCCAGCTCTAGCAGAGTTTATTTCCTCCTGTGGAGAAGAATTGGTGCTGTTGCTGCATTCCACAGACTCTCCCCATTGCTCTGTGTGGGAGACCTCCAGCACTAGCAGTGTGTTGTATCCAGCTCTGTGACAATACATGGGTTTGCTCACCTCCCATTACATGTTTCCAGTGTGAATATCAGGTAGTAACAGAATATTTTAATTGGTGTTTTTAAAATGTATTTCAAAATGTATTTTAACGTCTCTTTCCATTGTTGCAGTGAAGGGGGAGAAGGGTGTCTGAATACGGATGAATGAGCTGTGATGGATAACAAGGACTCGGAAGCTGAGATCCACCCTCTGAAGACTGAGGATGTAAAAGCTCAAGAGAACCATGAAAACTTTGTGGAGAGAAGGATTATCAAGTCCTCGGGGCTGTCCCGGCTGTCCCGGTGGCGCACTGCAGCCTTCTTCATCTCCCTGTTCCTCTGCCTGATCATTGTGTTTGCTTTCTCCTTTATCATTCCCTGCCCAGAGAGGCCAGTTTCAGAAAGAACATGGTTCCGATACTACAACGATGCAGGTGAGCTTGCAGCAGCAGAATAAATACTTAGCAAGAGTCTTTTTCCTTTCTGTGCCACGGATTTGGGTTGTGGGCCTCTACCTAAGCACGACGTGGAGCCAGACCTGCAGGGATGCAGCCCTTGGGAGCCAGAGCTATGAATACCTGACCTGGATAGGCAATGGCCCATCATAATTGGAGTGGCCTTCCAGGAGGTGTTTACAGGATCTAGTGGAGAAATTAGATGCTGCTCTGAAGTGCTAACAAGGTAGCAGGCTGGCCTCGTTCACAAAAAGAGAAGAGAAGGGTATCTGGGAATAAATCCCTGTTGAAGTTTGCTCTGTAAAATGTTGTGTGTGGAACTGCTTCTGTGTGAGAGGCAGTTAGGCATTTTTTCCTCTGTCACTTTGACTTTCTCCCTTTTCCCCATGGCCAACAGGAAGGGGAGAAGAATAATTCCGTCTTGTTTTTTTAATAAATTGCTCTGTAGTTACAATAGCTATTTTTATTCTGGTTGCTTTAGTTGGCTCTTTAACCAGGGTCCTGCTCCCCAGTGGCTCAACAATTGCTTCTGGGAGAGTTTTTCTTTAATCTTGTATGCAGTGTGTTGTGCTGGATGTGCTGTAAACGCAGAGATAGTGCTCACAGCAGGAACTGAGCTGCATCTGGTGCTGCAGACATCCCAGGTTGTGCCACTCTGAGCTCGAGAAAGCTGCTTTGAGCTGATAGAAAGATGGAGTGTCTGGGTTTTGTGGGGCTTGGGTGGGGCTTCTTTACGCTTTGAGAATAGCAACCCCACACCAAGACCAGAGTTGTTCTTTGTTCAATATAGTTTGAATTCTGTCTGCTTGGCTCTTAAAAAAGACAAATCCTCTGGGGGATAGCAAATTTAAAAAATCCTTTGGCACTAACTTCCTGTCCTTGGTACTTGTGTACGTGGCTTTTTTTAATACAAAAGCCAATTTGTCCTGATGTTACACTGTCCGGGATGGAGGCAGTGAGTAGGTCTCTAGGAATTTGTGTTTTGCTCCAACTTTGTCTGCTGTGGGCTAAGAAAATCCTCACCAGAGCCTGGCTTGTGTTCTCTTGCAGTGCCCTACCAGTTCCTTGCTATAGACGATGTAAATGAAGACAAAGTACAAGATGTGCTCTTTGCTTTCAAATCCAGCAACGGCAGCAGCAGCTTCAACAGGTCCTGTGTGGATGAAGGTACCTGCTTCAGAAACGCCTTCTAGTGAGGGCTGTCCTTTCTCTTTTAGTTCCAGTCTGTGACTGGGAGAGAAAACTGGTTGGGGAGAGGAGCTGGGTGAGTTCCAGCTCCTGGGTGGTGCAGGGCAGCAAAGGTGGGTGCAGGGGCATCTCCCTCTCATATCTCTTCTCCCCAGGGCTGCCGTCTCCCTGTGCCTTCGTTGCTGCCGTGTCTGGCACGAATGGCAGCGTGCTCTGGGAGAGCCCTGCTGCTGAAGACGTGCAGTGGCTGCAGTGTGGCATCCAGCAGCTGGGCACAGCAGAGGCCCCGGGCTGCCTCCTGATGGGGAAGCCACTGTCCCTTATAGCAATCGACCTGCGGACAGGTGAGTGCCAGCAGAGCCCTGCTGCCACACAGGGGACGAGCCACTTGCATTCCTCACCTGGTGGCCTCCAGGGGGAATGTCAGCATGAAGTGATTGGCTGGAACATGAACAATGAGCACTGGGTATTTATTATCTTGGAAACCTTGCCAGAGCTGCTCGCTGGGCGTTGAGGAGCGCGTGCTCTCAGCCTCGCTGTTCCAAAGGCTGGGCTCTGGTGGGGGTTTGTGCCAGCCAGTGTTGCGTAAGACCAGCGTTCCGACAGCTTTTGAAACAGGAGGAGCAGTCACTAGCTGTGAATGTTACTTTACACTCTCCAGGGTTAGACACAAACCTGCACCTGCAACGTTTCCCAGTTACTCGTGTGTGCGTGCCAGGAGCACCTGCCGTGGCAAGAGGAGGGGGAGTTCTAGGCGTTTATGATTTTAAAGTCATCAAGGAGAGCACTTAGGAGAAGTGCTTGCCAGTCTGTTTCAGTCGTCTGCGATTCTTCCTGGTTCCTCTGGAAAGGTTTCTTCCTTTCTAAACTTAGAGGTGGAGAAATTCGTCGTCATCATCTTGCCTAACGTGGGTGGGGGTAAGGAGTGCCTGTACTGCTTTAGGAACAGTGACCATCTGCTGCACCTTGAAACTTCCTTGCTGGTAAAATACATTTCCGTTTTGGGGGTCACTGTTTCAGAGGTCTACATGTTCTCCCTAGGATCTCATCCTCTGTATCTGGTATTGAACCCTTCACAGCTTGTTTTCCAAAAATTGGAAAAAAAGAAATAGCCAGAGGTACAACTCTAAGGAATCTGAGGAAAATCTGGTGTAGCTTTTAATTTCCAGTGTAGATGGAAGTGTAGATAACCTCAGAGCTAGAAAGTTTCTGTACCAATAGAGATAGCACCATGTCCTTCATGTGCAGGCTTTAGCACAGGTTATTTTTAGGCTATTAATGAAGTGGTTCCTTTCAGGTCAAAGTGTAGAAAGTTGGCAGTGCAGCCAAAGACGTGTAACTAAAGACAGCCATAAAGGCAAGTGTGGAGAGAAGGAGGCAGGCTAAGCTACAGGTCACAGCAGTACAGCAAAGAAAACATTCCATAGATAACTTCAAAGCAAGAGAGGAAAAAATGCTTCAGATCGAAAAGTGACTAACCCAGGATTTTGTGTATTTTGATGCCTTTTTGCTATTAAGTAGGTTAAAAATGGTTTCTGAGCATAGTTGACTGGGGGTTAGGAGGGCAGAGCAGAATAAAATGTATTTAAATAGGCTAAATGTATTCAAAGAGGCAAAGTCTAACTTACATCACAGCGTGCTAAAAACAGTAGCCAGCACAATCTTTAGCTGTTAATGATTCATCATCGTAGCGGATTTGGTGAGATTCCAGGGCTCTCAGGCTGTCTAGTCCCTGCCTGTAGGAAGATTGAAGGAGAGATAGGCAGATTATCATCTGAAAGTGTCTGATGTGGTTTTGATCTTTAAATGCTGATAAAGTTAGTGTTTCTTTATCAGTTGAAGTTGTGTTAAGTCCTGCTTTCTTTGTTGCCACAAGAAGTGACCTGAGCGGGCAAGAAGGGAAGTGTAGGAGTGCATGCTCCTGTTTGTGTGGGACATCTAACATTCCTGCATGTTTATCTTACCAGCAAACTGGGACACGTAAGAGCTTAAGATTAACTGTTCCAGGTCAAAGCAAAAGTCTTTGTAGCCGTGTATTGTTCCATCTCTGCCATAGCCCGAAGCAGAGTCTCAAGGAAGAGGATGGGAGCAAGGGTTTTGTTACACCTTCTCTCTTCACCTGGTCCTCCAGCAGCCTGATCTGCAAGGCTTGCAGGTGGTTCTGGTCTCTTGAGGGATATAGCAGAAAGGGCACCATGATGATCAGGTGTGTGGAACTGCTTCTGTGTGAGAAATCACTAAATAAATAAACAAACCAGAACTCCAACCTGGAGAAGTCTCACAGGGAGAAAAGTCTCTGTGTCCTCTGTGGCTGCTGAACTCAGTCTTCTGAGTTCTGATTTTATTGTTCCTTCTAGACCAAAAAAATCCAACCCTTTCACCCAGGTTAGATTTGCAGTCTAGGCACTTGCCTTATTTCCATCTTGGCTTCTCTTGCCATGCTTGTGCTGTGACCCTGGGCTCTGAGGAAGCCCTGGGGCACTGCAGATGTCAGACAGTCCCATCTCTGTTGATGGAGCAGGAGGGGGCTGCTTTCACAGTCTCTGCTCTCTGTGGGCTGGATTAGAGCATGGAAAGCTTCTCAAGTGCTTGGTGTTGAATCCAGCTCTGTGTCACCTGTTTCTCTTAACTCACACTGCTCTTTTAAGGGAATAAGATGTTTTCTCCCAATCTATGTCTGCTGTGTAAGCCCCAAAGATTAGAGCTTTCTGCACTTACAAGTGAATTTCATTTGCCTGGTCTTACTCCTGTACCTTTGGACTGTCCTGAAGCTAGAATGTGGTAATTTAAAACTTCTCTTCTTCCTCTGCCTGCTCATTTTCTTCGAGGGCAAAATTCTTTGTCTTCCCATGATTGCCTAAGGAAACTAGGAAATCTGCTCTCTTCACTTCACATCTGTTGTCATAGTAACAAATCCAAGTGTTTTTTTCAGCGTTGCAGTAAAAGCTTTGGAGCAATCCTACTAGAAATACAGCCTGCCTTAAATTATTGCAGACAGCATCAAGTAGTAATTCCTTGGCATTCAGTCCAGCTGCCTTCCTGACAAAGAACAGATGATTACTTTGCATTCCTGAAATGATAATTGCTGTGTGTGATGCTGGGTAAAAGGGAGGGTAAACATTTGCCCTGGGAGCACCTAATCAGACACTGAAGTGTTCATTAGAAAGAAAACCCCCCCCAGCAGTGTCCTCTCTGCCAGATTCCACTGCAAATTCCACTGGTCAGTGACTGGAAAGTGGCCTGCAGCCTTGGACAGTGGATGGATAGAGCCACTTGACTGCTGTTGAAGAGAAACCCACCCCAGCCAACCCCTGTTTTTTAAAAAGCAAAGCTTTGTTACCTCAGTTTACAAACAAGTTTGAGCCATGTGTGTTCTTGAAACAAGGGAGAGGTGGGATGTGGCCTGAGCTGTGGCTGGTCATGTCAGTGGGAAAACATCTGCAGGAACTTCTGCAGGAGGCAAGTTGCAGCAAAGAAGGTTCTGCAGCAACACTGGTCAGGATTCAGCTGCTTTATGGTCTCAAAATGTCTGTACAGATTTAAGTGCACAGCAGCAGGGATTTGGATCACAGCAAAGGATTCTCCATGCCGTGAATGTACTGAGAAGCTTGTTAACCAAAGGCACAAGGGAAGCAAGCTGTTCTTTGTGCCAGGGTGTTTGGGTGCGTTCCTGCAGACACCTAGGATTGCTTTCCAATGTAAGATGAAATTGTGGATACTGGGATTCATTGGGAATGCAGAAAGGCAAGGAAGTACCCTATGATGAGCATAAATGTGGCTGGTTTGTGGTGCTGATGGGCTGGAAGAGGAGCATTAATAACCTTTCAACCTAAGATGCCTTTTAGTGACTGATTCCCACTAATTGTCTTCCAGGGGAAGTTCTGTGGAGGGAATCTGGTGACTTTGGAGCTAATTATACTCTGCTGACTCCTCTGTCAGTAATTCCAGATGTGGATAATGACGGAGTTCAGGACCTGATAATCTTCATTACTAAAGGAGGCCAGGTATGTCATCCTGAAGCTCTGATAACCCCGGGGGATGGCAGGAATGCTGTTTATTTCCACCTTATAATCTCAGAGGAGGTGTGTGGAGGCCTCTGGTTTCTGTGGGTTTGGGGTGGGTTCTTTCCCACCCTCCAAAGATGTACTTTGAAATCAGCACAAGTGTTTTATGGTTTAAAATAAAATATATCAAAGAGCTGGCCAGTAATCCCTCCCCCTGTGCTCTCCTCACTGCATGTTCCTGGGCTGCCTGGGGAGTGAGCTGGGGCAAGATGAGCTTGCAGTTTTCTGCTTCTCTGCTTAGAGAAGTGGAAGTGAGCAAACCCTGACAGCTTTGGCTCTTAGATCAAAGCACAGCTGACAGTCAGTGCTTTAGTACCAGCACTGCCCTTTTTTGATCCCTTCCCTCTCTCTGCCTGTGGTCTGCTCTGCACTGCTCTTCCCAGTGTCACAGTGCTGGTTAATTTTGATCTGAGTCTATTTAGTGAAACAGCTACTGGTTGTATTCTCTCCCTCCACATATTGCTTTTCCCGTTTCTGAGAGGGGGAAAGTCATGTAGCTAGAGCAGTTTTTCTGCTAAAACATCTACATCCATGATGGAGTGGCACAGTGTCGTCTGCATGCCCAGTCTGTCCTGTTCAAAGCACACAAGTTGCAGCTACCTGTGGCTCTGATGGGAGCAGTGGGAGCCCCTTGTCCTCATACCAGAGCCATGGAATCATTAAGGTTGGAAAAGACCTCTGAGATCATCAAGTACAACCTGGGACCCATCCCCACCTTGTCACCCAGCCCAGAGCACTCAGGGCCACATGCAGGCTTTCCTTGGACACCTCTAGGGATGGGGATTCCACCACCTCCCTGGACTGCCCCTTCCAATGTTTAACAACCCTTTCCATGAGGAAATTCCTCCTGATGTCCAACCTGAACCTCCCTTGGCACAGCTTGAGGCCATTCCCCCTTGTCCTGTCCCTTGTTCCCTGGGAGCAGAGCCTGTCTCCCAGCTGGCTCCACCCTCCTGTCAGGGAGTTGTAGAGAGTGAGAAGGTCTCCCCTGAGCCTTCTTTTCTCCAGGCTCAGCCCTCCAGCTCCCTCAGTCCCACCTCACAGGACATGTGCTCCAGACCCTTCCCCAGCTCTCTTCCCTTCCCCAGACCTGCTCTAGTACCTTAGTGTCCTTTTGGAATTGAGGGGCCCAGAACTGGACACAGCACTCAAGATGTGACCTCAGCAGTGCCCAGTACAAGGGCAGAAGCACTTCCTTGGCCCTGGAAGTGGCCACACTATGGCTGGTACAAGCTAGGTGCCATTGGCCTTCTTGGCCAATGTCCTTCATAAGAAAATAAGGGTTTTGCTGTCCAAGGCATCATTGTTGCCAGAGTCATCAGAAATTCTATCTTCTCCTCCTCCTACAGTTCTCTCTGTTTTCTTTCCTCCTTGCTTTTGCTATCCCAGTTATCTCAAGACTTTTGTTTTTTTAATCTTAGACGGCCAAGAAATGTTTGAATGTAGCCTCTGTTCTGCAAGACTGCCTTTTGATCTGTTTTCTATTTAAGCTCTCTTGCTATCTTGGTATGAAATGCCTTCCTCCCTCTGGATTTGGAAAGCACTCTGCCAACTTAAGGAAAAGTATGTTCTCTTTTGAGAAATCACGCAAATGTAGGAGCTGGAGTGGAGCTCTGCTGCTTGGAAAGGGCTGCTCAGAAGGGAGATTCAGCACTCAAGTTGAGGAGCTTTGTTGCTATCAAGGGCTGAAGTTGAAAGGACAGAGCTGTGAGCAGTGTGTGGAAGGGTCCAGGTGCAGGAGGTTAGATGGCAGCTTTTCCAGAGAGTTCCATTGACCCCTGCCTGCTGCAAGCTTCAACACAAACACATCCCAGAAAACGTGCCAGGATCCATCTCCTGTGGCAACACAGAGGGATAGGCAGTGCAGTGAGGAAGGTGGTGTGTTTTCTCACTCCCTGTATAAATACCCCTGGCTGTCATGGCCCAGTGCTTGCCAGTAAAGGTGTGGCTGATCTGCCAGAGCTGGTGTGTGTCTCCTCCCAGTGCGGGAGGCCAGGAACAGCTGGTGGATGTGTTGCTCTCCCTCTCCAGTTGTGTTCTCATTCTCCCCAGCACACTTGATCCCTTATTCACCTGCCAGACTCTCCAGATTTGCTTTGGGAGCAGCAGATTTCCATCTCCTTCCCAGTCCCTCCTTCTCGAGGTAGAGGGAAGGGTTCCTGCCTGACTCAGCGTTTCTGATGGATGCTGTTTCTCTTGGTCAGATGTTTCACTTGTCCCTGAAGTCCATTGCTCTCCCCAGACTCTGACTGTTGCTCAGACTTTTAAATCTGATCCTGACTTTAACCTTTATTCTCCTGGGTGAAATGTTTTTAGTGGATATTGTTACCCTGCACAAAGAATAGAAAGAAACCTATCAGCTCTTTTATCTTCTTGGACTCACATGAGCTGAAGGAGTAGTGGATTAGAGCACTTAAAACATTTAGCAGAGCTGCCATGAGAAGCCAAGTTTCCCATGTCCATATACTGCTTTGTTCCTGCCTTTAGGTCATCTTCATCTTAGGCTTGAATGGATCTTTGCTGTCCTTACAGAGCTGAGGCTGCTGTTCCACAATCCCAGTCTGTAAGGAGGCTGGGTGACAGAGGCAGCAAATTCTCAGAGCAGGTGGCTATGCTGGAAGTGACTTTCAAACTTCCAGAAGAATTCACAGCAGAAGGCTCACCAAACTCATGCCCACTCCTCCAAAACCAGGGAGAGACTTTCCCTCCAAGCCTATGCTGCTCCCGTTCAGTTGCTGTTCTGTACCAGCTTTAACCTCGTTGATTTTTGTCTTCAATCCCTTCCCTGCGTAGGTTAGGACCTTCATCCATTCAGGAAAAACTGGCCAACAGATCGGCTCCACCTTCAGCCTGACCATGGATGGCAACGCTCGCTACGTCAGGCTGGACCTGCACTCCTCCTCCTACTTCCTTTTCTACACAGGTACAGCTCTGCTTGGGAATTCGCTCTGAAAGAGCGATTGTAACTGAGATCAGGATTAGTAAACATCATCTGAGAGCGTGTTTTGCATTCTTACGAGCTGTGTGGAGCTTTCACCTAGTCAAAGAGCTGTTCAGGGCCAAGAGAAGGGGGAGCACTTCTGCTTAAACTGCAGTTTGTTATGTACTGTAGTGATTTTATTTAACAAATGTCAAGCATGTAAGGATTAGGCAGTCGTTTACAGCAAATGATTACTGTGGAGCACTTGGATTACGAACAGATAAAATGTTAAAAGCATTCAATAGCAGGCTTGAGTCTCAAAATATCACTACAACTCTATGATGCAAGCCCTAAAAATATAGTTGATCTGACAGATCTGGAAAATCATAGAGTTCAGAGCCAGGGCAGGATAACTTATCTCTCTCATTCTTGCTTTTTTTTTTTTTTCTTTTTTTCTTTTTTTTTTTTTTTTTTTTTTTTTTGCACAGAGAACTCTGTCTATGCATATTCCCTGAAAGATCTGTGCAGTGAAATAGTTGGGATGGAGATGAAACTTCCTGGTCTCAAGCAGGATCCTCAATGGGAGAAGAACATTGACGGCACCACGCATCGCTTATCACTTCCCAGGTGTGAGGTTGTGTCTTGGAGGCTGGTGGGGTGGAGGGTGCTGGTGTTCCTGACAGGAAGCCCCTGTTGGGGCTTTGTTCTCTCCTGGCTGTGTGGCTTTTGGACTAGGAGCACATCCAAAGCTCAGGAAGAGGGTTGATATTAATGGCTTCATCAGAGGTTCACAGGAAGCAGGCAAAACACCTTGGGGTTTCCTATTTGCCTTTACTGTGCAGTGAAAAAACTCCAAACCTCACAGTAAAACCTCCCATGGTCTGGAAAGCTTAATCATTTCTCTGTCCTTGTTCAGATTTGGAGACTTTCGCTACCTGGTAAAAGTTCCTGGGCGGTCACGGGACAACATCTTGGTTGTGAGCTCAGAGATGGCTACGCTGATCAACACAAAAGATCTCCACACTGTGTGGACCCTCAACGTGTCCCATGCTTTGAGGTAATGTTCTCAGTGTAGGCTAAATGTGCCATTTCTGAGATCCCAGCAACAGCAATGTCCTGGCAGATACAATTTTTTTTTTTGCCTGGGTCATATCTGGATCTTGCTTATGGTGTTTTGTCCCCTCTGCTAGCAAAGTGCTGGGTGCTGCTTCAGGATGGAGCAGCTCAAAGCTTTGTTTCCTCATTCTGTGCCTGCTGTGATGTGGCTGGGCTTAGAGTTGGGGTGGTACCAGACCAACCTAATGTTGTGGCAGTCAAGTTTCTTACCAGGGCAGTTGTGGGAGGATAGAAGCAACTGGGAAAGCAAAGTATGCCCAACCATCAGGGTGGGTTCTGATCTGTCCCTGCTCTTTCTCTCCCTCAGTGAGCCGCTGCTTGGTTACTACAAACCTGATGTTCATGGTATTGTCCTGGAGAGTGAAATTGGACCCAACAGGAAGAAGGTTTGAAATCTCTTCCTTTTAACTTCCTATTTCTCTGTATGTCACAGCTCGAGCAGGAATTGAGTCAAGGACAGCTGGTGGAATGTGTTCCCTCTGGCTGATTATAGGAAGCTTTAAGCTGTGAAAGGATTTCTTTCAACAGGTTATTGAAGCCAGCTCAGGCACTTTAATTCTCTTCTCAGCAAGAGGCTTCAATGACAGAACTTTGAACCACTTGAAGTAGCTGCAAAACTTGTGACTTTACTGTAATGTGGCCCACCCCAGGTCTCACAGCTCTGTGATGCTCTGTGATGCTTCAAGTATTTCCTCATCTTCCCATGTGTCAGATGCTTGTTCCCATAGACAGTGTGGGGAGAGACTGCTGACCTGACTTCTCTCTCATGGCTTGTTAGATGCCTTTGTCATGAGTTCCTTTTCTTTCTTCCCTGCTAGGTTATGATTGTTGAGAGTGGATCTGGAGCAGTCCAGTGGGATCTGAAGCTGAACTCGGGAGCAGGGAGCCCTGGCCCAGCCACACTTTCCACTGCGGATCACCGCTCTGCCTTCCTCTTCTGGGGAGACTACCAGGAGCCAGGCAATGAGACAGTGAGTGGTGCTGCCGAGGGCTGCTCTTCTCCAGACTTTGGGCCAGAATTGGGTGGAGTTACCCCATTCTCACAGTGTTGATATTCCCATCTGTCTGTGCCACTGACACTGCAGCCTAATGCACTGGGTATGGGGTCAGTGTCCATGGCTGTCAGGTGCTGGTGGAACCAGCAGCTTTTGTCGTTCTCAGCCTGGTTATACAGAGAAAAGGAATTTGGTGGCTCTGTGAGCAAAGTCACTGCCCTGCCTTGGTGTGGCACTGTAGGCGAGGTGGGAGGGTTCTGGCCTGGTACCTCTTGCTGCTGTTTGCCTGGGAGCCTCCCATGGCAGCATTGCATGCAGTGATCCCTGTGGCCACGTGAATATCCTCTCTGTGCCCCAGGCAGTCTCTGGCAGCCTCAGTGCACAGCTCAGCTGCTTGCAGAGCCCTTGGGGCAGTGACAGGCAGCGCTGGTGACAGGTTGTGTCTCAGAGGCTGCTGGAGCACCAGCTGAGCTGCCTCTGCTTTCCTTGCTCACTCTGCTGGCCCCAAGGCAAAAATCTGTCTCCTGCCTGCAGCAGACAGGCCAGCTATTTGCAGGAAGCTTGGGGTGGGAAGGACAGCAGTAAGCAAAATCCCAGCACTTGGCCTAACGGCGTCAGTCAGGCTGAGCTGGGCTGACACGGACAAGTGTCTGGCTGGGTGTATCCTGTCGAGTGTGAGTAATAGCTGAGCCTGGTGCTGGTGTTGTCTCTGGCACAACGTGTGAGTGTGTCCTGATAATGTCCTGTTGCTTGCAGAGAGACAGAGCTCCCTCCCAGAAGCTGTACTTTTTCCATCCTTCCTACTCCCATGTCCTGTTGGAGCTCCGCAACAGCACGGACCAAATAATTGCGTTCACTGGTAAGTGCTCTCCTTGCAGCCCTCCAGCAAGGAGCTGCAGGAGGACACTGGTCCCTCCTGGCCCCTGTGGGTGCTGTTGGGTCTGGTGGCCAGTCCAGGCATGGAGGGCTTAGGCTGGGTTTCCCTGTGCTCCATGTTGCAGCGGTGCTGTTCGAGCGGAGCCATCACGCCTGCTACGTGCTGCTGCGGGGCCCCCAGCCCAGCGAGGGGCCAGGCCTCGTGTCCCTGATGAAGAGGAAGCTGAAGGAGGATGTCTCGGGGAGCAGGTTGATCTGGCTGAGACACGTGGCCGGGGACAGCGAGCAGTACATCCGGGACCGCTTCTACAGGATGCGATACCAGAGCCGACCATGAGCTTGCCGAGGGCTGGGGAGAGGCTGCCCCTGCTCTGCGGCCGTGCTCCTGGCAAGCCCAGAGCATGGATTCCAACAAGAAACTGCCTTCTCGATCCTCAAACCAAAGTGTGGCTGGCAGTGAAGCACCCCCAGTGTCCAGGGACACACCCAGGCTGTGGGGGCAGCTGCCAGAGCATCTGTCCTCAGAGCTGATGGGACTTCAGTGCTTGGCCATCACTGAAGTGTCATCACCTCAGGGAGGAGGGCTTTCCCCTCCATCCCTCTGTGCCCACAGAGCTGTGCTGACTCAGGAATGTGTCTGGAGGAAAACACATGCTTGCTGAGATGCCGGAGTTGATGATTTCTGGGATGTCTGAGAAGTGGAGTTCGCTGTGTGGTGTTAGATTTCCTTCCTGAGTCAGCTCTCCTGGCTGGGGAGAGGTGCTTGGCTGCAGGTTGATTTGCAATTACCCTCTCCTGGATTTGGGCCCTGCTTCATTAGTGGTGGGGGGTGTGTGGTGACCCCAGCCATGGCTGTGGTGTGTCTGAGATCACTTGGGCCAGCAAAGCACAGGTTAAAGTGTCATTCTACTTAGCAAATGGCCTTTTCCCCAAGAACAGCCCCACGTGTCCTACTCTGCAGTCACCAGCCTACCTGTGTCTGTGACCTCTGCTGCTTCCTTCCCAGCCAGGCTGTAGAGTGTTGGTGACACCGAGAGGGAGCTGGTCTCCCACATGATGGATGCATCCTTCATGAATGAATGTTCCTTCATTCGCAGTATTTGCTTATAGGTGGTGAGAGATCCACCCTGAGCCCAGGCTGGCTGGTCCCTGGCAGTACTATCACCACCTCTCCTGGTTTAAAGGACCCAGAGGATCTAGGACATTGTTTTTTTTGGAGTAGAATTGCACTTTAACCTCTTCTGGGAGCTGGGATTGCCACTCTGGGAAACCATGTACCTAAGTGGCAGTGCCAGCTCCCTGCTCCTTCAGCCTTCCAGCTGCTGGGGAGCCTTCTCCAAGCACTGTCCCTGCTGCCAGGAGGTGGGCAGGAGCTTCGTGCTGCCTCCCAGCCCTTGGAATTGAAGCAATGCTGGGTGAGGATCCTTGGGCACTCTTCTGTCTGCCCAGCCTGGTATCCTGAGGGGATGGGACAGGTTGGTGTGTGAAGATGACATGTTTCTCCTGGAGATTCATGTTAGCACCATGAGGTGTTTGCTCTGCCCTGTCCTGATGGGTGCCAGTGCAGGCTGTAGAAACAAGGTGCAGAGCCTTGAAAACACTTTGAACCAGCTGCTCAGTCCTGAAAATAAAAATAGCCCTAAAAATAACCTCTCTCAAGCTCTGCAGTGCCGGAGGGGGTTTGGCCAGTGCCTCCCTCCCTTGCTGAGTCTGACACTGGGGGATGTGTAGAAACACTGCAGGATGGGAATGTGCAGCATCAGGCATCAGCTCTTCCCCATAGCCACTGCTGAGCCCGAGCAGGCAGCTGCTGTCACCAGGTCACACCACAGCCCCAGCCCTCCCAGGCAGGCAGCACAGGGAGCTGGGCTGCCTGGACACCTTCTCCTTCCAGCTGGCCAGTGGCTGCCTAAAGGGTGCCCTAGCTCCTTCTACCCTGCGACCCTTGACTCCCTTCAGGCAGTCAAGGGAGCCAGTCCTGGGTGTCCTGGCTGTGCAGGAGCCAAGGATGCTCTCTGGAGAGTGCTCCACAACCTTCAAAGCACCCTGGGCTCAAAATGGTGGGGTTCCCCCTCTGCCTGTCTCACCAGCTGTTTCCTGAGTGAGTCTAGGAGTGCCGGGAGGCTCCTCAGCTGTGTCTCCCCAGCCTGGGTTTCCTCTTTGCTCAGCACCTTAGGCCTGACAGCCCCACAGGTCCCTGTGCCAGCGTTGCAGCCATAAGAGGCTCTGAGCACTGGATTGAGGCTACCCTTCAGCCAGCTGGGACAGGGCACAGGGCAGGGGATCCAGGCTTGCACTGTAGTCCAGCCTGAGAGCTGGACATGAATTGTTTCCTGCTGAGATACCCCTGGCAGGGAGGAAGGTGCCTGGGCTGTATTCTCCCTGCGCTCTCCCTCCTCAGATCCATACCCAGACCAGACCTTCCCATAGGCACACTGAATGTTCCTTCAGGAGAGCTGGATTTTCAGCTTTGGGGAGCTTTTCTGGCTCTAAGTTGTCCAGTAATGTTTCTGGACACTTTGGAAACGCAGATCTCCATGCGGCAGCTCAATTAAACGCATCAGTGCCAAACCAGCACCTTCTTAACGAAACCAGTCTGTTTTCCAGCTTATTTTCCTGTGTCATTGTTTTTTTTTTTTTTTTGCAGTATTTAATGAATGACTTTGTGCCTTGATTCAATAACTCAACTGGGTGGTGATGGCTATATCACTGTGTTATGTGTTAGTGTGGTTTTTGACACTGAAACTGTTTGGTTTGGTTCTTTAACTTATTGCAAATTGTGCCGTACAGGACTTGCTCTAACCAGAGTGGTTTCAATAAACTCTCTTTTGCATTGTTTGTAAATGGTGCCCTGCTTTGATTTTGGAGGTTACACAAGATTTTGGGATTTTTTGGCAGCCCTTTGAGTGACCTCCCCAAGGCAGATCCCCTGTCCTCGGGAGGGATCCAGGTGTCCTGGTGATGCTTTGACAGCTGAGGTGCAGCCTGCTGCCCTGTCCTGCTGCAGGCAGGTGATGGAACAGGGAAAGGGAGAAGGCAGCATGTGGAGAGAAGCTGGAGTTAGATAACCAGGCTAGGTCAGCCCATCCCTGCCCCCGCCTGGGGCTCTGTGACCTGGTTTTACACCCCAGATTCCCACTGCAGTCCATCAGCATGAAAATCTCATGCCGGGGTTTGGATTTGGATCAAGCCGGAGGGAGACGCGTGGCAGGCACTGTCTCCTGGAGCGCAGGACCATCTGTCCCTGCCCGGTGGCTGCTGGCACCGAGGTCCCAAGCTCCATCCTGTGACCAAGGCTCCAGCAGCTTCCCCTGCCCCAGGGCCCTCTGTCTGCTCCATCCCCGAGCTGAGAATGCCCCGTGCTCTGTGCCAGGCTCTGCAGCAGGAAAGCATGCTACTATCCCCAGCATCCCAACAGTGTTTGTTAGCCAGGATACAGGATGGCACCTCTTTGTCCATGCAGGGCTGGAGCTGTGCCCAGCTCTGCTCTGTGGGTACGTGTGGAGCAGGCTGGGCTCCAGGGCTGAACACTGCCGGGCATCAGCCCCCCTCTCCTTTATGTAACCACCAGCGATAATCCCCCGCAGCTGGGGCTCGGCTCCTGGGAAGGGAATAATCCTGCCGTGCCATCCTTGGCCTCTGCTCAGATTAGCAGTCCATGGACAGGGACAGTGGCTCAGCTGCCAGCCCTGCTCCTGCTGCCCCTGCCAGCCCCATTCCAGAGGCCTTTCCGTCCCTCCCAGGGTGTAGGTGGGCATGCCAGTAACGCCTGCGTGCCAGCCCGGCCATGCCAGGCTGGTGCTGCCCCTCGGAGCAAGCAGAGCCGTGGGTGATGGCTGTGCCATGGGCACCCTTGTCTGGGGAGGCTGCTCCCCTGCTGGGGTCTGCACCCTTGCTGGCTGCTGCAGGCGTGGGAGGATGTTGCTTCCAGCCCAGAGTTCCAGCCTGGAGAAATGGGTAGCACTTTGTGCACCTCCCACCCTGCCGATGTCTCTCTGGTCCCCCTCCCCAGAAACCACGGGAGCCACAGTGTTTCCCCATGGGGGTTTTATTGTCTGGTGCCCGGGGTGGGGGTGGGAGGAGGGGGTGACCCCGCACCAGGCCGGCTGGGTGCGGCTTCCCCGAGGGAGAGGAGGGTGGGGGGATGTGAGCGGGGCCTGCGGCGGGGTCAGCCTGGCTCCGGAGGGACTCTGGAGGGAATATGGCTTTTCTCCTTCAGTGCTACTGCCGGCAGGGTCCTGCGGCGGGGCTGGGTGTGCTGGGTCTGTGGGCTCCCATATTGGCTGGGGACTGCGGCTCTCAGCTCTCCTCCTCGGGGACGGGGGCGGTGGAAGGGCTCCTGCTCCTCTCCTCGGCATCGCCCGCGGGCAGGAGCAGGGCCGGGCTGGGGCTGGAATGTCGCTGTTTGCGCATGAAGGGGAAGACCCTGCGGGCAGAACGGGGTCAGAACCGGCGGGGACCACCCAGCGCCCCGGGGGACGGCCGCTGCCCTCACCGCTTCTTGGTCTCCGGGGGAATGATGGCCTCGGCCAGGAGGTTCTTGTAGAGGTCCGACTTGAGGAACCGTGGGTAGGAGTCCTGGGCGAGCAGAGGCGTCAAGATCCTGCCCAGCCCCTCACTGCCCAGCCCCTCACTGCCCAGCCCCGCCCTCACCCACCTTCTTCATCAGCATGTAGATGTGCATCTGGGCATCGTCCATCACGTAGCGATGGGGGGTCTTGATGCCCTCCAGTGTTCGCTCCATCGTCTTGCTGTCGATGTTCACCCAGCGTGTGGCACCGGGAGCCAGGAACTGCCTGGGAAGGCACAGATAGGGTGAGCCCGGCCCCGCCCTGGGACGTAGCACTGTGATGGCCTGACCACCCCCAAACCTGTCCTCCTGAGCCCTCATCCCACTGGCACTCACTGGTAGATGGAGTCCACAATCTCGGCGATGCGGGACTGCTCCCCGTAGCGCAGCTCCTCACACGCCTCCCAGAAGCTCAGGTTCTCAGCTGGGGAGGGAGACATGGTGCTGGGAATGGGGACACAGCACTGGGCACCCCCCATGGGCAACCCCCAAAGGCCATAGTGGCTGGACATGTGTCCCCATGGGACAGAGCCAGCTGGGGTAGTGGAACCAGGGAAACTGGGGCAGATGAGCTGGGAGGTACTGGGATGTGGTGGTGGGTTGAGGAATGCCAGGACACAGTAACAGGCTGGTTTGGTGGTGTGGGGTTTGGACAGCGGATTAGGCACTGCTGGGGCATGGTGGGTTTGGTGGTGCTGGGTCAGAGTGGTGGGTCTGGGGTGCCAAGATGCAGTGATGTTTTGGGGCTGGGGCCACTCACCGCTGAACTCCTTCTTGAGGAATTCAAGGAGCTGTGCCCGGCCCAGGGGGTCATTGATGAGCTCGCTGAAGTTGAAGCCCCAGCGTTCCACACGCAGCTTCGTGGGGGTCGTCACCCTGTGGGCGACAGCAGCATTGGGGCTGGCAGCCCACAGCAGCCTGCGTGACCCCACAGACCCCACAGCCCTGTCCTGTGGGTTGGGGTACCGGGGGGCTTGGGGCACTTACGTGGGGGCATTCATGGCCCAGTACGTGGTGTCATCCGTGATCCAGGGGTTGCTGGGCAGGCAGCCAGACATGATGGGGTCGTGGGGCACATACTGCTCGTTGAACTTGATGTATCTGCCAGGAGTGGTGGCTGGAGGTGACCAGGGCCACCAGCCCCAGCCATTGTGGGGACATGACAGGGACATGGTGGGGATGTACCCGAGCTCTACAGAGCCTCAGCTCCGCTCTCTGCTGAGGGCTGAGGTGCCAACCACCAGCTGCTGTGATGTGGGTACCCCTGTCACCCTGACAGGGACCCAACCCGTGGCTGGGGCAGCTGCTGCCACTCACCCCTCAAGGCAGATGGAGGACTTCACCCTGGTCCTGGCCATGGCCTTCCTGCAGTACTCGATCTGGGGCCAGGCGCAGGGGAGATGCTGGGGTGCCTGGCAGCTCGTGCCCCCCAGGAGCTGCCCCCACCCCTCGCTCCACTCACCTCTCGCTTGTAGTAGTCCATGTTCTTGGTCTGCAAGAGACGCGTGGGGCTGGGTGAGGGCACAGTGGGGCAGGAACATTGTCCTGCCACCACCACCCTGGATGATCCAGGCACCCAGTCCCCCACCCCAGGACTCTGTAGCCCATCCCCATGGCCTCCAGCCTCATTCTCCCAGCCCTCCTGGCTCAGCCAGCACGGCCCCGGAACGAACCCTGGCTTCCCCCACGCCACACCCCAGTGTGACACCAGCCCTAGGTTAGTGACACTTACGTGGGCAGAGGACACGGCACATGGCGCAGAGAAGAGAAAGTGGATGGTTAGTGAGGACAGCCTGGGGGTGCTGGGGCAGCATTAGTGGGGTCACAAGACAAGGAAGGGCCTGGTGGCTGCTTCTGGCACCCCAGGGTGCCAGGGCTCCCTGCAGCACAGCTGCCCTGCAGGGATTAGAGGTGCTGGCACAGAGGGGGTGGTGAGTGCAAGGACAAACACATGGACTCCCCTTGTTCGGGGTGGGGATGTTAACAAAATACACGGATGTTAGCAGAGCCGGGGCTCACCCCTCACCCCAAAATGTGGGCACAGCCTGGGATGAACCGGATGGGCACCCACGGGGGCAGCTCTACACACCAGCACAGGCACTGGGTGAGCCCTGTGCCCGCTGGCAGCCCCAGGGGTGCCTGGACACCCCCACTCACCAGCTGGACACGGGTGGTGTGGCAGTTCCTGCGCTCGGGACCCTGCTCCAGCACATTGGGGGCTCCTGGCTGCAACGAGAGCATCGTGCTGAGGGCTGGGGGGAACTCCTGCACCCCCCAGACCCGCTGCCCAGCCCAGGGCCGTGCGTGGTGCCAGGGCTACACCCTCCAGCCCGGCCCCCTGCCCCTCGCTCACCGGGGGCCGGTTGACGAGCCAGTACGCCTGTTCCTGGCAGTCGATGACGATGCGGTCGCCCTTGCGCCGCTGCTTGGCTGCCCTGCCCGTGCAGAGGCGGCGGGGAGGTGCTGGCACCCTGCCTGCCCGGCACCCAGGGGTGCTCCATCCCGGCCGCTCCCCGGGGCGCAGCGGTGCCGACCGTGCCCGCACTCACCGGAGCTGCTCCCGTGCCTGCATCACCACGAAGTCCCACGTGTGGTTGATCCGCTTGTGCAGGAGGTTGTAGTTGTCCTGAGGAGCGACAGGTAGGCACCTGTCCCCTTGCCCGGCTCCGGGTCCTGTTGCCCCTCCAGCACAGGGAGCGCCTGTGCCCCCTTCCCCCGGGCGAGCACCGGCTCCTGAGCCGAGATTCCCCCAGTTCATCACACGTGTGGGCACCGCTCACCTTCTCATGTTCGATCAGATCTCCCTGCTTGCGGATGTTCTTCTTGGCCAGGTAAATGGCTGCAAGAGAAGCGGCGGCATCTCAGAGGGCTGGGAAGGGGTCTCAGCCCGCGTGGGTGCCAATGGCACGGCGGCACCTACCGTAGTCCAGCTCCGTGGCCGGCCACTTGGTGCTGGTCCAGAAATAGGGGGTCTGAGGGGGAGGAAGAGGCTGAGGCACTTGCCTTGGGGTGCCACGGTGCCCAGCCGGGGAGCGCCGGCGCTGGGGCTGTGCCGTGCCCCGGGGCGGCTGTACCTGGAAGCGATAGGGAGACTCATCCGCCCGCAGCACCAGGCTGCGCGGGTCCTTGAGGGGGTAGATGTAGCCGTGCTTCACGATGAGGTTGCCGAGGTGCAGCGACTCTGCGGAGCGGGATTGGGGGCTGCGTGGAGGTTCGGCAGCCCCCTTTGCCCTCGCGGTGCCGGCTGCCTGAGCCAGGGCACTTACCCTCCTCGGAAATGCCGTACTTCTGGATGAGCCACTCCACGATGTCGTTCCCTGGGGACAGAGGCTGAGTCAGTGGGGCACAGTGGGGTCCCCCAGACTGGACATGGCGGGGGGGGGTTCCCGGCTGGGGCACCTGGCACAGGCTGGCAGTGCTAGGGGTCACGCAGGGTGATGGGGGCCCTGCCAAGGACGTGCGAGAGCCCTCCCCGCGCAGCCGATGCATAATTGATCCCAGCTGCAGCTCCGAGCACCCGGGGCGAGGGGAGAGGAGTGGCGCGGGGGGCCGTAGTGTTTGGGACACCCGGGGAGCTCCCACACGCCTTCCCCACCCCACGCGCCTCGCGGGGCACCCCACCGCGGGGACCCACCTGTCATGGCGTGGGGGATGACCGTGATGAGCAAGCGCTGGTTCCTCATCTTGATGCCCATGTCGGGGTCCTGCATGCTGACGATCATCCGCTCCATCTGCCGGGCAAGGAACCGCTGTGCTCAGCCCCGCGACGGCGGCACCGGGCCTGGACACAGCCCGGCTCCCCTCACTGTGACCTCGGGCACGCTGTGACCTGGACACAGCCTGCGTGTCCCCACAACCCGACAGGGGCACCCTGTGCACAGCCTGGGGACAGCCCGGCACGCCATAACCTGACTGAGACACCAAGCAGCCGGGAGAACGTGTGATGCCGGAGCTGCAGACGCTCGTCCTCCGGGCATCCCTGCTCCGGGGAGCTCCGGTTTTGGGGAGTGAGCTCAGCCGAGGGCAGCAACCCAGCCGGGTGTGGGGGAGCAGAGCACGCAGCTCCGGGGCGCTGCCCGTGGGTATTGCCTCGTGGGGCGGTTCCCAGTGCCCCGTGGCTGCGCCGGGGCCGGGGAGGTGCCCGCTGTCCCGGGTACACCGGGGGGTGCTGGTCCCCGCTCCCCGGAGATCCCACGCCCGCGCCGCCGGCGGCTCCCGATGCCAGCGTAACCCAGTGCAGTGTCAGTGTCTGGTCCCACCGTCCCAGCGCCCGTCCTCGCTCCACGCGGTGACGGTGCCCAGTCTCCACGGTCCCAGCGCCCGATCCCCTGTCCACACGGTGCCGGTGCCCACGGTACCGCCTCCCCACGATGCCATTGCCGGCTCCCCACAGTCCCAACATCGGGTGCCCGCGGAGCCCGCTCTACACGGTGCCCGCTCCCCACGGTGGCGGTGCCCGGTTTCCGCCGTGCCAGTGCCCGGCCCCGGCGCGGTGCCCGCTCCCCGTGGGGCTGCTGCCGGTGCCGGTGTCGCTCACCTTGCGCAGGCAGGGCATCTGCAGGCGGGCTTGCCGGCCGCGGGGGCCGCCGATGGTCATCGCGGGTGCGCGCCCCGCGCCGCGCCTCTCCGCCCGGCCCCGCCCC
>VZRF01014796.1:702145-782258 GCA_013396875.1 Vireo altiloquus
GCCCCGCTGCTCCCCCCGCGGCTGCTGCCGTCTGCACCGGGTGCCCCGAACACCGACCCCGACCCCCGGGGTCAATTTACCCCCTGCCCGCGGGACCCCCGGTACGGCCTGGGGGTCCCGGCCCCCTCCCCACCCCCTGAGCCTCCCGGGGCCGGGGGTGCCCCGGCTGAGCCTGTGCCAGCGAGGGGGAAACACACAGTGTTCCCGTGGCTGCTGGATGGCGGTGCGGGCAGGGTGCGGGCACTGCCTTGAGGGTACAGGAAGGACGCTCGCGGGATATAGGCAGGGTGGACAATGTGCCGGCAGCCTGCGGGGCAGTGGGCAGCGCGGTCACGGTGAGGGCGCTGTGAACGAGGGGCTCGCCAGGATGCGGGCTGTGCGGTACAGAGAGGATGCTCCCGGGATGCAGGCGGTGCACTGAGGGTAGAGAGAGGATGCTCCCGGGATGCAGGCGGTGCGCTGAGGGTACAGGCAGGGCGCTCGCGGGGTGCGGGCAGCGCGGGGCGGGCGCACCCGGCGATGAGCTCACTGCAGTCTCGCCGCCCACGAGCGGCGGGGCTGGAGCCGCCGAGGGGCGGGGGCNNNNCCGGGCTCCGCCAGCGGCCGCCCCGCCCGGCCCCGGGGGCGGCGGGCCCGGCACGGCCCGGCCATGCTCGGCCTGGACGTATGCGAGGCCGGCGGGCAGCTGCTGGAGCTGCTCTGGGTGGCGCTGTGCTACCGAGGGGAGCGGCGGCGGCCGGGGAGCAGCGCCCGGGGGCGGCGGGGGGAATTGCCCCGGGGAGGGAGGGTGAGCATCACTCCGAGTCCCCAACAGGTGAGCATCCCCCGGGCACCCGGTGCATCCATGAGTGCGCATCATCCCGGGCCCGGGGGGACCGGAGCGTCCCACGGGGGAGACCCCCGCTGTCTCCCTGCCACCTCGCAGCCTGTGGCACCCGATGCATGCCACCCTGCCCTGCCACCCGTGGGCAGCCAGCGAGTCCCCAGGTGGGTACATCCCTGGGCTGGGAGTGCCCACATGCCGCCGTGAGAGCCGAGGGGCAGGGCCTTGGTGGGGGGCCCAGGGGGGCAGCAGGGCTACTGCTGTGTCCCCATCACCACCGCTGCCCTGGGGACCCACATCTTGGCCCTGTAGCCTTACACTTTTGGCCCTGTGGCCCCGGGGCTGAACGCAGGCAGCGGTCCCTGCCCCATACTGGGTGCCCAGCATGTCCCTAGGGATGGAGATCCAGGGCCTTTGGGGACGTCGGTGCTCGCAGTCACAAGAGTGGGGGGGCAATGCTGTGGGCAGGGGGAATCAGAGACTCTGGGGACACCACCTACCTTTGTGCCCCCCAGCTGCCTGGCAGCACCGGAGCCACCATCCCAGTGATGCTTTTCTGCCCTGCAGCTGCTGGTGGTTTGTGTTTGGGGTGGCAGATGGGGCCGGAGGTTGCCCAGCGGGGCTGGAGGGGGCCGTAGGGCAGTGACAAGGACTCTTCCTGGTGACACGAAGGGGACCTGCGGGCTGGAGGGGTCTGCAAGCGCCCCCCAGACCGAGCACACGGCCTAGGCACCAGCTCGCCTTGCTCCATGACCGTGCGGAAATGCAGCCGGCGGCAGCACCTCTGGTCTGAGCTGTGCCACCAGGCCCCGGGGACACCGAGCCTGGCAGCCTTCCCAAGGCTCCGAGCACGGGAGCAGCTTGGCCTCCCCACGGGGATTTCCCATGTCACAGCCCAGCCACCCCCTGCCCACCAGTGCCTTCGTGTCGGGGGGTGTCCCCCGGGGTGTCCCCGGGGCTGCCACTGCCTGTCCCCCGCAGACATCATGGCTGACAAGGAGGGGGTGACGCTATCGCTGGAGGAGGAGGAGGAGAAGGATGCCGACGTGGCCCTGGCGTACAAAACGCCGGAGAAGAAGAGCCTGCAGGAGATCCAGGAGCTGGACCCAGGGGATGAGAGCCTGCGGAAGTATAAGCAGGCACTGCTGGGCACCATCCCTGCTGCCGTGGGTAAGGCTGGGGGTTGCAGTGGGGTTTGGGCACGGCGGCACTCCAGCAGCCCCGCCGGGGAATGCAGCCTCAGCGGGCTCAGGGAGCTCGGGCGTGCTCGAGCAGGGAGCGTCCCGTGGGGTATCCCGGACAGGGAGGGCACATCCCGGCTGGAATCGCCCGTGGGTGCTGCCTGTGCCCCCCACCTGCGCAGAGACCCCGGCATTCCCTGCCGACAGAGTACCGGTGCCCGGGGACCCCAGTTGCCTTGGTTACGGGATCACCGCCGCAGTTTCCATAGGAACGGCTACAGGGAACCGGGAAATTCATGGGGATGACGGAGAGGAGAGAGCGGCGGGGGCGGGGGGGGAGGCACACCGGGGTAACACGGCTGCCGGTGCCCCCAGCTCCCCATGGCCCCACAGCAGCCCCCCCAGGCTGGTGCTGGTCTGCACTGGGGCTCCCTGGGGTGCTCCATGGGCCAAGCACCCCAGTGTCCATCCGTGAATGCACTGGGCAGGGTGCAAACTGGGGGGATGGGTGTGTGTGCAAACCAGTGGGGTGCATGAGGGGGGCACCGTGGTATGTGTGAAAGCAGGGGGGTGTGCAGGTTGGGCTGGGAGGGTGAATCAGACCAGCGCCCACCTCAAGGGATGCCTTGGCTGCACATGCTGCATCCTCCTCCTCTGCTTCCCCTTGTCCCACTCCTGAGCCAGGGAATGGCACACCGTGGGAAATACCCATGTCTGGGTCCTTTAAACGTGATGCCCCAAAAGGCACCAATGCCAATGATGGGGTGATCTGAGATGCCCCTGCTCTCCTGTGCCCTGCCTGGCTGCCTGGCACTCATTTGCTTTAACACCCCCACCACAGACCCCGTGGCCCTTCCTGCCATTATAGGGCCATGGGCAGCCCCTTGGCTGGCTGGGGGGGAGGTGGTGGTGAACTGGGCATGGTGGGTAAGTCCTGGGCCCTGCTGCTTGTCCCTAGATGCCAGCGTGCCCAATGTGCAGGTGACAAGGCTGACCCTGATGTGCGAGCAGGCGCCAGGACCCATCACCATGGACCTGACAGGTGAGCCCTGGGGACACCTGGGGAAGGAGGAGGAGGAGCAGGAGGAGGAAGGGGTACCGGGCTGATGGACCCTGTGCCTGTGCAGGAGACCTGGAGGAGCTGAGAGGCCGAGCCTTTGTGCTGAAGGAAGGGGTGGACTACAGGGTGAAGGTGTCCTTCAAGGTGAGGCAAGTGCATGGTGCTCTGTGCCCACTGGCTGGGCATGGCTCTGCTGCCCTCACACCTCGGGGTCCCTGCCCAAAGGGGCCCTTGTTACCCTGGGTCCCTGCCCTCGCATCCTGGATTCCCTGCCCCAAGTGGTCCCTGATCTCCATGGGTCCCTTTTCCCACATGTCCCTGCCCCACAGGGTCCCTCTTGCCGCCCATAGGTCCCTGCCTGCCCCAGGGTCCCTGCCTTGGGACATCTGCTTCCCACCCTTTACCCCTGGGGTCTGTGCCCCTCTGGGGCTCTCTGCCCACCCTGAGTTTTCCGAGGCCTCCTCGGTCCTTGCTGTCCCCAATGTGACTGCCACCCCAAGGTGCCTGCCCCTCTTGAGGGTTCCTGCCACCCCAGAATCCTTGCTTCTCACAGAAATCCCAGCAATGCTGCCTATCCCAAGGTTTCCTGGAGGTCCCTGTCCCTCCTGAGGGGGATCCCTGCTGTCTCTGTGTCCCTGCCCCTCTTGGAGTTACCTGCCCCCCAGGAATCCCTACCACCTTTGATGATGCTGAATTCTGACAAGGGGCTGGATCCTGAAAGGGGTGGATGTCAGGATGGGTACCCAAGGCCAAGGGTCCCCATGCCACGAGGCAGTCCCCATGTCTCCCCTGCCTTCTGCCCGCAGGTGAACAGGGAGATCGTCTGCGGGCTGCGGTGCNGAGGTGGTGACGCCGGCGGAGGAGGCGCCGCGGGGATGGCTGGCACGGGGCTCCTACCGCGTCCGCTCGCTCGTCACCGACGATGACAAGACGGAGCACCTCTCCTGGGAGTGGGGCCTCTGCATAAAGAAGGCCTGGGAGGACTGACCCCGCTCCCCGCCCCCGGCTCCCCCCGCCAGCTCGGGGACTCGGTGCCGCCATCCCGGGGGACCCCTGGCAGGCACCGCCGCGCTTGCCCCAGTCGCGTGAAGGGTTGAGGGGGGTCCCTTAGCGAGCGAGAGCCCGTGGTCGTGGTCTTCGCAACCAAAGTTATTTTTAATTGCTCTTTTTTTTTAAATATCGACGCCCGCCTGGTCCTCACGGCGTCCCCATCGCTGGGGCCGGGGCTGTGACCCTGCCGTGGTGGTGCCGTGTCCGGCAGTACTCGCCCCGTCGCAGGCTGTGCTCTTCCATCGCCATTAAACCCTACAGACTGGTCTCTTACTGGTGTGTCTGTGCCCCCATCGCCTATGCTTGTCCCCCTGCTCCCTGTTCCCCGCGGCCCTGTCCCCATCCCGCTGGCAGGGCCAGGTCTCCCTGCGGCGACGAGCGGCTGGAAAACAGCCACCTGGTCCCGCTGCCTTATCGGCGGGGCCGGGCAGCCAGTAGCGGAGGGCCACGAGCCCCAGGGGAGCGGCACCACCCGCCCCCAGGTCCCTTATCTTCGTCCTCCTCCCTGGACAACATCTCCAGCGCCGGCACCATGCGCGGCTGCGGCTCCCACCTGGTTTGGCTGCTGGTGCTGTCGCTGGCCTGGCTGGGCCCGGCTTTGGGGGACGAGGATAAGGAAGATGAGCTGGTAGAAGAGGAGGAAAAGAAGAAAGAGGATGAAGTGCTCTCAGATGAGATCAAGGAGGAGGACAATGTCCTGGTTCTCCATGAGCACAACTTTGCCCGTGCCCTGAGTGAGCACCAGCTGCTACTGGTGGAGTTCTGTGAGTGCCCCCACTGTGGGCAGAGGTGTGGGCAGGGGAAAATGTGGGGTAGGGAATATTGGCAGGGGGGACCGGCCGTGGCTGAGTCACAGAACAGACACACGAACACAGGTACAGGATGGAGGGTAGGTGGGGGGGCTGGGGCAAGGCTGTGGGTCAGAGGGGCAAGAGTATGGGCCCTGTGTGACAGGGCATGGGGTAGGGACAGACACATGGAGAGGGGACACAGGCAGAGCATGGGGTGAGGGGTGTGTAGCACGGGCGTGGGACACAGCACAGCACATGGTGTGGGTATGGGACAGGGGCACAGCCCAATGGCTGCCCCCACAGTCCCCACACTGGTTTTTAGGGTGGGGACAAACCTGTCTCCATTATCAATGCTGTCCCCTACCCACAGATGCGCCATGGTGTGGGCACTGCCAGCAGCTGGCTCCTGCCTTTGCCCAGGCAGCCACTGAGCTGAGGAACGAGTCCAGCCCTGCCCGGCTGGCCAAGGTGGATGCCACGGCACAGACAGCCCTGGCCACTGAGTTTGGCATCACCTCCTACCCCACGCTCAAGCTCTTCCGTGATGGCAACCGCACCCATCCCCTGGCATACACCGGTAGGGCTGCGGCACCACGCAGTGCCCGTGGCACCCATCGAAGGGGACTCTGCCATGGGGCTGGGGGGGTGGCAGGGCCTGATGGTGGGAGGGTGGCACTTTCCTTGTGGGGGTCACAGGGTGGTGACGGTGAGAGGGGTGGCAAGGTCCTGGTGGTGACAGTGGACAGGTGACAGTGTGGTGGTGATGTATGAGGTGGTGATGCCGGGCAGTGCCATGGTGGTGGTGGTGGCAGGTGGCTGAGCTTGATGGCACAGGTGGCAGCCTGGTGAGAGGTGTCAGGTGACGTCGGGGACCCTGCTCCTTGTGCCAGGCCGCATGGACAGCCAGGGCATCGTTCGCTGGATGCAGCGCCGGGCCGGCCCCAGCGCCACGCTGCTGCAGGACACTGACATTGCCACCACCTTCGTCAACTCCCAGGACCTGGTGGTCGTCGGCTTCTTCAAGGTGGGCTGGGGTGGGTTGGGGCTGGACCGTGGCTGTGGCTGTGGCTGTGGCACTGATGGGTGCTGTGTAGGACCTGAGGGGTGAGGCAGCCCAGGCGTTCTTCGAGGTGGCTGCAGAGATGGTGGACACGACGTTCGGCGTGGCAGAAGCAGCTGAGCTCTTCCAGGCCTATGGGCTGTCAGCTGACACAGTCTGCCTGTTCAAGAAGGTGAGGGGGTGGCAGGGGAGTGGTGGGGCCATCCCGTCCTCCCCTCAGCCCTCACAGGCCCCTGCCCTGGCAGTTTGATGAGAGACAGACAAACTTCCCTGTGGACCCATCACGGGGGCTGGACACGGCCGAGCTCACCCGGCTGCTCCGCATCCACAGCCTGCAGCTGGTGATGGAGTTCACCAACGAGGTACAGCCTGTCCCCAGCCCTGTCACTGTCCTGCAAGGACCATGGCTGCCCTGCGAATGATGCCTTAGGTTTTAGCTTCATCCTCATCCTCCTCCTCCCCAGACACATCTCCAGATCTTCGGTGCCAAGATCCCCCATCACATGCTGCTCTTCCTCAACAAGTCCTCATCGGAGCAGCTGTCGCTGCGGGATGGCTTCAGAGCAGCTGCCGGTGACTTCCGGGGCGAGGTGAGGTGGCCCCATGGATGGGGACATGGAGGTGGCTGTGGGCTCCCCAGCCTCAGTGTCCCCCATTCCCCGCCCAGGTGCTCTTTGTGGTGGTGGATGTGACTGGGCACGGTGCCGATGTCCTGTCCTTCTTTGGCATGACCCCTGCTGATGCCCCCACCCTGCGCCTCGTCAAGATGGAGAACAATCGCAAGTACCAGATGGAGCAGGACGACTTCTCGGATTCGGCCATTCGCACCTTCATCCAGGCGGTGCTGGAGGGCAAGGTGAAGGTGAGGGATGCAGCACGGTGCCAGCCAGCACCCATGGGTTCTGCCCTGTGGTGAGAGATGGGCTGTTGGCTCAGAAGCCTAATGATGGTTGTGGTGAACACCAGGGACCTGTTTCTGATACAAGGCTTCCAACCTTGAGGATTTGGGGATTTGTTATGGGCAAGGGGGCAGGAGAATGCTGCTGTGAAGACACACAGAGCTGGCAGCAGAGGGGAAGATGTGGTCCAAAAGGCAGCACAAGAACACATCCCCTGCCCCAGCCTGCTTTGTGCCCCAGGGGCCCCTGGCACTGGTCAGCCCAGGCTGTGGCTGTCCTGACTGTCCCCACAGCCTCACCTGCTGAGCGCGGAGCCCCCCGAGGACTGGGACACACGGCCTGTTAAAGTCCTGGTGGGGAAGACCTTTGAGCAGGTGGCATTCGATGAGACCAAGAATGTCTTCGTCAAGTTCTGTAAGTGCCAGGGCCACCCACGGCCCTCCCTGAGCTCTGCCATGGGGCTCAGTCCCTGCACAACAGCCCCAGCCCTGTCACAGACCCCTCGGCAATGTGCCCACCCCGCAGATGCACCGTGGTGCCCCCACTGCCAGGCCATGGCAGCTGCCTGGGAGGAGCTGGCTGAGCGCTACAAGGACCGTGAGGACATCGTCATCGCCGAGATGGACTCCACGGCCAACGAGCTGGAGAACATCACCATCCATGGCTTCCCCACCCTGCACTACTTCCCTGCGGGGCCGGGCAGGAAGGTAGGTGTGGGCACTCGTGGGGTCACCAGCACCTGGGGGACGGTGGCACCCTCAGTGGCCTCCCCTCCCACGGCTCCAGATGGTTGAGTTTAAGAGCACCCGAGATGTGGAAACCTTCTCCAAGTTCCTGGACAATGGGGGGACACTGCCTGTGGAGCCTCCGGTGAGTGAGGTCAGGGAACAGCCCCCCTGCCCAGGGCAGTCCCCAGCCCCTGCTGGGTGAGGGGATGGATCCTGCATGATGGGGATGGGCACAGGGTCAGGCAGGGAGTGTGTGTCCCTCCCTGCCTCACTGCTGCCTTCTCCAGGTGACCAAGACCCCAGGGAACAGCACGGGCAAGGAGGATCCGAGTGTGCCGGGGACAGATGGATCCCGGGATGAGTTGTGAGCTCTGTCCCACTCAGGCATGTGCTATAAACCACCTGGAAACAATGTGGACTCTGGTCTGTGTCTGTGGCTCTGTGTGCTGAGAGCACCCGTCTTGGGGACACAGCAGGGCTGACAATGGGCAGAACCTCTGTGTGCCCCTGGGGCAGCTGTGCCATAGCACATTGGCACTGGCACAGGGTGGCCAAGGAGCCCAGTGCTCTCCACGTTGGCCCTTGTGCTGGACTGGTGGGGTCAGGTGATGGGGGATCAGCTGTGGTCTCTCCTTCATGACATACCAGACCCAGGGAATCCCCAGGAGCTGCTGTCACAGCCAAGGCAGGCAACATGGGGTTCTACAGGCACATAAGCCTGGCTTATAGCCTCTGGCAACTCCAGCACTGTCCCCTCTCTGCTGAGCCATACCTTCAGGGGCAACATGTTGGTCCCCTGGGGCCAGGACCTGCTCAGCCACCCCTCCAGGGAGCCCAGAGCAGCCCCAGCCCTGCCCTGCACCCAGAGCCCTCACCAGACCTGCCCTATCCTCTGTCCATCCCAGAGGCTGCGGAGGGCCCGGGTCTGCTCCATGGGGAAGGAAAAAAGCAGCAGGCAGTGGGATGTGGGGTTTTATTTCATTTTATCCAAGTACCTTTGAAAAGATCATTGTACAAGTCAGCACATGAGAATGCAGAGGAAATGCCGGGGCTGCACGGCCGCTGTACATATTTACAGGGACCCCCTGAGAAAAAAGGGGGAGACGGAAATCCCGGGCACGCCAACAACCTCACCAGACACAGCACCATCAGAACTTCAAAAAACAGGGAGTAAAACCCCTTGTAACACTGTTCCCGGGCTGAAAACATCTGCAGATTTTGCTGGACTTCACACAGCGTATGAGCCAAGTCCAGATGGTGTTTGAAAGGCACTCGGTGACATGTACAACAGGCGGAGTCGATCCCGGCGTGGTGCCACAGGGTCCCGGCAGCTCCACCACTGCTGGGGCTGGGAATGGTGCCGAGCAGGGCCAGTGCCACCCGGGATCCCCTGGGCTTTGGGGCCACCCCCATTTCTGTGGGTGGGCAAGAGCTCTCTAAAGGAGCTGGCACAGAGCCGTGGCAGCAGGGCCTGGGCTGGGTGAGGGCAGGATGGGGGGAGCACCTGCACAGCCCCGACTTCCTTGCAGCCGAGTAAGCCCAGGAGGCTTCCCAGGGCTTCCTGCTGGCCCTACATGAGCCACAAACTGGCATCAACGACCCCCCTGGTGCAGTGTCCTCCTGCTGCCTCCTCTGAGACACAGAAGCTGACAAAAGATGCAGGACTCATAAAAATACATACTTTGTCTTCAGCTTTAGTGTCTCATCAGCTCCCTCCCCATTATGGCTCCCCTAAAGAGTGCCCTGCCCAAAGCTTGGCCCAGGGGTCTGGGCCTGTCTGCACCAGGCACACAGGTGCCAGCCCTCTGCAGAACTGCAGCAGCCCCCTGGGAAGCAATCCCCTCTCCACAGGGACACAGGGGACACACAGGAGCGTGCAGGCTGTGGGATGCCAGCACCCAGCCTGCCACCCTGGTTCCGAGCTGGTCCTTGCTCTGCAGGAAGCCCCCCAGGCACTGCCCCTTCTATCCCTCGGGGATTTACTCGGTTGCAAGGAAGCTCAGGAGGAGAAAAAAAGACCCATCCTACCATGTCCAGCAGCTGAGCCTGCCAAGGAGGCCACAGATGACTCCTTCCAAATGGCTCAATGATCTTCACAGCCCCTTTGGAGTGGGGCTGCCCCTTCCACGCTGGGGGGGTGAGGGCAGCTCTGCCCCATGGTGCTCCAGAGCCATCCACGCCGGGAAAACGGGGCAGGGTGCCAGGAAAGCACGGAGCAGCCGGAGTCTGATGGATGGCTGTACACTTTGGGTGAGTTCTGCAGTACCTGTATGTTTTACATTTACATAAGAGCACTGTGACATTGGAAATATTTTCCTTTTATTACAATATATCAAAAATATGCAGCTTTAGTAAACAAGGTCATATTACACTTTCTAATGCACTGTACAATGCTACATTACACTTATATTCGGTATGGAGAGGGAGCCCAGGCTCCCACTGGCAGGTTTGTGGGGTGAAAGGGCATCCACCAGCATCCTGGAGCTTGCCCAGATCCGTGCTGGGAAGCAGAGCTGCTGCTCTCCGCCCTGGGCTCGCCTGGTGCCGGTGGTGGCAGCACTGCCAGCATCAGCCCCAGGCCTTCTCCTCCGGTCCCAGAGTCCTTCACAGTCCTGTCCTCACCGCCCTGGAGCCTAATCAATCTTCTCCACCTTTCCGATGATCTTCTCTTCGAAGATGGGCAGGATGGTGTCATCCTCCCGCACCTCCTCGAAGACCACACCACAGTCGAACTCGTCGCTCACTTTCTTAAAGTAATACCTGAAAAAAAGAGAAATGTGGAGGGAGGAGAGGGAAGAAAAAGCAGGTGAATGGTCATAGGGCACCCAAACCTGGGTACAGCCTGGCTCTGAGCTCGTGGAGCACAGGAAGCTGCTCCTCCCAGGAGGGAACTGAGGCCACACTCCTGCCCCTGCCCTCAACAGTGAACAAAAAAAGTGGTCAGGATCTGTGTTAGCATGGTCAGGAGCTCCAGCCCGAATTCAAGCCCATTCACAGCTCTCTCAAAAGCAGTGGCTGAGGCACCTGTGTTGGTGGAACATTTCTAGGCAGGCTTTCCCACAGCAGCTCCTGCTTGGAAGTGGGAAGTTGGAGAGCTCCACGCTCCACATCTGGCTGCTTTGGGACTCTGGCAGGATCCAACCTCCCTGTCCTCACCAAAGGGAACTTTGAGAGGAGTCAAAACAGCTCTGAATTTAGAGGGTCACCAGAGCATCACCGAGCACTGACTGATGCTGCTCCACACCTGCCAGGCAGCTCAGCAGCTCCTGGTGGAGGTGCAAACCATGACTCAGGACATTTCTGCTACAAAACCCGACCTGCCTCACCCCTGCTAACCTGCCTCTTCACCAGCCAAGGCGCTCTGGCCGTGCTGCCACATCCCCACCACAGCATGCCCCGAGGAAGCCCTCCTGACCCACCTCCACCAACCTTCCCTTTTGTGGGGCAGCGCCGCTGTGTCCTGGCAGTGGCATCTGCTGGGGGTCACCAAGGGCTGCTGGCAGCCGCCCACAGGTGGGGAGCAGCCCTTACCTGTAGTTCCCTTTCTTGGTCAGCAGCTCCTTGAACTGTCCCAGCGTCACCACGCGCCCCTTGACCAGGGTGCGGTAGGGGATGGGCTCCCCGCAGAAGTAATAAGCGACCACGATGTTCTCGCAGGGCTGGGATGTGCCACTGCCCGGCCTCTTCTGGGGCTTCAACCTGCTGGGCAGAGACACAAGGGATCTGTTCAGTGCCAGCCCAAGGGGCTCAGAACCATCCTGCTGGGTACCTGGCAGGGCTCAGGGTTGTGGCATGAGAGGAGAGGGTCAGGTCCCCCCAGGGCCGGCGGAAATGCAGTGTGGTCCCTGAGCATCACCTGCTCCCACCAGCGGCTCCCCTGGTATGCAGACACACACCTGGACCAGCCAAGGAGCACTTGCAAAGGCTGAACGAGGCCAGGACACAGCTACAAGGAGGGTGCAGGTTCTAACTCAGTCCCTTTGTGCTGTCTCCAGGCTTTGAGAGGGCATAGCCTGGCCAAGGCAGCAGACTCAGGTTGCCATCATCACCATCACTATCTCCCCATGCTCCTGGTACTCACCAGCACATGGGGCTGGAGCACCATCCCACAGGGCATGATCAGGCAGACACTGCTCAGACTGCTTGGAATTATTGCCACCATGGCCAGAACAGCCCAGCACAGCTTTCCACCGGCCCACATCTGCCAGGATGGTTCTGCACCCCACAGCTCCCCTGGGCACCTCTCCAGGGCACCGAAGTCTGAGGGGATGGAGCTCCCAGCATGGCATGTCCTGGAGGCTCTGCTGCCTGTCCTGCCCATGCAGGGTGCCAAGGCAGCTGCCATCCCCAAAACCTCAGTGACTTTACACCTCCTGTGTTTTCCCAGCTCTCAGAATGTTGGTCTGGTCTTTGCTTCCAGCCCACACACCGGGTTCAGCTATGTGATGCCATCACTAGACTGAAACTGTCAGCCCAGATCTCACCCCATTTTCAGAGGCAGACAAAAGCAACAATAATTCAGCTCAGGGTACTTTGCCCTTCTGCAGAGCCTTTCATCTGGGGTGCTGAAACCACTGCACAAACATTGGAGCACCCTACACAAATTGGTACCTTGGCATGCGTGGTCTGAGCCAGAGGTAGCCTTCCCTTTCAAAGTCACATAAAACACATTTGGCAGCTTTAAAGAAGAAGTATTTTAAAAGTGCACTGGATAAAAAAAGGTGATTTTGTATTTACATGACTGGAAAGTTGCTGTAAAAACCCTAGAATCTGCCAAGCACATGAGGTAATCGCAGTTTTGGAAATGACTCTGACCTTAACCTTTAAACAGTGGCTGGCGGGCAGAGCACCTTTTCATGGCGTGCCCACACAAACACTGGCATTGCAAACCAACACCAGACACAGCCTTTCCACCTCCTCCTGCAGGCATGAGAGGTCTAAAGTTCAACTGAACGATCTTCCGAGTGCCTGCTCTGCCTGGGAGACCTTTGGAGAAGATGCAGCATTCTGAGAGGCAAGGGTCTGCTCCTGGTGCCAGCAGAGCCCAGGGAGCCTCTCCCATCCCTGTATCAAAATACAGGATGCCCTTTAGCTAGAAAAACATTAAGGAATTGAGTCATCCTTGGAAAAAAAAATATGAGGCATTTAAAGGAAAAATGGGTCATAAATTCAGGCAAATTCTGTGAATCCTGTGAGCCATAAGTTAATTGAAGGGGTTTGGAAAACCTCAAAGTCCCTAAGCTTCTCTTAATCCTGCTAGAGACAAGCCATGACTAAGAGAGGGCTGCTGTGTGCCTGGGGGCCTGGGGACATGGTGACGAGCCTGGAGCAGGAGCAGAGCTGTTTCCTCAGGGCTGCTGTTCTCCTTTGCCAGGGGAGATGGAGAGGACAAGACCTCCCTGAGCTTTGCTGTGGTAGAAGCAAGAAGGGGACAGTGCCAGTGGCTGGGAGTGTCCTTCCTCCTGCTGTGCACTTCACACCTGAAAGGCCATTCCTGAATGCGCTCAGCCTGGCTCCAGTGAGATGTGCCCTGAAAATGATGCCTGAAGTGATGCCCAAGAGTGATCCTGACAGGCAGAGAGGGCAGACTGACTGCCCTTTAGTTCCCTAAGCCTTCCTTTCTTCCCTTTTTGAAAATGGGGGCTATGCTTTCCTTTTCCAGTCACTGGGAACTTGTCCAGACTGCCATGACTTCTCAAACATGATGGATAGTGGCTGAGACACTTCATCCACCAGTGCCCTCAGGCCCTGTGGATGGATTTAATTAGGTGCCGTGGACTTGTGCACCTTCAGGTTCTTTAGATGGTCTCAGACCTCATATTCTCCTACTGTGTGTGGTTCTTTTTTCTCCCAGTCCCAGCCTTTGTCTGTGACTCAGGTGCTGCGATTGGAGCACTCACTGGTGAAGACCAAGGCAAAAAAGCCACTGAGTGCCTCAGCCTTCTGCATGTCCCAGGTAACCAGCTCTCCCATTTCCTTCCAGACAGGGCTCACATTCTCCCCACTCTTCCTTTTATCACGAATGTACCCAGAGAAGCTTTTCCTGTTTCTTTAATTCTATCAGCAGAACTCACACACACCCCAAACTGCAGCCACAGACCTCCAGCAGGCTAAAGAAGAGCTGATGAATATGGAATTACTGAAAATGTAATTTTCCAAGAGCTCCTCTCAGGAGAATGAAACCAAACAACTGTCTCCACTTTTGTCACTGCCAAGAGATCTCCTGAGACCTCGGCTTGCACATAAAGGCCACCAGACCGACTCTGAGTCCTGCCTCATTAAATCTTCCACCTGCACCCATCTCCTGGGTGTCTGTGACCCAGAAATACTGCAAAGTACCACACCCTGCCCCTTCTGAGATCATCTCCCAGTGCTGTGTTTGTCACAAGCACAAACCATCATCCAGCAGGGAAACAGCAGCACTCATCCCACTCACTGCATCTGCATCCCAGTCCTGACTCCTCAGCTGTGCATCCCATCCGTGCTGTGACAAGGAACCCAAGTCTGGCTTGCAGCACCAATCCAATCTTGCTGTGATGCAGAGGTGTCCAGCTTGCTCCAACTTAACTCTAGGGCTGGAGAGCTTTGGAAAGCCCAAAATGCACCCAGCACATGTTACCTCAGTAGGTGTCCCAGCCACCAGCTCTGCTCCTCTTCCAAGCTTGGCCCAACACAATTAATTCCAAACTGAGATCATGCTAAATGTTCTCCCTGCTTGCAAAAAATCCTTTCTCTGAGGAGCTGGTATTAATTACTTCCATCCAGCTGTGAAATGTGAGACTGAGCTACAGGAAACTGCTCAAAACCTGTCTGTCCATGGAAGAACCTGATGGTCACTGGGACATCAATGCTGGGCATTGGTGCGCTGCTGGATCTGCAGGTCATTAGTACTAGATGGCCAATCCTGCATTGCTTGCCAGCAGCAGCCAGGTCGCTATCTCAGAGATCAGGGTCATTCCAAACACTTTTTCTAGAAGAATATTTACAATTCCCAGTACAGTCACTGCAGGTGCCTCATTGATTTGCAGTGGGGCAGTGCTGAGGTGGGAGCAGGGCTGTTGGCAGTGGGTAGTTTGGTGGGGAAAGCCACTGCTGGGAGGGCTGTGCCAGAGGGGAGTGGCTGAAGAGCTGGATAATCGTGCTGGTAAGGCCAGTCTGGCTGTAGAAAGCTGGCACGGTGTGCTCTCCACCCACAGCCAGCTCAACTGGAGCCTCAAGGACAGCTCTGGGCTCACCTCCACCTCTCTGCTTCCCCAAGGCTATTGACAAACCTGGGACACTGGCTCCAATTTCCCAGAGCTCTTCAAAGCTCCTGAGTGAAATAAATGGGAGTTCCTCTCTCAGTTTCAACTTTGTTCTCATTGGCTGTGGGATCTATTTCCAGGCAGGCTCCTGGACTAACCAGAGCAGGAGCTCTCTAAAAAGCTGCCAGCTCAGGTGTGCTTCAGCTGGAGCACCCAATCCTACCAAAATCCAGCAGAGATTTCAACATCCAGAAATCTTTGGCTCCCTGGGGACCACTGCATCCATTTTTGCCTGCTACTGGACACAGACACATCTACTTTTCATAAACACTTCCCTATTGGTGAATGTCTCTCTGATTTTTCAGCATGGGGCAGGGCTGGGGGATTCCTGCATCACAGGGAGAAGAGCCACACCTCATGGAGAGGCAGTGGAAGCAGAGCAGCCCAGCACTGGGACTGCTCAGCCCATCCTGCTGCTGGCATGCCTGGCATTTACCACATACCATGGGCTTCCTCCATAAGCCACCCTTAAAATACAGGCCAAATTATTGTCAGAATATTAATTGCATAGCCCAGGCTGCTGTTTCCAAAGTGTGTACAGACATTTCTGGGGAAGGTGCATGAATTCAGTACAACTATAAATGACTCTGCTAATAAACCATATCCAATTACACATGCTGAAAGGTAGATCACATAAACTTGGCTTAACCTGGCCTGGGAAAGCCCTCTAATTACCTGGCTTTCAATCAATGCTCTGACATGAATACACAGAAGTCTGCTGCGTGGTCACTGCAAGCAAAAATAACTGGAGCCTGTCAATTAAGAGCTTCTTTTTAAAATTACATCTGTGTTTCTACAAATCAGACTGCAAAGTTTCAAGTTTTCAGAGGACAGCTGTAGAGCTGTGAAAGGTTTTTAATGGACAAAGTGCTTTTAGCTGTTAACAGTTAATTATCTAGCACTTCCAAAATGTTTTTCACCAGAGAGCTCAATGTGCCTCGCAAATGATGTCCCCTGAAAGATAACAAAGAGCAGGAAAATGAGCTCTGCAACAGCCATTAAGCTGAGTCACAGAAAGAAGCAGTGACTTGGACATGGCCACCCAGAGTCAGAGCTGCTGCAGGAGGGCTCTAGCACACAGCTCCCATCCAGAGGCCACTAGTGGCCTTTGCTGGAAGCTTGTGCAAGGTGGAGATAAAGAGCAAAGACAGATTAGTCTTCTGCACTTAATTCTGGTGCATCCTGATGAATTCTGCTCCTGCACCGAGCTCTGAAGTCATTGTGTGACTGTGAATGACTGGAGAGCCAGCAAGTACCAGGGGAGAGAGCTCTCCCAGCTCTGCCCCTTCTAGCCCAGCCCCTTCCCACCCTGCCAGGGGCATTTCCAGCCTCTCCATCCACAGATCGCAAGCCCAGAGGGAACAAGGTGGGTTTTGGCACTTGCATCACCATGTCAGAGTGACTGAGGTAGATTTCTCTGACCTCTCTGCATGCTGGAGACCAGAGCAGAGGACATGGACATCCCTCAGAGCAGTCTCTCCCAGTCCTCCCACACACAATCAGACCTCATCATCATACCTTTGCTTAAGGGGGAGTTTTCCAGCCCTTTTTTCCTCTTCTTCCAACCTCCTGCGAGCTTCCTCCAACTGGGTGAGAGGGTTGGGGGCTGGGTTGGGTGGCATGGTAGGATCTTGAATGAAGGGGTGAGAAGGCTGCACGACGTTTCGGAGCTGGGCGCTGACCCACGGGTGCACTGTAACAGGTCGCTCAATGGAGAGGGGCCGGACCACGTCGTGGGACAGCTGCTTCTTAGCACCTGAAGAGCTGCACACAAACACAAACGTTCTACACGGACCACTGACACACAGTCATTCCCAGATGAACCTGCTGCTGGACACAGGCACTGCTGGACAACTCCTCACAGCATGGCTTTCAAGGAAGAGCGGTACAACATCAAAATCTAAAGAAGATTTTGAGCAAATCCTGAGACATCATTGGGGTGAGCAGCCCAGCAATGAAACAAACCCCACAGATCAGTCTGAGGGCTCCCATGAATCCTATACACAAAAATAAACTCAGGGAAAGGCAGCTCCATCTTTTGTGGCATTCTCTCCCAGGATGCCTCCCCTGCCTACCATGTGCCACGTTATCCACCTTGGAACCACAGCAGCAATTCTAAGATTCCTCTGGGGCTGCAACCTCCTGCCAGGGCCACAAGTTATCCTTCAGAAACAACAGCCCTCATAGCTCCTGAGTAATCCTCAGTCTCCTAAGGGTCTAAACCCTTGTGTGGTGGATTCTTGCCTTCCCAAGATGTCCGGGAGGAAGGCAGCCTGACCCATCTCCCTCGTGCAGGGGATGCAATACAGGAGTGTGGTTATCCCTCGCTCTGCCAGCCCTTACCCATGGTTTGTTTTCTTATGCCTGCTGATCTCCTTCTCTCCTTCTATGATCCACTGAAGGATCTTCTGGTTTTTCTCCACGTCTTCAGGAGATCCTGGCATCTCATAGTTGGCACCATCACTTTTCCCTGAATCGGTCTTCTTGACATTCCTTTTTGAGAGCAGACTTGCTTTCCCACTGCAAGAACAAAGCTTGGGACATTAGTGCTTTGCTTATGTCAACCACCAGAGGGGCACAGGATGGACACACATCTATCTCCAGACATGGACACATCAATGTCCAGACATTTTCCACAGCTCCCTGCTCTACCAAAGCTCAAACCAACTGTGACACAGTTCAGGCTAAGAGCAAGACTGCCTACATCTGGGCACAGCAGCTTCTTGGCCCAACAACCTGTGGGGAAAGGGAGCTTCTCTTTTGGCCAAATGAGCCACGGCAAGATCTCCTGCCATGAGAAGGGTGGTGTTAAATCCTCAGCTCTTTGCTCAGAGCAGGAGGTTATCCACTGGCTGTCTCTCCATGCCTGACCACTGCTTGAAACCCAGGTCCTTCCTGTCACCCTCAGATTCACTGATACCCCAAAACTCTGACTTGCCATGCCCAGAGTTTGCTTCTTGTTCTGATCTGAACGAGGCTTCACGTCATGGTGGAAGATCCCATCCTAGCAGGGTGGGCTGCCTCCCATGGGGAAGCCCAGCCACCCCAATCACTGTAGCCAGAGGGATGCCAGGTAGTAGCCAACACTCTGGCCACACCTGTGGCTACAGCAAAGGCTCCTGCAGGAAGGCCATGGCACACATGGGCACTGCCCAGCCAAGCAGCCCCAGGCTCAGGAGGCCATGCAGAATTCCCCCATGCTGGCCTGTCATTCCATGAGACTCCCACTGTCCTAATCATCCACCTGCTTTACTCCACAGGACCTCGCTCCTGCATGTTCACTAACACACACAGGAAAAACAACCTGAACACCACAGAGGAGCAACAGTCCCTCGGATAGCTTTGCTGATTTTTTTTGGAGAAAGCCTGGAGAGGCATTGCTGCAGATCTACAAAGGCAGGGCAAACTGACAATTTCTTCTTTGCTTTTCCCAACATGAGGACTGCTGGGTATCAAATGCAACTCTGCACCAGCAGGTTCAGTGCAAACAAACAAACAAAAAAAAAGCTGTTTTCTGCAGGTTGTCACTGACCCACAGACACAGCCATGGGGGACTGGGGGAACAGCACACCAGCTGGGTTCAAAAAAGAGTCAGAGAAGACACAACAAGAGACTGCTGGCTGCCAAGCAAGACCATTTGGATGCAAACCCTTGTCTTTGAAACTTCTAATTCAGGGACTGGGAGTTTGTGCCAGAGAAGGACAGCTCTGAGTGTGTCCTTTGAAAAAATCTCATTAAATATATGCTGTAGCTGCTGCTAGAGGGAAGTCTTGTGTCTAGATGGGGCTTTGGGTTGGCCCGACATGGCCATGCTCATCTCTGTTGAAGCAGAACCCTTTCCCCATAGAAACATGGTGGATTTAAGGGCCTCTCCCATCTGAAGAGCAGTTTGCTTTGGCTGCCTCTGCACTCTGCCTCTCTCCTGCCACCCCAGAAAGCTGATCCTGCCTGCTGCAGACCCAGCCAATCTGCCTTCACTAACTGTCCCACCCCTGGTACACTGCAAGGCAATGCCCAAAGCCTCAGCCCTGGGGAGGCAGCCAAATGATGGAGATCCACCACTGACACCCTCAGGGTGAGCACAGCTTTCCCCTGTGGCTGCTCCATCCCCATCCCTCACCGAGGTCAGCCCTGAGCTGCACTCCTGCCTTTGCAGTCACCCAGTACAGGACCAGCAAAATCCACCACAGAAAAGGAGCTCCCTCTTCTCCCTGCAGCATGGATGGGATGGAGGAATTCAAATGGCCAAGGAAAGAGGGACAACAGCAGCAAAATGGCTCTTCTGAGCAGAGCGTGCTCTACTCTGGAGAACATCCCCTTGGGACAGGCTGCAAGGGCAGCACTGCAGTGTCCATTGCTTTGTTAGGAAGAGAAAGGAGCCCTTCTGATGAGTGGGTTCAGCCTTGCAATATATAAGGGGTTTTTTTTTTTGTCCTCTCATAAACACCTTAAGAGACCTGGTTTTATTATCAGACCTAGTGAGACACAGCCCCAACATCCAGCTCCTGGTGCGTGGAGAAGTAGACCAGCACCTGCAATTTCTAAGCATCTCCACTGCTTTAAGGAGCAGAAAACCTACTTTATAACCAAGGCTAACAAAAATCCTGGTTAGAGGCTGTCTTTCAGTACTAGATCAGAGATATAAAAAGGCCTCTATAAAGGGTTATCAGGGCATATCCATTTCTGAACAGGAAGAGCCCTCAAACCACGTCCCAGCATAAACTCTCACAAGAAAAGGTTCAACCACTGTTTCCCTGACATGCTACAGCCTGTTTAAGGAAGAGCTTCCTAGAGAAGCCACGGCTTTGGGAATCCCATTAGGTGTTCCTTGACTCACCTGTAGCCTAAAGAGTCCATGGGGACAGGGGCCATGCCCAAGTTTTCACTGTAGTTTCGTGACTTTGTTGCATAGTTATGTGAATCTACATTCCAAGCAAAGCTGTTCTGCACTCGCTGCGTGGCCTCAGCCTCGATCTGCTCTTTTGGTTTCATCATGCTGTGGTGATGGATGTGGTGGTAGACGTGTTTATGGTGGTATAAGTTAGCTGCATCCAGTTTCATTCCTGATTTTGTTGCGTGCTTGCCATGCCCTGGAGGAATTGTTCCCAGTGTCCCTGACAGCTTTCCTAAGTGGCCACTTTCCGGGGACCGTGGCTTAGGAGAGTGACGGCCAGGTCCTGGAGATTGGCAGCCTGGAGTTTTCATCACACGCTGCACGTGTTCATCCAGGATGCTTTCGGGGTTTTCTTCGTGGGCATCTCTCATCTGCATCCCAGCACAGCCCATCTCAGCATAACGAGGAGCAAAGTGATGGAAGGCTTGGGCGGAAGGCATCTTGTGGCTCATGACCGAGGGACCAGAAGAAATATCTGCATCCTCACCTTCTTCTTCCTGCAAGAAACACAGGGACAATCAGAGAATGACAGTGGAGTGGGGGAAGGGGTCCCTAGTCCCACCTTCTGCTTGCAGAAGGACAGCTGCTAACCCTTAGGTCAGGCCTGGCTTAGTCCAGTCAGATCCTGAAAACCTTTAAGATGATGGAGATCCACCACCCATCTGGAGAGCTGCCCCAGACTGACAGGAAACTCCTAATGTTCAAGCCAAGCCTGTGCAGTCTGGCACCACCAAGAAGAGCAGTTCAGGTCTCTGTATCGGCTTTTGGAGCCACCATTAGCAACGTTCTCCACACACCACCCAGGAGCTCTTCCAGGCAGCCCACACATCACAACCAGGCTTACAAACACGGCTGACAAGCCCTAATGACTCAACTACAGCAGGCAGAGCCTTACTCCAAGTCCCTTGAAGGTGGTTCTGCAACAAACAGCAGCAGAAACATAACTTACCATGGTGTACCTTCAGCTTCCTACGTGCCTTTGGTAAGGCATTGCTTCAAAGCCCATCAGATAAAACCCAGAGCTATAGGATATGCAGCAAATCTGTTCTGACTCAGGTGAGACCAGGGGGGTTTTCTCACCCCAATGACTATTTCACAAGGCAAAGCCAAGAGAAGGCTTGTAACAGGAGGGAGCTAGTGAAGGTCGACAGCTGCAAGAATGGTTTTGGAAATCAAACACTGATTTCTCCTGGGCATGCTAAGGCTGGAGTGAAACACTTCGTGCAGATAAAGAAATGGGTTGGAACTAACTGCTTGTTCTTGCAGTTCACACTGGTCTAGGACACGATGTTAGTGACTCTTAAGTCCTTGTCAGGAAGAATTAAACTCCTCCATGCTGACAGCCACAGTTTTGATGCTGACAAACTACTTTACGCTCCAACATAAACTCAGATATTTATGAAGTTTCTTTATTGGAAGTCAGGATTCCTATTTGTTTTAATTACATAAGTAGGATTCCAGTGAGTCCTTTAATCCTACTCTCTTCCTCCTTTGGCACAGTAAAGAAATCAGTTGCAGCACAGGGTATCTCTGCCCTGCCAGATAAATGCATCTACTGGAAAACACTGCCTCCCATCAGCTTTGCCTGTCAGATGCCATCATCCATCATTCACTAACCAGCTTCAAAGTTTCAGCTGCCAACCACACAGCAAGAAAGCAAATAACAGACTTCTTCCCAGTGTCACACCTGGGGCTTCAGGCCTGAAGCAGGGACAATGCCAGGCTTTCAAAGTGCCAAAGGCTTGGGTGCTGTAACCCTAGGGGTGTGACACGATGATGATGTCTGGAGGGGACACAGCACTTTCTAACAGATCGCTTTGAAGAGCTTCAGAGGCACCTTTCATCTACAGCCACATGCCACAGCTCACCAGCCACCAGCCCTGGGCACCAAGCTCAGGGAGAAGGAATGGTGAGGGATATGCTGACTATGTCCCTGCCACTGAGGAGAGCATTTATTAGCAGCTTGTGATATCCACTGATACCCTCAGCATTTGGGATGCTTTTGGAGCTGGTACCTCCCAGGTTTAAACACCAGCTGATGTGCAGGGCAGGATCTGACCCTGGTACAGATCCCTGAGGAATGGCAGCATGTCCTTCCTGCTCAGCCCAGAGAACGGGCAGCGCTGTCACACCTGAGCAGAGTGGCATGAGAGTGAGAACTCAGGGTGGTCCACCCAAATGGGTGCCTGGGATTTAGGAAATCCTCTGGCTGCCTAGAACTCCATTTCACAGGTAATGTGGGCTTTTGCTTCAAGACTGAGATCAGGATAGGCTAAGGGGAGAAAAGGCTCTCTCAGTTCATGTTGGCTCATCTGCGTCACTGAGCAGACCTGGACCCCAAGCACAACCACAGGCAGGAGCAGTTGCTGCTAGGCTGGGTCCATGGGCACCTGCCTTACCACCCCCAGCACTGCCTGACCTTCACATCAGGTAGGAACACCCCAACAGTGAGACAACACTAGTGAATGAAGGAATTGGGGTGCTTATCCCAAGCTGTTGTCTCTCCTCAGAGAGGCAGGGCAAATGTTTTGAGTCAGGGCTGCAGGAACCAATTCTGCTAAATCTTTTCACTGTGTTCAGTCTGCAGTGATAAAAACAACATATGTGGTGTGGGCTCTGGAGCTGTGTTTTGGGACCTTGCTGGGGTGAGCTGGGCAAGGCCTGGCAATGAGCCTGGCGGAGATCTGGGCATAGCTTGGCAGTGAGCTGGGCAAAGCTTGGCAGTGAGCTGGGCAAGGCCTGGCAAGAAGCTGGGAGAAGTTTGGCAGGGAGCTGGGCACAGCCAGGCAGTGATGCTGGCACAGCCTGGCAGTGATCTGGGCAGGCAGGTGACACTCTGGGCGGGCAGGGAGCCCTGGTGCCATCACCACTAGATGGTGCTTTGTTGACATAATATTGTCAGAAAGCTCTTCCACCAGCTCCCACAGGCAGCAGCAGCCAGAGATGCAGCTCCAACTTTGCTGACTGTCTGCTGAGCTATTTTTACTCCCTAGCAAGGCTGGGGGTGCCCTTCCCTTTGAATTAGGAGCTGAGAGCTGCACTGATGAGCCACAGGCAGGCTATACCTTGCTGCAAACCTCTGCCTTCTCCCAGTTCCACCCATCAGGCTGCTGCTGGGTGGGAAGGGAAAACAGCTCTGCTAAGGACGAGTGCCTCTTCGATCATCATGCAAATGATTTCCCTCTCTAGTCAGGCAATGTTTCATATTCAAACAGTGAGAATCTCAGTGGTGGCTTTGCTTCTCCCTGGCTTATTTTCCATTTGCTCAGTTCAGAGTGATCTGTATGATCCAATACTGATCTCTGTGATGTGATACAGCAGATTCCACATGTGGACGTGAGGCTGAAGTGCCTCTAAAACTAATGTGGGAACATGCACATCCTCTAATCCTCTGCCATATTTCTCAGAATAATTAATGAATTCAGCATTTGCTTTTTTGTAAAGTAGAAACCTGACAGTCTTTTCAGTAAAAGGCATTTGGTTTCCAATCAGATGCCACCTCTCGATGTTACTGCATGATGTGGCTTTGAAAGAGAACCTGCAGGCTGCTCAGTATGGGGGAGAAAAATTCTTTTCCCCTAGCTTTTGCAAAATATTTCCAGCTTCTCTGTTAGGCTGGTAACTGCCCAGTGTGACTAATGCCCCTGGTTTTCCCTGTGCTGCTGTGCAGTGAGCCATGCAGACCTGGGAAGAGGTTATCCTGCAGTCCTGGTGTTCAGGTCACAGAAAAAAAGCCCTGTGATCTCTCAGGATTCCAGTTCTCCCTCTTGCTGATACCAGCAGCTCCTGCACCTTAAGTGCTGACCTAAAAAAGCTACAATTGCTTACTCTGAGTTTTTCCTGAATGGCTAATGCCAGATTCCAGCCAGTCAATGAAATACATTCTGGAGACAGCAAAGAGGTTTAATATACAGCATTAGTGGGAGTCCTGGGCTTAAAAATAGATTAAGTCACACAAAAAATGTGTTTAAACAGACTTAAAAATATTCTCTGGCACATAGGTATTTGCTGATTTTATGGTGTTGCTACTGGCAGCTTCTTCAAGGAGGCAGAGGGCTGGGATAATGTAATTTGGTACAGGTGTGGGCTGCAATGGAGCCATGGGAGGAGGAGGAGGAAGAAGAAGTGTGTTCTAGGACTGTGTTAGCAGAAAATGCTGCTGATTACACTGCCTTTGTCTAGAAAGCAATAGTCACCAAACAGGAGAACAGTGCAATTCCAGAAGAACAGGAATCTAATCCCAAAACAGCATCTGGCTGGCCTTTTCTGGCTGGATGCAGAGGTGTGGGGAGTTTGCTGGAAAACACCTGGAGCTGGAGGAGACCTTACAGATCCTTCTACTTTCCTCAGTTCTCTGCATTTGAAATGCAGATGCAGTTTAAAGCCAACACTCCAACTTACAGCTTTTTCCTCTTTAAAGAGCTACTAGATGAGCATTTAAAAATACTCCAATGGGGCTGATGGTTCTTTCCTGGAGCTCCAGAAGCTCAATTTTCCCAAAAAGCACAGAGCCAGCTGAGCCAGGCACCAATGCCTCTGCTTTAAGGGAGGGCAGCAGGTTATGGAGCTCAGAGCTTTCACCTCAGGGCCAGCTAATAGTGCAGAACCCCAAAACTTTGGCACACAGGACTGTAGCTACACTGATCAAGTGATGTTCACACACCATGGCGTCCTCTGGGATCTCTCTTCTATCCCCACCACAAGATGTGCTGGCACCCATGAGATGCAGTGTCTCAGAAGAAAAGCTATGGTGTGAATACTGCTGAACAGGAGTCTCACACAGGTAATACCAGATGGCAGGACCTCACTCTCAGAGCTTGTTGTGGAGCTAAAGGCCTTGCACATCTCCCACGGTTCATCTAACAAATCCTCAGGCTCTGAGGGGTCCCAGCAGTAGCAGGGCTCACAGCACTCAATGCCAGGCTAGGTATCCCAGGGGATTCAGTCTATTTATCTGCCCAGGAGAGGGTTTTTCAATGCCACACCTGACCACTTCCAAAATTTCTAGGGTGTGCTAGGCACTGATGGGCAGAATCCTTTTGGTTGTGGTAGAAATGGCCTGATAACAGACACAAACACCTCCAAGCACAACACCACCTGCCATCTGGTTACCATTTGGGGGGGGAAATAGGGATCACACAAAACTTCCTGTGGGAAGGTGAACCCCTCTTACACAGTCCCTAGGGATTGCTCACAAACTCAGGAGGCCAGGGTGCCAAAGAAGGTGATGGAGAGCATCCACAGCCCCTGAGTGATGGCAGAAGTGGGCATTGCTGTGCCATGGCTGGTATCTTACACAGGGAGGGAGTATAGGAGCTCACAGAGCCCTGCATGGATGGGGAAAGCTCCGGGGGCTACAGGAGCCTCTGGGAGCCCTATGCCAGTGATGACCACAGCAGTGGAGCAGGGAACTGGCCACCCCAGTTCCTTCCACAGCAGCTGAAAGCTCCCTGTGGTACAGGGTAAGCAGAGCCCCAGGCTGGCAGAGGAGATAAGAAGGTCACTGACCGCTCGAACGCGTTTAAGGCGCTCCTCTAACTTCTCCTCTGCTTCACGTTCCTTCTGTACTTCCTCCAAACGGTTGATCAGCTCTGCAGCAAACTTCTCTGGTTCCACGTGGATATCCTTTGGCATTCGGTAGGTACGCTGCAGGGAGAACACAGCACGGCTTAGCAAAGGATGCATGAAAAATCCCACGTTTCTTTGGGAGCCTTTGATAACTGGAAATGCCAGTCGTTCCGGTGGGAGCTGGGGGAGGATAGGCTGGCAGGCACTCAGGTGCATCCCAGGATCTGGGGGCTGGAAGCTGAGCCACCACCTCCACGAGTTCCTCAGCTGGCACCAGCTCCACACACCACCCCATCTAAGGGAAAGGTCTTCTGGAGCTGCAATTCAAAAAGCTCTTTTGGCACCAAATTCCACTCGGGGATGGAAGTGCTCGCTTTTGTCCCAATGGACACATGGTCAACAGGCACATCCTGGTCTCAGAGGGTGGCAAAAGGATGTACAGACCTTTCAAGCTCTCAAACCCCCTGTTTATAGCAGTTATGCTTTCAGTTTGGTAGAAGGGAGGACTCTGGTACATACTTACTCAGCTCATCAGTGTATGCCAGTCAATCTCTGCAAATCTAGCCCACAGCCACAAAGTTCCCAATTCCCACAAAGCATCCTCTCTTGCTGGAGGATCCTACAGGATTGCATCTTAGCTCCTCAGAGCCATGCAATGATTCCCTGCTTGCTTTATCAATACAGCACTCTTACAAGCACAGAGGTGCCATTTTTCTGCCTGCTCTGGGTGGATAAATGAATATTTATGGCAGTTCAAGGACATTCTTGATTCCTTATGCTGTTACTTCATCCCTAAATTTCTGGGTTCTGGGATAAGAAGTTTGTGTAGTGAAGTATGAAGCTATCAGCTGCTGTATTTTCCCCCTCATTTTTATCCTTCCTGTACTATTTTTTTAAATAGTGAAAAAGTAAAATGACACAGCAGAGATAAAAATTTAATTTGGAGGCAAAATAGTTGGAAAATTCAACAGCATAAAACTCTGCATTCAAATATTTCAATACTAACATGAGAGAAAATACACACTCTATAGGACCAGAGATAAAATTAAATGTGAAGACGTGAGATAATTCATAGCAAAAGAACAAATGCAGCATCAGAAGCAGACATCGAGCTTGAAAACTTTAAAGGAGGATGAGAGACCACCCGAATTTATCCTAGGCCAGACAGAAGATCAAAGCAGAACACTAAAATGCTGCTTTGCCTCAAAACCTGACAAAAGTATGCAAATCGCATTGGCTTTTCTGTCTCTGCCAGCCAGAAGGCAGGGAAGAAAACCAGAGGCAGTAAGAACCCACTGATGGCACTGAGGAGCTGAAGACTCTTTCATGGCACCCCAGCTGGGTTGCAGAGGTCCCAGTTAAAGCACTGCTTGTTTTGTTTGCCAAGAGGGATGGGTATTCCTGAGCCTGCCAGCAAATCTCAGTCCTAGTGACCCATCCGAGCTGGGAACAGCCCCAACCAACCATTCCCTTCATCCTTGCAGCCAAGTGAGAAGGCACAACATGTGTGAGGTGATGTCACCACCCTGGGATAACATCGTCTTTAGTGCCACCAGGACCTCTGGCCCTGCAAACCAGTGGCCTGTATCACAAAAAGATAAACTGCAGAAAAAGATTTGCATTAACAAAAACTATGTTCAGTCTAGAAATATTGGCAGAGGGACCAAAGCAGCGTGTTTCATCTTTGTGTAGTCCAGAAATGGGCTCCAGATGTGCTCCAGCACAGGGGAAGATGTAGCAGAGCTGGTTCCTGCTCTTCCTCCCTGAGGAGCTTCTCAGGATGTCTCCCTGCTCCCCTGCATAGCCCAGGGGAGCACTTCTGGCTAAGGGATCCTGTTTCCTTCAGAAACCCCAACCCTGTGACCACCACCATCCTTCCTCGTGAGGCCACACCAGTGATTCCCAAGGAGGGAATTCTCTCCCTTGCCTGACAAGTCCCAACCTGCTGGCTGACGTGTTCCCTCCTCCTTGCCACCTCAGGATGCCAACTCTCCCTGCGGTTGTTTATAGACAGCAGCACCAAGCCCTGCTCCGTTAGACACTTAATGAGCCTAATAAGAGGCAGCTCGGAGCTCAGCACTTACGGTCTTGGGTCTCCTCAGTGCAGCTACCACAGAAAAGCACAACTGGGAAAGAATTACTCTTTGTTTTCCTAGCCTTTGATGCAAGGCAGCATCCCAAACCAAAGTCTCTCCTGAGTCTGTGGCAGGAGTGGGTGCAAGGGCTGAAGTTTCCTAACCTGAGTGTCTGAGTCCTGTCACAATGAAGTGGTTCCCTGCAGGCCTAGCAATGCTGAGGATCTGAAGATATTTGGAATCACTGCTGTATCCAGGGAACTCAAAATAAGACGATTATGGGTCTTTTACAATTAATACCACAGCATGTTTATCCATGCTCTCTCAAAGTCTGGAGGCGACTGAAGCTCAACTACAGAAATTACAATAATTGAACCCAAGAATCTTTAGGATGGACTTGTTTTCCTCTCTCTTTGAAAAACTCTTGCATCTGCAAAACCCACTGCTCTGTCCTTGGAGCTTTCCAGTCAGCACAACAGCTTGCAGAGAGTCTCAGCAGCCTGTTTGAGGGTGTGAGACACAGCTCCCACTCCAAGGGTCTCCCTGAGCATCTGAGATCAGTGCAACTGAAATAAACCCCACTTCATCCCGTGGATACCAGCTGCACACACCCTGTGCTATGCTGCTGGGTACCTGTAAGGGTAACTCAGAGAGCTGGTGAGCAGGATGATGGTCTGAACATCACCACAGCTCTGACTTTATTCCTAGCTCAAAGGATGAGCTACACAGACTTCCCCAAAACTAAGAGTATTGCAGAATAATGAATGCAAATTCCCTGTGCTGAAACAATACAGATAACTGCTGAGGGCTCTCTCTCTCTCCCTAGACAGCAAACATGGATTGCACTGACCTGGTTCAAAAGGCTTAAGACAACAAAGTGTTTGAAGCCTTTATCAAATGACGGGCCTGACTTCAGAAAGGAGACGGGAAACATGCTCCATCAAAGACCAGCCAGGCTGAGCCTGTGCCCGGAGCAGGATCCTTCAGGGCTTCAGGATTTTGAACCTGCCCCCAGCTTCCCATGGGCATACAAAGTCCTGCCAAGGGAGTTGTAAATAAGCTGCTTATTTTTCTGAAATCAGAAGGGCTTTTGATCCAAACAAAAGGTGCAGCACTCTCCAAGAGCTGGCTGGTTTTTGAGGATCCAGCCCTTCACTCCGGACCAGAACAAGGTCTCTGGATATTCTACATCAACAATTCAGAAAGGAAAAGAACTTTTTATCTATAGCTGTTTTATCTAATGCTTTATTTAATTACCTATCTACTTTTATTTAATGGCACTAGCTAGATAGGTCTGTCCAGAATCAAACCACGCTGAGTTGGGGAGGCTGCAGAGGACAACAGATGAGAGGCTGAATGCCAGGTGGACTGGGAAAAATACAAACTGCTTGAACTGCTCTAGATGGAGGAACCTTTCCTTGTGACAGCTCTGAAGAAGGATTTCTTGGGGTACCTATCACTAGAACATTGTCCTTGACATGTGAAGTGTCTGAAGCTCTGGTACCTTTGTGAAGAAGGAGCCTGCTAAGAACATGTGAGATACACAAGCTTTCCAGCTGTTCCACTGGGCAGCTGCTCTCACATTTTCCCCTTCTTTTCTTGGAGCTGATGGAGCAGGAATTTCATGGATTTTGCTCCATGAGGCAGATGCAGCTCTTGGGTTTTGATGGATTTCACCTTCCCTGAGAAACAGAGGTTTAAGGACCAAGCTGCACATCAGAACACACCAGCATTTGAAATGTGAAAAGGCTGAAAGGGAAGAATCTCACTGCAGTTTGCAAGCTTCCCTTGGGAAGCATCAGCCTCAACTGCTCTGAGATGAAACAGGAAGTTTTTCAACATTACACTGGATAGAGGTTCCCTAACCTGCTCCAGGGATCTGTGGTTTGGGCTGAACTGTTTCTGACAGATGTGACTGGACCAAAGAATTCTGTGCTGGTAAATCTCCCTCTTCTACAAGAGATTTGATGCCTCCATGATGCCTGAGGGGCTGTTGTTAGATCACAAGTCAGTCTTGGAAATGAAAGGAAGACGACAGGCTAGAGAAGCCAAGAGAAAAGCACTTCTGAACTTCCATGTTTCTTAGATTAATGCATTCCTCTGTGACATAAATTTTTAACGAATAAATGGTGTTTCCATACCAGAAACACTTGTGGCAGAGCTCATGGATAGCTGCATTTCAGCATCCACTTTAGCAGCATTCAGGGATTAGCAAGGAGTCCCACTGCAGCAAGGTGTTTGAGGAAAATGGCAGGAAATGGCCGATGGGAATTCTGAGCAGGTTCCCAACTCACAGGAGCAGAAAGCTCATTGAGCTGCAGTTATCCAGGCAGCATGAGGCCAGGCTCCTCCTGTGCCCTCCTCACTTGTACAGCACAGCACAGTGGTCACTCAAAACTTTATGTTCCACTCAGGAACACCATGGAAGCCACCTCGCAGCATCCTGGATTGTGGGGCAGGACTGGAGAGCTCTCGCCCGGTGACTGAGCTACAGTAAGAGCATCACAAAATGGTCCCTTTTATGCAGCTAAATAAACCAACCAAACACCAGGTCTAATGCTTGAGGTTGGATTTTTCTGAATTTGCTGTGGAAAAGGAGGATCTCTTGGGAATGGAAGAATGCCAGAGCCAGGTACAGCCCTGGATGCTCTGGGCTTTCTCCTGTGCTTTGGTAACTTGCTTGCTCTTTCCTTCCTTAGTGCTCCAAGACTCTTGCTCAAATCCAAGAGAGAGATGGAAAACCACATGAAAGCAACACTCACTCTCTGTGTAATGTGTTCCTGCCAGAGGCACAAACCAGAGGTCTCACTGCTTGCTGGAGATCCTCCCCCACTGCATTCCTGGGCAGAGCGCCACTTCACAGAACACAACTTTTCCAAACTTAGAGCACTGGTGACTGGGTAAGTGTGGAAGATGTGAGCTGCTAAGTGTGGAAGATGCAGATCAGGGCCATCCACACAACGTGTTCTGCTGCTGAGCAGGGTGTCCCACATAGCCAACACATGCTGTCACTACTTGGAGGCAGCACGGCTGCTGGGATCAGCGGGCAGCCTCCTCTGAACATACAATCACTGCAGTTTATAGCTTCTGGACCTAACTACAAGTGCTGCTATTAAAAGCAATATAAGTCCTTTCAGAATTTTGCATAATAACCCCATAACTCACTTGTCAGGGAACGGGAAGGTCTGTAAAGGACTTCTGAAATGACTTTCGGAAGTAGGAGGTTCCCTATTATCAGTAGGAAAACATGCTGTACATTCTGCAGGCGCTATCAGCATGGACTCTGGCTATGCTGGAGATAGGAGTCCATAAAGACCTTCACTCAAAGGTTGTGATTTCATCACTGCCACACGTTTGGAAGCAGCTAACCCCAGGTCCAGCCTGATTTAGCCGTGGGCTGTGGGATAGCCCAACCACTGGCTTTGGAAAGCAACACTTCAAGAAATATTTGCATGGCTCCTTGCTAATTTGGGCTGTTTAATTCAAAGAGTGTGCAGTTAAAGCTGAATTTTAAAGAGTAACTTTATAACATTTCACACTGGTGTTGTCAAAACACATTGTCTAATTACCTTCTCCTTTCTTGGCTGATTGATAAGCAAGGGCAGAGCAGCGCCTCTCTGAAGTTGATGCCAATTCTGTGTCAGTAATTGGCTGGCAGGAGGTGCCGGAGTGTCTGAACTAAACTTTTATTCCCTGGAGAAAGACTAGAACTAACTCAACTTCTCAGTCCTCCACTCCCATATAAATATGTGTCAAGATGCCTTTTTCCCTGGGACTTAAAATTACAGTGCAGAACCTAATGGGAACAGTGGATGTTTCACAAAAAAATCCTTGTGAAGCGCCTGTGTGTAGTTTAGGAGGAATATGTAATTCTAAAAGATTGTGTAGGTAAGTAGGATAATATGAAAATTTATAAGCAGCAGGTGGGCAATTTAAACCTTGTTTTTTACCCCACTTTTAAAACTGGTTTTTAAAAAGGTCGATAAAATTTAATGCTAAGTAAAACTAATTAGCCTGCAAGGAACTGCTGCTGGAATGACACTTATTCAGTTCAACAAAAGAAATGTTTGGCAGATGGAAGTTCGTTAAAGTAGAGCTCACTATACATATTTAATGCTCCATACTCTGAGTTTATAACCTGCAGTTCATCGAGGCATTGCCAGTGCACACCATCCAACAGAAAGCCACTATTATTTTTATCCAAAAGGTAAAGCCACTGACAAGCTTTGAAGTCGGAGAATATTCAGTCAGTAGTTCCCACTGTTGGGGAACAGCAACAACAATAACAACAAAAAATAAAGGCCAAGCTTTCAAACTTCAACTCTAACAAAGCCATGCTTACAGTAAAAATGGCATCAAGTGAAATAAAAAGGCACCCAGCCAGCCTTTTCAACAGCAACCACACTGTGAAAGCAACTGTGTGAAAAGAGAGGTGACTGAGCAAGGATGGCTATGAGCGTCCACAGCCAGGGCTTTTATTGTCAACCCAGTGATCAAAGCACAGGAGACCCTCTTAAATCTAAGGAAAATAATCTAATTTAAAAGGCAAAACAAAGAGTGGTGGTTTTGGTGTGGGTTTTTTTCTTTTAAATCAGATTAAAACAAGGGTGTATTTCTGCTCTTATTGTGCTGCTTTGAGCAGGCAGGATGGGAACAGCTGCGTCAAGTTTGAAGGCACTTCTGGAAAAAGCAGATGGAGGCTTTTTCTCTCCCTATTTGATTTGTGCTGGAGTCCAGCTGTCCAAAGGAGAAAGAAGCACCTTTATTCCCTACTAGATATTAAATGTCATCTGTAACTTCTCACAAAAAGAAAACAATAATAAGCAGAGCTGCAGACGGTGATGCAGAGCCCTAGCAGTTGTGCTCATCTTCCAAAGGCTGCTTACCTGGAGCAACCAATGAGACAGTGTCAGACAAATGAAATACTTACTCCTGCACCTTTTTTTCCTCCAGCCTCCTGTCCCCAGGTGAGCTTTGCTGAGTCCTTGAGAACAGGTTACAGCTCCTGTGGCTGCTCAGTGCAGAAATACTGCTAGGGATCATTGCACTTCTTCCCAACTGACCTTGGCTGAGAGCTACATCAGCCTCCATGTCCAACAGCCTCCTATACCTTCCACAAACACCTCCAGCTCACCCGAGGGCATGGAACTGCTTGCAGATAAATGCCAGCCGGTGCTTCCATTCTCATCCAGGAATAATCAGCAACTGACTGAATGGTTAAGAAAAATTCTGTGTTTTGGGCAGTCCTGGATGGTGAGTTTGGCAGAAGGCTCCAAGCCTTTTCTTAGCACAATGCGTCATCTTAAAGCATCCCCAAGTGAATACAGCACTAAAGGGGATTAAACTTGAGCACAAGCAGAGCAACTGTCTGCTAGAGATCTCACATATTTTGCATATTTACCCCTGGGAAGGAGATAGTGCTACTTACAGGAATGTGAGGTAGTGGCACGCGTCCATTTGCTTTGGCACTTTCTTGCATCTCTCTGCGATGCTGCTTTCGGAGTCTGTACGGTGGGATCCCATCTCTGCCGGAATAAAACAACAACATGCCCTGTTTAGTGCCTTTCTCTGACACTTTATGTTCATTTAAGTCTTGCTGACACAGAGTGGCTGCTAAGAAACCCCTTCATCTTTGCATGCCCGGAGTAAGAGGGACCCATGTGGGGAATGATGCTCATACAGGTCCCCAAACCAAAAAAGCTCTGGTATGGGGGCCAGGAGAACTTACACAGCATCCACCAGGAGCAGAGTGAGGTAGGGCTCCTGTGACTGCTGCCCAAGGCAGAGGGCAGGGAGAAGGACTTGGACTGCATCCTGGTACCTTTTATAGTTGGTTGCTTTCTATAAAGAGCCTGTAATGTACACATTAAACCACAGGGCAGGCTAAGAGAGGGGGGAGAAGGAGGAGTGGGAGCTCAGTGAGCATCTGCTCCACGGGGAACTCGGTCAGGGAACAAGGTATATATTTTTAAGAGAGCGTGACAGCTGCTCAAATGACTTATCAAAGCAAGGGGGTATAGGCTCCACTGCTCCCAAGGCGATCTGTAGCTCAGTCTGAAATTATGGGCTTGATACTGGAGTTGCTGGAGGCAAGAATCAGCCCCCTCCCCAGAGGAGGCTGGATGAGGTTAGGAAGGGATGTCACGGGCAGTCACATCCAAGTGAACCAGCTCCACTTGGCTTTGTGCCTGTGCTGAAAGAGGTGGTGACAGAGGTCTCTGCAGAGGAAAGAGACAGTGGTGGCCACAATCCTTGGTTCTGACAGACCAGGAGTTGGATCCATGGCTCTGCCATGAGCCTGGGTACACAGGGGTCAGAGGCACCAGTCTTTGCTAAGCACCCCAAATGGCAAAGCATCACTGCCTAAGTGTGACTTCAGGCAAAGAAAGGAAATGCATTTTTGTTCTCACCATTGTCACCACCCTACTCACACCCAGGGACAAGGAGAAGGTGAGTGAGTGGAGCCCTGTTATGAAAGGACACAGACCCACCTCCTGGTGACCTTGTGTTATTTGGGGAAAATCAACGAATGCAAAAACAAATGCCAGCCTGGAGCTTGGCAATTTGGAGCTTTTTCATTTTACACATTTCCCTGATTCAGCAGAGGTAACTGCTTGGGAGGGCCATGCAATGCCACAGAGGTGGGTGGAAATGAATGGAGGGATTTAGTTTGTCCCAACTACCACGTAACTTCACAGGCACATCTTCTACCAACCCCACACCCCTCTGAGCTGTGAAAATGAGCCAGCCCTGACACATCTCACAACATGAGATGTTTGCACAGGCCAAATGCCCTTAGCACCTATCCCCCTCTCCAGCTGCCTCTCCAGAATATAAACCAAACAGTTTCACTCACACATTTTTAAAGTCAAGGTGCCATTTGGCAAGAGAAACACACTTTACTGTGGTGTTTTGCCTGCAAAGCTCCCGAGTTTCAAGCACCAGTCTGAGTGAGGATGGCCACCATCAGCTTTCATTCCCTTTCCCATCACGCAGGCTGCCCTGCTGGCTCCCTGGAAATGCGGTGCAGGCAGAATCGCCACCAACCTACATCAGAAGAACCTAATTTCATGCAGTAACCCAGGCATTCAAAATGAAACACCATTAAAATAAAACAAAACAAAACCCATGATTAACGACAAGCGCTTTTTAGCAGGAAGACAAACGAGGGAATAGAAAATGAGCCAGGCTAATTACAGCCCTGGCAAGTGGCTGCAGGTAATGCAGGAGGAGGAAGAGTGAGTTGGAAGCATCATCTCTGCTGTGCCTGCAGTGACATGGCTTGGGAGCAGGACAACTTCCCCACATGCTACTGTAGAGGAAACATGACAGTGTTCATTAGGTGGCTTAATTTTCTTTAATGACGAGAGTCACAACGGTTAAAGAGTTGCACTGCATTGTGACACGGCCTTTTCTAGACTGGACAGCAACAAAACAACTGGAAGTTTTCAGAGGGAAAAATAAAAAACCTGGGGGACTATTTTAGCTGTCGCTGGTCGGCATCAATAGTCAACATTTCAGCTTAACCAGTGCACAAAACCTGGGCACCAGAACACAACTCGCACACTAAAGCCACACGGCCATTTGCAGGGAAAGCGGCATTATGTTGGAAAGTGCAATTTTTCTTTCTTTCTTTCTCTCTCTTTTTTTTTTTTAATTCTCCCCAGCAGCAGTCCCAGCGGAAAGAGCGACTTTTGTTCCCAGCACAGTAGCGAAAGGCTGATAATGGCCTCTAATCTATCCGGCTTCAAACACATGTTCAGCCCCGCTGTGCTGCCTTTGATGTCATTTTAACTAGATTCCCCAATGCCACCTCTGAACTTGGAACATTCCTTCGTTCAATGTACTGTGCCAACTCAACCAGAGGAAGCAAATTCAAAGATAAGCACTTTAATTTTATCCCAACAAAACCTTATTCAATAGATGGGGGGAAAGCAAGGAAAACCAATACCGTACTTTTGTTTTCCTTTTGTCAGGTAGCTTGCTTTGAGATATTTTCAATAGATAGAGAAATAATATATATATATATGAAGAAAAATATTAAACTTTTTTTACAGCACATCTACTTTTAAAATAAAACTTTCCCAAACTGTTTTTCCTTGTTTCATCATGTGATTTTCTTCAGCAACAAAAAGCTCAGAGCTGAAATGCAACGAGGGAAGAAGAGTATTTCTGTTGTTTATTTAATGATAATGCAATGAGTTTACTGTTGGGGAAATGTGCAGGCTTCCTCCCCTCTCCAAACTGACCTGCAAGAGGCTCTGGTGAGCAGTGGTTTGGTTGTGGCTCTGCAGTTGAACTCTTCTGACCAGAGGTGTCTTTGCTTCTCTAGACAGGCTTCAAACCCAACAATTATGCCTAACACATTGGAAATCATCATTTGGGATCTTTTAAATTAAAAAGCTGCTAAACTTGTTTAAATATAGGAAAACTTGGGGTAATTCTGGATAGCTAGCCTTAGGAAAGACAGGAAACAAATACACAGCCAAACTGGTATTTTCTACCAATTACTCTTATCAAAGCACCTCTGTCACAAGAGACTTTTCTCACATAAAGAAGCATGATGGGAAAATCACCAGGCATTTTGGTTAAAGGCCAGTCATCCGAGGAATAGCATTTAATCTGCAAGACTTTTGAAGGAATAACCACTGTCCTAAATCCCTTTGTTCTGGGGATTGGCCATCCCTACTCTGGAGCAGGTTTGACTGGAACTGGGGAAGAAGGAGCATCTCTCCATCCATCCCTCCGGGCAACACACCGAGGGCTTCCCAAGCGCCTGGGGGAAGGCAAAGCTGTCTCCCAACTAAGATAAGCCAGGACACATGATTAGACCCAGAGGAAAGAGTATTGTTCAGATGGAGCACAACACTGGGCTAAAGAGGAGACATTACCTCTTGTTTACCATGTAAGCTCTTGAAGAAATCAAGACAGATATGGACCTAAATGTGTTTCTGCATCTGAATGGGAACATCATATGGAGATTTAATGGTTTCAGCTGCTGCCTGCTGCCTTCCTACCCACAGTTCCCTTAACTTGCCTCAAGCACCTCTGTTGTGACAACCCCTCCCACCCATAGACTCTCCTCCTCCACTTGGGAAGATGCTATCCCCAAGAAGGGTTCTCTGAGACAGCAGGAGGAATTTAGGACTGTGCTGGAAATGCTGCTGCAGCTCTGGGACAGGCTCTGGGCAGCCCGGGGGCAGGCAGAGCCCCAGATCCCTGATTTACCACTGACCATCCACCGAACATCAGTGGCGAGCGATTCGGCCCCACCTGCGGCCACAGCATTGCTGGGCCAGTGCTCACCAGAGCCTCTCGCCGTGTCCTCCCCAGACCTTGCCTTCACACAAACCAGCTAAAACAACACAGCTGCCCTGCTGATTATAAAAACAGGTTTCAGCAGAGAGGGCCAGAGCTGTTTTGCCTACAAGGGCAGAGGAATTCCTATGACACAGGAAGACTGAAAAATAATCAGCAGAGCACAGGCATTTAAGAGCAATGTTTTTTAAGCCACTCAAAAAGCAAACTACAACAACGGGGACTGATAACATACTCGTTATATAAATTCAACCCATTACAATAATATTTACCAGTGCTTGGAAAGATCCTGTTGAAAGCTGGCTTTTTAAGTAAGTGTGCTTGTAACAGCACAGTTTTACAATCTGTTTGGTGAGCTGGCTGCTCCCAAAGAATCACCCCAGCTCAGGAGCTGAGACAGGCAGAGCATTGCTCAGGTCTTTGCTAGAGGCCTTGCATGCAGCCACTTCCAAAGCCCATGGATCAATCCAACATCAAAACTGGTGCATCAGAGCACTGCAGATGCTCTGTGCCTGCCTTCCCCACTGGCCTGAGCTGGCCAGCACTGAAGAGCATGCCTTGCTCTCCTGGTTTGTTAGCATTCCTTAATTAGACAGTGTTTGCATCCCAATTGCCCAGATACATTTTCCTCTGATGGAGGATCTGATGGAGGTTTGTGCCTTGGATCACACCTTGTTCACGTGCTGCCTTGGAGCAGAAGCCAGATTTCTTCATTATTGAGTGTGACTGCTGTGTGTAAACAGCACACAGAGGGAAGAACCTCGCTCATCAGCAAACGAGGCTTTTATTGCCATTTTCCTCAGAGGAGGCCTAAATTCAAAGCACTGAGACATGTAAGTCTTGTCAAGCAGCAGGAGTCCCTTCTTTAACTTCATCTGGTTGTTCTTCATTTTTGCTGCCTTGAGCAATTCTGCAAAGATTCCTTTGAAACTTTGGAGGCAGATAGGTTCAGCAGTGCCATGTAAAAACCGAGTAAAATCTGGTGCTGGAGTTTTAAAGCATGTAATGAAGAGCAAGTGCTGAAAACAGACAGAGTCTGTCTAAGCCAAAGGTCAAGGCTGTACATCCAGAATCCCAATTTAGGATTCTGCATGCATCCAGTTTGAGAGGCATAGAAAGAAAGGTTTACCCTTACGAAGTTCGAAACCTACTTAAAATGAACCACTAGGATTGGGTTAGTTATTAGCAGACGGCACTGCACATATTGGTGGTAATTAAAGTCCTAGAAGCAGCCTATGGTGGGCATAGGAGGGATAAAGTGCCTAAAGGAAAAAGGAGCATAGGACGGGCAATAAGAAATTATTCTGCCCGTGAAAGAAACAAACTGTGGCTAGTGAAATAAAAATTAGGAGGGTGAAGAACTCTGGCATAAATGATCACAACTTATCACAAGTATAACCATCAGTGCAGCCCCATGAGCCCACTGGACCAGTGGGAAAGGAGTGCTAAAAGCTAATTAATTTTCAAGAGTTCTTACATCTGTCTCTCCTGATAACAAGAAGTTACATGACTCCTGCTAGCTTCAGAGCACTCCTCCACATAAATTGATGAATATGAAGAATTGCAGAAGGATGTGGCAGAGCAGCTGGATTTGTATCAAATGGAGCTTTTAATTAGCAGTTGTCTACAGGGTTCTGTCCTGGGGGCATCCTCCTCCTCCCAGGCCCCTTTGGCCAAGGTCTGCCTCCTCCACTTCACAACGTGATGTGGATAAAGTGCGAGGAGCTGATGTCAGGGTGTAGAATGGACTCACAGCTGCTCCTACAGGGCCCCAAGCCTCTGTGGAGCCAGAGATGAGCAAGCTACTGGCTCAGGTAGGGCAACCACCACAGACACAGAAACCCCCTGGCCACACTGCACGCTCTCTGTCTCACTGTATGAACTGAGGGCAGGTGGGGAACTGTGGCAGCACCCATTAACAGCATGGCACAGGCTGGAAAGTTTCTCCAACAAGGTCTGACAGCTCCTGACACTCACAGTGTCACTAAACAAGCCTCTTGGAGAACTCTGTGTTTACAGCACTGCCATTAATAAAATCCTCTCCTAATTCTGTAAACCTGTCATCTCTCACCTGAAGAATCAAAGGGTTTCTATTCTACAGAAAGACACTTTGCATTTGCACTACTAAAAACCAGACCAAACAGTGAATATTTTTCCCCAAATCCTTTTCTTCCTATCACAGAGATGCAGTCACAACAAAATCTCATAACCTCTTCTTTCTTCCTTCGCAGACCATCTTTAAGGAAGGCATCTCACAGGTGAGATACAGGGTGCTGTCATAAGAGACAGAAAGGGAAAATATATCTGGCTGGGGCTTATCAGCACAAGTTGTGTTAAAGTGCAGTGGTCACCAATCCCACTGCAGAGCCATCACAGACTGAGCTGTTACTCCATCTGGTGTGCTGAGTCCTTTTCTGGGCTCCTCAGGGCAAGAGAGACACAGAGGTCCTGGAGTGAGTCCAGCAGAGGGGAAGAGAGGGACTGGAGCATCTCTCTTATGAGGACAGGCTGAGGGAACTGAGCCTGGTTAGCCTCAAGAAGAGATGGCTGAGAAGGGACCTCATCAATAGCCATCACTATCTGCAGAGAGGTTTCAGAGGTTGGACCAGGCCCTGCTCTGTGGTGCCCAGCAACAGGACAAGAGGCAACGGGCAGAAACTGATGCCCAGGAAGTTCCACCTGAACCTGAGGAAGAACGTCTTCCCTGTGCAGTGACTGAGGACTGGAATGGATTGTCTAGAGGAGCTGGAGTCTCCCTCATGGGATATATTTCAGAACCATCTGGACACAATTCCATGCAATCTGCTCTAGGATGACCCTGCTTGAGCAGGGAGGTTGGACCAGATGGTCTCTTTCAACCTGACCCATTCTGTGAGTTTGGCAGCATAAAACCTCAAGAGAAATAACCCAGGTAAGCAGAAGACTCTGTCTAACATTCAGAAGATAATGTATCTCAAATCAGTTACTACAAAGTCATCCAACATTACCAATTCTTGCACCTGGCTTAAAAAACACTGCAGAAACTCTGACCGAACACCATTTATTTTAGACCACTCAAAGTCATTTTATGCTACAAATGTTCCCAAGACTGGTAAGGATGAGTAGCCTGCACAGCGACAAAGTAACCGAAAAGAAAGTGAGAATGATCATGACCGTGGTCTGTTCAGACATTCCCCCCAACCCCAGATGTGGCAAAGCCTCTCCCAGAACAACCCAAGAGCAGCACTGCTGAAGGCACACGTGGCTGTCCCCCAGGCTGGAGTTACTTACACGCTGCTGTCTGTCAGCGACATGGTGTCGGCGTCACTGGACATGCTCTGCTGCTCGCTGTCGTTGGCACTGGTGGCTGGTGCCAAAGCATAGCCCGTGTTGACATAGTAGGGGTTAACAGGCTCTCTCCACGATCCATGCCTGTGAGAGAAAAATGAGAGTCAAGTTAGAAGGACACAAGTTTGACCATGCTATGCATCACCAGGCAGAAGGACTCTGCCTGGAGCCCCAGCTTCAACAACAGGCTACAGAGTAAGCCATGTTCACACTAAGTTGCATTGATAGAGTCACGAACAATTTGACTCATAACAGGAAGAAAATGGGAATTCATGGAGTAATGAAGATGATACTGTTAGAGATAACGGAGGGATTGAGACTATATGGAAGAAGTCCTGTTTCCATCAGGGTTTATGAAGTCCACGGGCTAGATGCTTAGCATTGTCATTTTATGAGCATCTAAAAGCAATACCTAGATAGCAAGACAGTGTTTTTCTTAGTCAAAACAGGCTTCTGCTCTTCCAGTAGGGATGCACAGCACAGCTCACCCATTCAATGCTTACTTTAACATCCCTCTTTACTCCAACATGTTTGTAGAGGGAAGGAGGTGAAGCAAGAAACAGCTGTTGATTACAGCACAGTACCTAAAACCAACCTTCAGTGCTGCATTGAGGTACATCAAACATTTGCAAATTCCACCAGGAAGGACCACCTAATCACACCAGCTTTTCCAGTGGACAATCTGCTCATGGATCTATGAAGGCTGGTTTGTACACAACCCATGCCTTGTTATTCAAGTACACACATAGGCCAGCCTCCTTCTCTTCAGCAAAACATCAGGAAGGGAGGCTGTCAGCATGAGCTAACCTGGGAAGTGAGTTCCTTGCTCAGGAGGAGACTTGCATTGATGGTGAAGCAGCCTGTGAACCAAGAAGGCAAGAATTCCTTCCCGCTGACTGACACAAGCATAGAAAAGCCACCGCTGCCAACGTGCCTCCAGCTCTGTCACCCTGCAGGACAGACAGGCCAGGCAGGCATCTTGTTCTCCTGCAAGTCATTTTGGAGTTTGCCAGAAAAACGAACAAGCTGAAATGTTCACATCAACCAAACAGCACTTAATCCCCTGCTCTCCCTGCCTGCCCCTCTGCATGAAGAGCAGCATTTTTAAGACATCTTGTAGTTGATGAATTCCTGGGTTTTCCAAGCTCTGAAAATCAGAGTCCTGTTTCAGTTCAGATCACAAAGCTCATCAGCACCATTTTTTACTTAATAAGTCAGTAATCAGCACCTGGTTGATGTGGTTTGCAGTGGGCCCTGAGCAAACATCTCCACGGAGGGCACACCATGCAAAGTGTGCTTCCCTGTTCCACCAAGAAAAAGTGTTTCTGGTTCTACTGCAGTGGTTAAAGTCCTACAGACAACAGATAACAGCCCTGATGAGTTTATATTTAGATAAGGAAACCCATGAGAAACACACAGATGGAGGGACTAGAGGTGAGGAAGACACCAGCAAAGGGAAAAGCTGGCAGTTTGTGTATATTTGTAGGGAGTATATGTGCAGGACAGGCACTACACGAACTGGACTGGCAGAGAGCCCATTTAAGGCAGAGGCTTTCAGATGCTGTTATGTAAAATATGGCACATGGTGTACCAGGATGGAAGCACTACCAAAGTGTTTTAAAACCTGAACTGGAGAGAGCTACAGCCTTCAGCTAATGTATTACTCATCCAACTCCTATTCACCTGCCCTTTGTGTCCTCAGCACACGACCTATTTTCCTTGTAATTCAAAGGGTCATGGATATTCACTGGTCACTAGGAAAAATCATATTGTTTCAGGTCCATTATAGGGTCAGTTAGAAGCAAATTACTCTCCTACTCTCACAAAGAGAAAACAAATATTTTGTGTGCCACAAACCACCTGATGCCTTAGGTTTAACTTTTATATTTTTTCAAATCCTGCACTGCCCAGTGTAACTCTGAAGTCTCTTGTAGCTTGTTAGCTGCTGCTCTCTTATGCTAAGACAGACATAACAAAGCCTCTCCAGCTCGCTCTCCAAGGACACCCAGACTGTCCTAGGCCCAAAAAGTGTAAACCATCATCTCAGAGAGGAGGGGGAAGCTTGGGGAAATTACATAATTAGCTGAAGTTTTAACTGGCAAATTTATGCTGATGTGCAAATGGATCAAACCTATAAAAGAGTGAAGAACTCGGGACCTGTCATTGTCCATCTTGGGATCCACTGAGGCAGGAGCCTCTGGAACCCAGAGGGTACCTCTGAAGGCCTTTCAAACAAATACCTCCTTTATTCCCTTATTCCTGTCTAGTCTCTGTTTCTAAGTAGCCATTTAAGGCATCACAGCCAAAACTCCAAGCTATTTCTCCTTGGATGATGAAGCTCAGTATAGTTGCAGAATGGTGCAAATAACATTCAAAACTGAGCCAGCTGAGGCTTTTCATGGCTGTTTGGCAGAAGGGAGCCTTCTGAGGTTTCTCCACGCTTGGGTACAATACAGAGTCAGTTGGGGATAAGCACAGAGGGAGTCTTGGGATGGTGAATCACCACAGACACCTTCTAGCACGCAAACTTTCTGTCAGTCGCTTCAGATGTGCACTGGAGCAAACTCATTTCTATATTCCATCGGATTTCAGAACAGCTTTCTAGGGCAAGTGCTGGAATTAATCTGAACAAGTTCACCCTAAAAAGCAAGAGATAATAAGTGAAAACCTTCCCAGCCTCCTTCAGCCATTCTACCCGTGCAGAACGGTCAGTTCTGAACATTAAAGGAACACTGTGCAATGCAACCCTCCTGTCAAATCTGACATGACAGCGGTGTGATGGAGGCTGAGACAATCTCTTAAATTGAGGCAGGAATGATGGACAGCTCAGGCCTTCCCTGAGGGCAAAGAGAAGGATGATTGGACAACCCAATTAAAATACAGCACCAACTTCTAGTGGACCTTTTGCCAGAGCTCTCTGGAAGAGGCATGGATTATTCTAGCAGTATATTAAGAAAGCACTCAGATATACAGAATAAAATGCACAGGGCAATTCATTTCTCCTTTGTATCTGCTGATACAAAGACAGAGCAGCAGAGAGCACCTGCAGAGGTTGTTGGGTGTGGAACTGTGATGGCTGAAGAGTGAGCAGATGGGTCCTGAATGGTCCCTAGCACCTCTGGAGGAGTTGGGATGGCTGAGCTCTCCCACAACACTCCCTGGCTGTGGTCTTCTCACTGAGGATGCAGGTTTGGTCACAACTGTTGTATTTAGCTAAAATTACACACTTAAGCACGTATACAACAGGGATTACTTCCATTTTAGCTCTGCCTCTAATACATCAATGCAAATGTAAACTTTTGGTAAGCGTAAGGAGATGGAAAGGGTATAGGATTTCAAAGCAATCATAACAGGTTACATTACTTTTGAGGAATCCATCTGTATTCAATCCTTCTCCTAATGTTCCCTCTCCCTGACAACTCTCTTCAGCTGGCTCGTATCACTATTTGAATGTTTTGTGCCGTGCCTCTGAAGAACGCTTTCAACATCTATTAGGAGGAAAACATTAAAGGAACATGGAGTCTAACAAAAAAAACTGGTCACTTCTGATCTGGGAGGGGAGGCTGCTTTAAAAGGGATTCAGGCACCCTCAGAGCGATTTGAAATGTCAGCTAAAAACCTCACATACCGAGCTCTATGCACTGATAAGGGTGATAAAAGGAAAGGTGAGCATTTAAAGTTAGACTTCACAAAAATTCCTGCAGCCTTGCAGAATTTTATTTCATTTTTTAAGACAGAAAGAGCAATGAGTGTTTTTGAAAGGAACACAGAACATTTCATACATTGCAAAAATAAAGCTGCATGTGTCTTCTGCAGCTCTCAGTTGCTCAACCCTCAAAATAATCACATAGGGAACAATTATAAGAGAGATCAGAGTGACCCGAGTAACTCAGCCTGACCAGCTACCTTTTCTTTGCATAAAGCCCTCTGCTGATCACTGCACACTCTGGTAATGCTGACAAGGGCCTAAACTGCCATAGAAAAACAGCAAGAATTTCCTTAAGGTTTCCTTCTAACTGTTCTGGGTTTGTTTTGCACGTTGTCTTGGCTGCAACCCAGCCATCCTGAAATCTCTCACTCCTCTCACCAAGCACCCAGCACTTTAGACACCAGCACCGTCAGATCTCGGAGCCTCAATGTAAGCAAGCAGAGAGGTGAGGTCCTCTTCACTGCTCTTGCTCTGTGTGGAGTTCCCACTGTATTCTGAGTCCCTAAGGGCATTCTTTTCCTTCCAGCCCGGGATCCCCAGTCTCCCTCGCACAACTTCCCCTGATGGCTATTTCAATTTTAAATCAAAGATGCAAAGTCCCCAACCTTTGCCAAACATGCTAGTCTTTGCTCTATGCAAAAATTCCAGGGTTGGTGTGCTCTGGGGAAGATTTGCATCACCTTCAGCACCCAGTGGGAGGAAGAGCTCCCCAATCCTGCCTCCAAAGCCAAATCTGTGGGGCACTCCCTTTGGTTCTCACCAGTTATGTACCTCCTTCACTGATGTTCTTCATCAAGCATGGGAAAAGAACCACTAAGGCAAGAAGGAAACTTCATTGAAGATGAAAGGCCTCTAGGCAACTAATTTCTGTAGAATTTAAATTTCCACTGGAGGGAATAAGTTATGCAACACTCTACTGGCAGGTCTGAGAGACATGGTCTTCCCAAGCCTGCTAGCAGTTCCAGTGTGGCTGGAACAGCTCCCAGTTTAACTGGGAAGATGATCAATCCATCAGTTTTCATTGCTACCATCTTCTCCAGCTCCAGCACTGAATTTTTTTTACACTGACATTTTCTGGAAGAAAATTTTTACTTAAAAGAACTGAAGCTGTGATAGAACTCAGGCAGGCCTCCTCTTGCAAGGGTGTCCCACCTCCCTGACCTGGAAATAAGTGCATCTCCGAACTCCCTGGTGGCAGGGGAAGTTTCTCCAAACCCCTGCAGTACCAAGGAAGCAGCTGTTTGAGACACAGTACTAGGAAATCCAAGAGATAAAAGACTCATGAAGCTGACAACCACAAAATTCCAATGCATTCTACCTAAACAGCTCTTCCGGAAATTTTCCTCCCATACCATAGTCTGAACCTTTGGCCACCACAGTTTTGGTAAGCAGCTCATTTTTATCATGGGAGAAATCCCATTTTCCAGACACCTTGAGCCATGAGGCAGCTGATAACCACCTGAACTTCATGAGTCACCTTGGAAAGTTCTGAGCTGCAGGAGTTCTGGAGGTGTTGGCAAGTTCCACAGAAGGACACCCCAAAGGGGCTCTGCAGAAACTCCAGATGTCTCACCACAGCTGATGGCAGGTGGAGGAGCCTTGACGCTCTCCCTCCTGCACCGCAGTGAGCAACCTCGCAGCAGGACACAATTCCTCCTTTCCTCTTCTGGTGGGTGGGTGGTGTCTGGGCTGAGGGATGGCACCCTGAGACCACAGATCAGGGCTGCAACTCAATGGTACCCTGCTACTCATTCTCTGCTCCCACCCTGCTTTTTCACATCAACTTCTGAAAAATTAGTTCAAACTTTTACAGTCCCGTGTTTCTGAAGATGACTACTCCTAGGAAACTAGCACTAAGCATTACTCTTATCTGGTGTGTCTGGTCATTTTGCATTTGTGATTGGGAGGACACAGTGTAATGCTGAGACATCCTTCTAACTTGTTATTCTGACATTTATTCAGTGTGGGAAAAAAGAAAATTAACAAGTTACTTCCATCCAAGAAACAAAAAAATCATTCCAGAGTGACAGGTCACTGAGTCTCCAGGTGGCCACTTACTTCCAAAACTTACATCTACCAACAAGCAGGTGACTGTCACATCCTTCACGCAGTTCCACATTTCATTATCACAACCAGTCAATCAAATTAAAAGCTGCACATATTGTTTTATGATGTACGAGCCGAAGCAAATCCCTTCAGCATATCAAAATAGCACGTGCTGACAACAGTGTCCCAGCAGCAGGGTCACCTTTAAACAAGGGATTACAACAGCATCCACCATGGAGTCCTTCTCATAAGATTACATTAATTCACCACCTGAACAGAAAAGTCTGTTTCCAATCCGTGGTACCAACAACTACCACGGAAGTTGCACCATACAGCTTTTCCCAAAGCATCATCATGGGAACGTTTTGGAGCTAAGAACAAAAAGTCTATGAAGATGCAAAGCTGAAAACCTTCACTCCTGACTGTATTTGATCTGAGCTAAAGACGCAAAGTTGGCTCAAGAGGTTAAAATTGGGGATTTACCTGATAATCTGATTGCAGATTGTTGGGGTTGCTCCACTTAAAACTCTTCCCAATTACTCTGGGTACTCAGACGCTGCTGTGCATCTCAGCTTTATCACTGCCAATGTCAGGCTAATCACATGTGTTCCAGGCAAGGGCAGCTTCTTCAAAGATCACATCAATTCTGGACAAGTTAATCTGTTCTTTGAGGTCTCCAGATGGCTCTTGCCAAGAAAGTTCAATTCCAGCTCTGCAGCCAGCGAGCGCAGCGGCCCCGGCACTCTGCAGAGCATTACAAAGGAACCAGATCAAAGTTGTGTCTTACAAAAAAATGAAATCTGAAGTTTGAAAAGCAACAGCAGCCTGTCACTTGTAGGCTTAAAGACGACTTCTGCATGCTTCAGCTATCAGGGAATTTATGATTATAGTCTGGCTTTTAAAAGCTGATGAAAAAACCGACGCTCTTTAGTACTCCTTGCTTTTGCAAATCTGTATCTTCTTCCCTGCGTATTCATCCTCCCACGACAGAGGAAGAAGGGAAATAAATAAAAATGTAACTAAAAGTACAGATAAGGGCTCTTCTTCTCTTTTCTTCTAAGGCATTCAATTCCATTTTAGGACTACATGGAGATTATTTTATGGGGAGCTTCAGCAATAATTGTGAAGTATTAAAGCACAGTTACAAAAGCTAAATCCAAGATTTACCAGTCTGAGTTTCCAGTTTCTAACTCCTTTACATTTACCAAGGACATGCTACTTCTCAGGTAGGACTAATGCACAGAGGATGGATTAATTGCAACCAGTAATTTAGATCACAGCATACAGCAAGGCGGGGGAGAGAATCTAGGAAGGAAGTTGAAATACAGGAAATAAAATGTTTGCCTTAGGAGGCAAATAAGGACTAGATAGGCTAAATACTGTGGCTGTACTGCCCTATCGCCACCCTAACCTTCTTAGGAAAGGCTTTCAGACAACAAGGTGAAACCACCATGTTCCAAGGAAACTGCCAAACAAGTCCCTCAGGATTTCATCTGACTGTGCATCTCCAAACCAGCCCTCCCAGCTCCTCCTTCCCAATGGAGGCGAGGCTGTGCTCACTCATCATCCCAATGTAAATACTGAATTTTGTCCACTTTTAGAGATTTAAAATCAAAACTGCAAAAATCTGAGTCTCACAAACAACAAAAACAAGTCCTTCCTAAAAACAATGCACGTCTTCCCTGGAATAACACCACAAATCTCCTTTATTTAATAGCTCAAAGTACAAGATATTCATTAAATTGGGGGAAAAAAAAAAGGGAAACACAATGTCTGCACAACAATTAACAGGACAATTGGATCATCTTCCTGAAATTAAGCGAATGTTGCAGAACATTCTGTTCCATATTTAACAATAGCAGGTATCTGCCTAGATTAATTTCAATATATTAGTCTGAGTTTATATCATAACACAGTAGTTTTGTTTGGGTTTTAAATGATGACATGATTCATATGAATCCCTATCAGTCATGAAAGGCTGACAATATTAGGGACATTTTCTATAAAATATACAGGATATTTGGCTGCATTGTGACTGAACAAGAGCCTCACTGCTTTGGAGCAGCCAGGCTGCATCAGCCATCCAAAAGCTGTTGTAGTGACTTAAGAAGCTACAAAAGAAGGGCAAACCCAGCAGTGTGTGTGCATTTTGGATATCCAGGGTACATTGCTCCCAACTGGAGCAACACTCGCCTCCATGTCCTGGCCTCTGTCAGACAATACATCACAGGAGAACTATTTTCAATGTTTTATTGGAAGGGACAGAATTATGCTCATGCAGGGATGTGCTGAACGTTAACCCCTGAAATGAGTGGGACCTGAGTCCTCATCCCCGATTTTCTGACCTTCCAAATGTGCTCTCCCTGGGGCATCAGGATTGCTAGCATGGACACAGGTAGAGAGGGCTGATAAATGCAGTCTCCTTTCCCCTGCTTAAACTGAGAGCTGGGGAAAATTCAGCAAGATGCTGATTGGCAAGAGCTTTCCACTCTGCTAATTGGCTTCTCAGGCTGAAACGACATCTATGTTTAATACAAGTGATTTTATATTTATACATATATACGTGTGGTTAAGTGGACAAACACACAGAGCAGGCATTTCAGACAGCATTTCAGTGCCAGCTCCCTGCTCTCTGCTTTCCTTGGTGACTGTCCCAAGTAAATTGGGGCTAGTGGAGAGGGGAAATGCTTTGCAAAGTGCTGTGGGGGTCTTTGCATGGACCTCTCTGCTTTTTGCCCCACAGTTTTGCTTCCCTGAGAAGGCAGGCGGAGCAGCCGGGAGACGTAAAGAAGGTCCAGAGGAAACAGCTCTTCCCAGAAGGGGCCACCATGTCACAGATGGAATAACACCACTGAACTTCTCGACGGATCAGAGCCTTCCATGTCATGCCAAGCGAGCGAGCACCCGTCCCTGCCTGCAGCCCGGGCTGCTGCTCCCGGCGCGGATGGGACAGGCAGCCCAAAGCACCTCCCGGCATTCCAGCCGCGGGCCGGCCGTGCCGACACCCACGCACCGCGGCTCCCAGCCCAGAGCAACCCCCTCGCCCGCACTGAGGGCCTTCGTGGAACAAATTACTTCCAAATGCCTGGCTCTGAGGCACAGGGAAAGAGGGAAGCCCAGGTTTGTACCTGGGTCTGCTCACAACACAAAGAAGGCAGCAGCTTCACTTAAAAACACCACTGCCTGCAAACTATCAAATTAATCCCAGGATTTCAACAGCTTTTCTTCATTATTTTTTGTCTCAATCAAACCACAAATTTACTTAATGACTAAACCAGGCAAGCGAGTACTTTGTTTTCCAGACAGCGGGAACGTTTCTAACGGGATCCAGGTTTTCAGAACACACGTTTACCCAGCGTCAGGCAAGGAGGGAGAGGCTCCATTGCCAAGATGTGTTTGATACCTTTTTTTAACTCCCCCAAACCTGCCTGCACGGTGGCTGGGGCATCTCTGAGCCCTGAGCCCGAGGAGAGGCACTGAGAGGGGTGAGGAGGAATACAATAAGAACACTGTGTTCCAGGAATGACTGAATAAAGGCAAGAGCATGCTCTTGGCCAGCAGGATCCAGCACTGTAACTCCGTCTGCCACTTTTCTTCTCTGTCTGAAGCAACGTTGTTTGTCCATGCTTCTCTGAAATGGAAAGTATTTCCTCTTGCCTGCTAGTTCCAAGGAAAGATCTGAGGAGGCCTGGTATAACCAGGCAGAACTGGGGATTCTCCAGTGACTTGACTCTTCGTTGCCAAAATTTCTGCTCAACAAGAGAGGGCTTACAAGAAAGAAATTACGAGCAGATTTCTCTGTGAGTTCAGTAACTTAAGACCAGGGTCTGTAGAATGAGTAAGTTTTTGGACGGAAACAAAGCATCCAGCTTCGACTGGATCCAGATCATTCCCCACCTTCCTACATATCTACAAAGCCTCTGGAGTGTTCAAAAACATAGGACAGGGACATCTACAGGTACATGGACCACACTGGAATGGGAGCCACTGGAATCCAAGGGCTAAATAAGACCATGAGCACCCAGTCCTTCCTTGGACCACCAAAGTTTTTCAGGAGGGCATCAACCCCAGCACTGCAATCCATTGTATTGCTTTTGGGGATAAATTTCTCAATACTTCAATCACAACACTGAGTGGTACTGCAGATGGCTGAAATGAAAGGAGAAGATATGCAGCTCAGGGGGGCTATGTTTTACAAAGACTACTTGCAGCTTTGACATTAAATCGCTTGCCTGTACCACTGGGTCATGTAACATAAGCTGAGCTGCACGACCACAGACTTGCTAGCCTCACTTAAATTCCCCTCAAAACAATGGTATGAAACTCAATACTCTTTACCAATTTATTGCCAACGAATTTGGAATTCTAATGAAATTACATATTTGGGTGGCAGAAGAAATCAGCTGATGTAATATTTTGAATGCCTATGAGGCACCTGACTTAGCACCTCAAAACCACTCAGGTTTGCTCATGAAGACCTTTGACAAAGCCCTGCTAACGATGAGGTGGGCAGAATTAGCAGTAATCCTGCACAAAATAAAAGACTTTATTTCACTGATTAAGGTCTGGCTCACAAGGCACATGAAGAGAAGAGGTCTGCCTCCAAGCAGAGTTGCTTGCTGGTGTCTTAACTCCTACAGAAATGATCCAAGAAACTTCCCCCATTGAACAAGAACCTTTGAGGTGAATGAACTCTGACCTCAGCTGGTAACAAAACCAAAACCATGGAGGGCTGGCAAGACCTGGCAGAGATAAAGCTGAGAGTCAAGATTTAATAGTGCTCCCAGAGGGGAGATTCAGATGATTAGAAACATCCTAATCTTCTCTCTCAGTCTATATTAAAGGTCAAGAAGTGGGATCAGATATTGGCAGCACATGAAAAAACAACTCTGTCGAGCAAAAGACCTTCACAAAGACGTTTCATACCTTCACATTAAAAATTCCTGCAAAGTCTTATTTAACTTTATTTCCATCTAGGGAACACATTCAAGTTTAAAGTCAAGAGACCATTAGATCGGGACAGAAAAGAAGTACCCCTGCAGAAGACTTCTGCCTCCAATCGGTATTTTATAATGAGCAAGAGTTCATAAGTATCAGCTGACAGCAACCATGACTGATAAGTAGGTCTCAGAAGTACAGCACCACGAAACAGAGCTTCTCTAACAGTGCTCTGGAGTCTCACAGGCTCCCCAAATGGGGTCATTAAAGGATACTTGTTGGATCATGTTAACAAACGGCAGACTGTATCAACAACAACATACTGGCAAGCTGCAAAAAGCTTTTAAACTTGCTCTATTATTTATTGCTCAGCTCTAAAGAGATGTCAGCATCACAGCAAAAGTATAAATCCTAACACAGTCTCCTGGTCTCTACTGGGAGCTTGTAATCTGACTTTCCCTTCACAGTTCAAGCCGACCTGGCCAATATAACACAGGGGCTGGGGCAAGAGGAGGGGGCACAGCCATGTTGTCCTTCTGACAAGGTCTATTACAGGTTGACAGCAATGACAAATCCTCAGAAGAACTGTAATAACAACCACCAGAAGGAATGTAAAATGCAGAAACTGTGTCTAAGGGAGACAGATGCTGTTAAAAAGGGTATTTCCTTTTCTAGATATTTTATTTCTTTTTTAAGAGTTTAGCAGACTAACAGCAAACAACTTGCTGTTGTCTCTGGAAAACAGGCATATAGAGGAAAGATGGTCTTGCTACAAACAGCCCTTCTTTTAAGCAAAGATTAAAGTAACCTTTCCTTAGATGGTGAGCACAAAATATTCTTTCACAGTCCTAGTTTTGGGACAGTCACCAAACCTTGCATCTCTAGCCAGACCTGGAAGCCAAACCATCAATTGCTGCATCGAGGTCACACAAAGTCATGTTTAAAAAGGAAGAATGAAGTCAGTGGATTCAGTTTCCCACTTCTCATGGTTTTTTTTTAACAAATAGATCTAAATTTGGTGTCTGATTAACAAACTAAAAGCAAAGAATTTCAGAGCAGTGAGAAAGATGGAGACCAGCATCCAAAGGGAGCCAGGGCAGGTGGGTCAGTAATCTCTGTTTACTGGGAATTCCTTGACCATAACTCCAAGGTTGGTGTGCTGGGCATGCTCTACTCCTGAGGCTGACACATCTCCAGAGGTATTCTAAATAATCCAAGGTGCAAGAACCAGTTCACCTCACTGAAACATCTATTAAAATGGAGAGAAAAACAGCTGAAGGAGGCAGGGAGGGGGAAAAACTAAAAATAAAAGAGTTGCTCATAGACAAATTGCACAGGAGCTCACAGGGTGATCCCTGGAACACAGCGATACCAAAGGGTCCAGCTAAACTCCAGACCTGGGGGGAGGTGAAACACCTTTAACTGTTTGGGAGGTTTATACATGTGGTCCATTCCCCTTATGAGGTTTGGCCACTGCTCGGGCAAATCCTGTGCTTGTTTATCCTGGGGACACTTCACAGCAAGGGAAACTTGACTTCAAGAACTGTGCTGGGGTTTGTTGTTAATTTTGCCTTCAAGATTTTTTCTGTTTTGGTTCTCATCCATTGGAACAGGCAGATATATGGGCTTTTACCTTTATTGCACAAATTCCACAGTATCTTTTCATCTGGTATGCATTATTGTGGTATATATATGAAGCACCATGTCCACTCCAAGTGCTATAAAAGAGCTGTTTGAAGCCTTGTTCCATTCCTACTTATCTTTATACAATTAAAACCAGTTGACATCTCCATATAGGAAGAATAAGTGACAATGCAAGCAATGTGCTTTTTGTTCTAAACAAATTAACCACTGTTCAGATAAAAGATGACTGTATTCGGTTTTTTACCTCAGTTTCTTAAAGACACAAGGCTAGATGAGCAAACTTATGTGTGTTCCATTGATGTCTTTTTAATCCCTCCAGAAATTTTGAGTACAAGGTACTTGCTGACACCCAACCAAATTCAACAGGGGAGGGAGGCCCCAGGGACACTGTGATAATTAGTGAAAATGGGGAAGTGTGGAGAGACTCTTTAACTGATGTCAGCAGAAAACCTACATGGAGAGAAGATCTTACAATCACTTCAAATGCTCCAGCTCCAGCTGACAACTCCCCAGATGCTAAATACAGCACAGCACCATTGCAAAAGCCACATTTTTGCAGCCCCAGAGGTGAGACCTGGTTTAATTCTGCATTTTGAATGGCAGTGGGTGGGCCCACAATCATCCCCATTGACATGATGCGTTGCTGACTTTCTTCTTCTATAGCAGGAGTAGAGCACTAGAGCTCGTCTGACCCACTGCCACACTGTAATCATCCCAAGTGCCATAAGCAGAAATGAAATTCCACAGATGAAGGGAAAGGCTGTTTTCTGTGTATGGCCTGGAGCACAAGAGCTGTGAAACACTGGAGCCCATCTGTGTGACACAAACCCACCATCTGTTACTGAGAGTGTATGGGCCACACCATACAGACAGGATTTCATGGACCAGGTAGGTACTACAGGAAAGCATCATCGCTCTAGATGTTTTCTTCTTGAGACAGCAGAGAAAAGTAATCTGTAAGTTGGAAAAGAAGTATCTTCTACTCAAAAAGTACCTCTTTTGCTCATGTATCGCTCTCTCTTACTCCTCTCTGCAGAACTTCATCTGCTCAGGGCACAGGATAAATGGATTCATATCCTTCTTTTTCCCCTCTTTGTACTTTTACATCACCCAAATCTCATGTTGAATGCAGCATTATTCACTTTGCTGGAGATTCCTCTTGGCAATTTCCACAAGTGTATCTTGTATTTATTTGTGCTTCTATTCTGGGAAAGGAAAAGCCATTATCCTCTTATGCACAAAAAGCCAAATGCAATGCTGAAATTGTCACAACTTTCTCAAGACGTAGGTGCTCAATTTGAAATGCTCTGGGCCTAATACTCAGTGTTTTTTAAGACTTCTGCCTTGATGTATGCTCAGCACATCAGCAAGTCTGATCTGAGACTCAAGTAGCAGACAGAAAGCTGAGGCATGCACAATGACTCTCTCCCAGGGAGAAGAGCTGTCTTCCAGCATGGCTCTGGCAAAACCCAGCACAGAAGGACCTCTGTTTTCCCACTTGCATCTTCTGTCTCTTCTACTACAGGGCCTGTTAATGATACAAGAGGCAATGCAGATGCCCTGTGCACTTTCCTTCCTACCTGCTCTGTTGGCTCCTCTGGCTCTACCCACCCCATGTATGGAAAAAGCAAAAAGGCTGAAGAACAGGCAGTTTTTACAGCACCTGAAAACTCTGGGAGGCATTGGAAAACCCCTTTCTAGTCCCAATACCCTGTAGTTTGTCTCTTGCCAGCTCCCAACACCACCTGCTCTCCGTTGGAGGAACTCCCCTTCCTCACCTCCTCCCCATCACTGCACAAAAAGCCTATTTTATTTGTGAGTGCCTTTTCTGGAGGATGTGAGAAGAGAGCTGGCTTACCTAACGATGAGTGCTGAAGGCTCCACAATCAGCAGCAGCAGGAATTGAAGTTTCCTGTCTCTGAAGTCTTAGCTATGAGCACTGTCACAGTAAATACACTTTTCAGATATTCTGACTGCCAAAATTTTAAACCATCTTCTATAGAGCTTGTGCCATTTCACAAGTTTATAATTCAGTCATATTGAATGGATTCTCATACGGATGGCAAAACACATGTTCAAGCTGCCAGCATCCTCCCACCTCCAGCAACTCACTTGCCAAACCCCTGCTTCAAAGTGGGAAAACTGGAAGGTTATCAATGTAAAGTAAATTGTTAGACTCTGACATGAACAAAACAATGTAATTTCCTTCCCCTCTGTTTTTACTAAAATTTGCCAAAATAATTCAGCCTGAGGCAGAATTTCAGCATGGAAGAACACCAAACAACACAGTCTGATAAAGATATGAGCAACTACAACAATGTTTTATATAATGGGGAATGTTGGGCAACCATGACTACAGCCACTGCTGCCAGCTCTGCCTATAGCATAAATGAGCAATATTTTAACATCCCCATTAATCCCCTCTCCTAAACTATGAGTGAGTCTGGAATATGACTCATAATATCCTTGGCACACATTTTGATCACAAAGTTGATGAAAGCACCCGTCCCTGAACCCGTATATGAAAACTGTAGATGAATTAATCAAAACATGCAGGAGCTTGTGACACCAGTGTCTGTCTGAGCCTGCACATGTGCAGCTGCAGTGGTGGGACTCCTGTGTGACACGATGTGACAGCAAAGTGGCACTGCTGCCAACCTTTGCTGCTGGTACCTTGTCACATCCAGGGAACAGAGGACACTATTTGCCAGTGGTTTTTATTCTAGGAGTGACTTTCCTGGGCTTTGTGCACATCCAGTGCGTGATGTAAAATTCACACTGCAAATAAGGCAGTGAAGAGACTCCTCTGTTGAGTGCGTGCATGTCGCTAACACTCAATGGCATCATCTCCTCGCTCGAGATGATAACAGATGTCTGTGTGTTCTGCAGATGTGTTTGCAGCCTTTAGCAAATAATAAAGGAATCTACAAATTCCACTGTTGGTGACTTGGTGACATGGATTGTCCATGTGCAGGATCACTTTGTTCCTTTCCTGTGAGCTGTAGGGTGACTGCCTGGTGGGATTGCCTACCTCAGTCCAGGTGAGCAGTCAGAGTAATTTACCACACTGTTTTATCCAGAAGAAAGGAAGAGGACTTTACCAAGCAGCTATTTCCTGACACTAACCTTGCAAACCCTCCTTGCCCCTGCAAGCTGTATTATCTGGAAAAAGTTAGGGAACTCTGGGGCAAAGAAATATCTGCATAATTCCTTGACTGGTGCCAACCCCAGGAGATGAGAAGGCCATGCATGTCTGCAAGAAGCTGACGCTGGAACCTGCAAGAACAATCCTATTCTACTGTTGGAAATGCAGTTGCACCCAAAAAAATGTTTTGGGGATTTTGTCTTCTGCTGCAAACAGAGGAGAAACAGGGCCACAACAGCTCTCAAAGATTTGGGCTTCATTTTTGGGGAGAATGCCATTACTGAGGAAGATTTCTGTCTTGCTGGTAGTTTAGGGCAAATTCATCAAGTGACAGAACTCTGACCTTCAGCGAAAACGTGGTAAGAATCCAGGAGACTGAATATACCTCCAGAATAGTGCCTGCTCAGCTCTTCATCTTAGAGAGGAGACATTTCTATCAGTCCTAAAGAGGAATCAAGGACCATGATTCCATCAGCAGGAGAGGATGTGTTGGAGATCATCAGACCCCAGAAAATCTGGTCATGACCAACAGCACTTTCTCAAGTGACAAGAACTAGCAGGCCAAGGCCACCTGCCTGGCTGAAATTTGGCCCAGGAGAGCTGGGTGAAAAGCAGTTAGAGAGAGGGCTCTTCAAATAGAAGTCTGAAACGTGTGGAACTTTTAGTTCTAGAGCAAGAAAAGATTTTGACCCAGTTTCAGATTTTAAGTCCATCTCCTAAACAAAAGCAGCTGAAGTTTAAATGAGCCAATTCTGCAGATCATTATGTTGCTATTACACAATTCCTTCTAATCCCTGAAGTGTGGAAGATGTGCCAACCCCAGCCCAGGCACATCTTTGTCATTTCAGCTGGACTTCCATCCTTTCCACTAAAGATATCACTCTGCTAAACCATTCTTGACGAATGCCAAACACTAAAATCTCCCAAATATTTATTGTAATTTCTTTGGCCACACTATCACAAGTGCCTAAATTCCCCTTCTCAGCTGGAGAGCTATCTAGACCAGAGGTCTCCAAATCTTTCAGCCAAATAAACATCACAAAGGCTCATGAGCCCTGTGAGTAGTAAGGGAGAGATTGTTTGTGCTACAAAAGGAACAAAAATGACCAGCCATCCCCTGCTGGCTATTCTCCTCCCCTAAGAACTCGGTCTAATCCCCTCTACCCTAGAGTCCTTAAAAAACAATGTGCCAAGGAAAGGGAGTAACTGCTCTGCATACTGATTCCCTGCAGCTTGGACATAGCTTGTGGAGGACCACTGCCAGCCAACTGCTGAGAGCAGCCCCCTCTGAGATGCTGTGCTAAGGCAGAGGTTGCTTTTCATCCCTCTGTTTTAGGGACTGCTCAAAGAAATGACCAGCATGGCTGCAGCTCTCCTGGGATCACCCAACAGCAGAGCACTTCCCACATGGTCTTCGTGTCTCCTAAGCCCAGCAGATAAAAGGGCTGTGGAGCCCGTAGCCACTCTCTGAGACAGTCCAAGTAGCAACTTGGGCTAATCTAAACATTTTGGGGAGAGGAGGATGCAGTCCAAGGAGAACACTCCTATTTCTCTTCCAGTGGCTGCTGACACAGCAGCCTTTAGGTGAGGAGGTACACATGCTCACTGATGAGCCACACAGGAAGCAAGTGCCTGAGGTGTCAAGAGAAAGAGGGGAGATGAGCCAGAAACATGGCTTGTGGCCACCCCTGTGTGCTCCAGTGTGCCAAGGCCAAACCTGGAACCATCGCTGTATCTAAAAGAAGCCACAGTTAAGAAGGTAACATTATAAACCTATAAAAATAAGGTTTTACTGCTGCTGACTAGCTGGGACATGCAGAACATGTGTTGCAGGGAACATAGCATGATTTTATTAGCAAACACAAAGCTATTCATGCCGAGTGGCCCAGATGGGGTGGGTTGAATTAAGAGAACAATAGCAGTTCATCAGATGGCCCTTTCCTTCACATATGTCTTCAACTCACTGTGCTAGCAAATACTTAAAGTGACTTGGAAATACATTTTCATTCCAAGAGACTCACATTATTAACACATTAGATTGAAATCAAAATAATTGAGAATGTAACTTACTCGTGATGCATTAAATGACTAAATCTAAACCATCAGCACTCAGACAACCTCCTCCTTTTGGAAACTCATTGTGCGATCAAGGGACTATTTGTCTGCTTTAGCCCAAGCCAGCACTTTGCAGCTCTCCTGAGACTAAATGGGATGGTCTTTCAGCAGTGAAGACAGTGAGTGCTGCATCACTGCCTGAGTGTGTGATTACAGGAGCTGTGCAGCCCTCGAGTTGTCCAGGGGAAGATGTGCTCAGGCTCAGACCAATCTGAAAGGAAAAAAACCCACCCGGTTGCGTCAGAGGCTGATGCCAACCACATTTCCAATTCGATCATGGATTCCAGTTCGCCAAATAACAAAACAAGAGACACCGAAGAGAAGTGGAAACTGCTGCTTGGGGAAGCTTGCCATGACATGCTGGCTGGAAGTGTGCTGGGACCAAATCCTGCTGCAGCTGGGCTAGGGCTGAGCACACCAAGGCGGCCTGCAGGGGAGGCAAGGCTGGCTTCCCCACTTGGAGCTGCCTGCTGGCCTGCCTGCCTCCCTGCTTCCTCTCCAGCTCTCCTCCAATGTGCACGAGAAGGATGAGAAAGGCAGGGACAAGCCTGGAGATGGCCTTGGGAAGGAGAGAGTTCAGAAGTCTCAGCAGGCTCTGGCTGTGACTGTCCTGCGATGGGTACTCCTGCACTCACAAGGATCTAGAGTTGCCTCAGTCTTGTTTTATGCCTAACCATTTTTAAGAAATGTGTTTTGCAAAAAAACGAGGTAGGTGACTAGAGACAGTGGTTTGGGAACAGCCTGCCTACTTAAATTACAGATTTGCCACAGGACATCAGCACAAATGATAAGACAGCATCACCGTGGTTTAACCTTTGTCAAAGAGTTCCTAATCTTCTCCAAGATTAGATTTTTGTTCTTCCTAACTGCCAGCTAGACTGCAGGGGGCCAGGCCCACAAACACAGATTAATTACATCAGCTGTAATTCACACCTCTGGGTCTGTTTGTTAAGTGCTTTTTCATAAGGCAGTTGGGGGGAAAAGATCTAGTAGTGTATCACATTGAACTATAGATTTCTGTTGTGGAAGGAGCACTACATGGGTTAGGGCTACCCTAAACCCTGACACCCCAACAGTGGAATTCAAGCACACACAGTTTATTTCAGCGCAGGACAGTGTCTGTCAGCTTGCAGAGTCCAACCAGACACCTCTAAGATCTACAACAGCAGCAATACAACAGCAATAAAGAGAGCTCAGCTCATCATCATCAGTCTGCAGCCCAGAATTCAGTCTCTGTCATGCACAGGGCTCAGAGACACAGGAACTTCCCAGCCATTGCTGAGGGATGCCCCTGTCCACCATCCAACCATACCAAAGGAAAGCTGAAACATCACCAAGGAAGATGCTGTTCCTCAAGGGCTGGAAAATCCCCGACCCTAACACAAGTTCTAGTGTCTCCCCTCCTCAGCTGAGCGAGCAGGGGCCTCCAAACACCAGCACTGTGCAAAAAACACAGGAGAACTGTTTTGCTGTGGCAACCTTTGCAGTATTACCTTGAGGCAATGAACACAGGGCTGCTGGTGAGTCTGTGGAGAGCCAGCTGGGCGTCCTGCTGCACCTAGAGGTGACAGACCTGTGTGTAGGGCAAGGCCAGGTAACTAACTGCACAGTCGTTCCCACTGCCCAGCACCCCACGGGGACACTGGGAAAGACTTGGTTAATCTTATATTGATACAAGAACGATGTCATTTTCCTATAATTCACTAGAAAGAAACTGAAGAGTGGCTTGGTTTGCTCAGAGAAGAATTCCCCACTGCACAGGGTGATGGCTGAGCAAGGAGACCCAGCTGTGCCTGAGCAGTCCAGATCAGCCCTGCCTAACCCACACTGTGACAACATCCGAAGTGAAAACTCCATGCTTCCATCCTCTCCCCAGTTCCTTCCTCCTCCTCCAACCTGGGGACTACAGACAGAGAAAACCATCAGCAGCCCAGTGATGGATGGGCAAAACTTTGACGAGTATCAGATGATCAGCACCCAGAGGCTGATGGGGAGATAGTGGCCCCAAACTCATCCTGCTGGAATGCACATCAGAAATGCCTGTGGCTTTCTGCTTTCCAGCAAATAGGGTGGCAGGGGCAGGATGGGATAGGAGAGCATAGGTTTTTGGTATTTTTTCAGTTCAGTATTCCTACAGAGACCACACGCTGCACAAGAACAACTTCCAATCCAATTAGAAAACGAAAAAAACCCAACCAAACACTAAGGACTAATTGCTTAAGATAAAAACACCTTATCTCCCAAATGATTTCCCTGACCTCTTGATGCATGGCAGTTCTCCTCTGAATAAAACCGTGAACTATTTACCCAGGGTGGGATTTTCATGAGGGCCTGTAGGTGTGTCAAGGCAAGGTCAGTAAGGAGAGAGGATTTTTTTTTAAAATTTTTTTTAAGGCCAACAGCTACTGCTTGGAAAAGCTAGCAAGGAAATGTCCAGGCCCTCAGATTACCCTCCCGGTCTGAGAGAAGTAAGAAACTGAAAGTCAAACACAGGCTGAGAGTAAATGTTCCAAGTTAAATACATTAATCAATTAGATAATTGGAGTGAAAATGCTGCCCAGTACCCCTGAAAAGGCCAGGAGACGTTAGTGACAGGACACGGCAAAGCTGCAGAGAGGACAGCTGTCCTCCATGAACAATGAGGTTATGTGGTGGTGAAGCACTAAGACATGTCAGAAAAGAAATATTCTTTCTTCAATTTGGCATTTTTACAATCAATCAGGGAAGTGCAACTTCCAGGCTTAACATCTGAGGCATGTCTTGGGACTGCACGTGAATCAGAGCTGCCCCATGGCACTTATCCCCCAGAAGTGGACAGTTTGCAACAGCTAGGTGGGTCTCTGTGCTCTGCTTCCTCCAGGCCTTCCAAAAGCGAGCTGCTTTCGACAGCAGAGGGGTTTGTTTGGGATGGCAAAGCCCTCCACGTGTGCAGGGATCCTGCAGCACCCAGCCTGGGCAAGGATGGCGACCACCTCTGCCCACAGACTCTGCCTGTGGACCATCGCAGCTACAACAACACGATGGGGCTGATGTAAAGCCAAACTCTTTCTTTGCATAGCCTGGAAAGAATCCCAGCAATTTCAACGGCAGGGTAGTCTCCCTGCCTGCCATCTCCCATGGATTTTCAGCACAACTCCTTGAGGCTGCCAAATGCCAGCTCCACACATTGCACTAGTGAGTTATTCCAAACATTTTCAGCCTGTGTTGTTGTGTGCTGAGGTAGAGCTGGGCGTGAAGAAAGAATTCATTGAGTTAACTCTGTTTTACTCGGCAAGTGGAACAAATTTCATCACCCCCTACAAGTCCATTCTGTTTTCTATTTATACCGCAGCCATTTGGTGCAGGATTCAGGAGCAGCAGGAACAGGTGATGTAATGCACTGTACAAACAGCATTCTGTTCATACAGTGGGAAAATAAAGTACATTCTCTTGGTTTCTTTGATCACTCTTAAAACAATCAGATTAGAAGTCACAGATAACCCAATACATGCTGGAGATGAAAGGACTCTGGAGAAATAAATCACTCAAAGTTAGATATTAAGCAAGATTTCTCTCTCAACAATCAACTTATCTGCAGAGAGAGGAGGAATGACCATGTGGTTTCAAAATCCTGCCAGGCATTTTATTTATTTTTATAATACCATAAAGCTACTCCACCCACTTTTTCAGAATGAACGTTGCATTACACAACACATCAAAGGGACTTTATGGCCTAAATTAAGCAATAAAATAGTTGAGATTGTGCGTTATGCTGAAAATTGGCCTGCTCCTGGTGCCTGGGAGATGGGAGGCAAACACCACACGTTCAGAGCACCTGAAGAAAGCTCGGGGCAGTATGGCCTGAGGTACTGAAGTGTGTGGCACTTGCATTTAATAGCCCAAAGTGAAGTTTGAGGCACTTTGTGCCTGTTGTAACCTTCTCTGGCTCAGGGAACAGTACCAACTCAAGGAATAGCATGGGACAGCAGTGAAGAAGAGCTGAGACACGAGAACATCATGAAGAGCTGGGACACCATGGTCCTTCACATCTATAACCTTTAAGGTTTGGTTTATAGTCAAAGTTCTGTTGGAAGCTGTGGGTTTCATGGATGTGGTCCTCACATTTGACAGCAAGCCATGCCTTGGGAAAGGAGATGGGAAAACCCAAGGGAAAGGTGTTGGTGGGGTTGAAGCACAGCTGCACTTCTCATCATCTGGCTACCGCCTGCCTCTCCCACCTTGACCAAAATGACACAAAAATTAAAAACAATTCAAGCAACTCTTAAAACATGTTCTGGCTCATGCCCATTTTGAACTGAAAAATAACCAGAAGCTGGGATATGTAAGAGTGGCGTGTTGCTGCTAAGCATTTATGTTCCAGGTCTGCCTCACGCCCTTACTAAGAGAGTGAGAAATGAGAGGATATCAAGAGAAGAGAAAGTTGGCAGATCCCATCACTCCAGAGCAGATGAGGGACTAGGCAGACTTTCCATTATAACAGCTTGGGAGGCACAAGAAAAGTCAACTTGCAAGGACATATGAGCTGGCAGGTCCCACACACCCCAGTGCGTGTGTGTCCTTTCCTTCCTGCTCCCAAAACAGCATTCAAAAAAATTAAGAAAAAAAAAAAAGAAAAAAAAGGAAGGAAGAAAAAAAAAAAAAAGAGGTTTAATTAGTTTGGGCCCTATCATGATTTTCTGTGGCCTGACTCATAGCGTTTGATCTCCCAAGGCTGGCGAGAGGTGTTTGAGCCTGCCCTCGGAGCCCCTGGCACTCCAGCCAAGCACCAACAATGACTAGACAGACTTGAGGGCCACTCCTTCCATCTATCAATAGAGTCACTGTTGGGCAAGCTGACTCACTGCTTTCTCTGAGAACTGTTCGGCACTGGGTTGCCATCAAAAAAGTAAAACTGAAATTAAATAATTCTATGTTTGCAGACAGTTAATTTAGCAAGAAGATGGTTTTTATTTTAAGGTTTTGTTTTTAGGAGGTTCCCCCAAAGAAAGCTTGTGCTGCTGCTTTTGCATGGCAGAATTGGCCAGGAGCTCCTGGAGGACACACTCAAGCGGCTTTCACTTTTCAGTCATGCTCTAAAGGCACAATGAGGAGGATATTGAAACCCACAGACTGCATGTAAGGAAAACACACCTACACAAAAGCTCTGAAAACCCCAGGTAGAGGAGCAGAGCTGTTCATAAACCAGCCTGCCTTGGCACAGCACCTCCCAGGCCTGCAATGGGCAATGAGAAGGTTTTTAATTTCCCTTTGTGTCTCTGTGACCCCTCACACAGGACACAGAGCCCCAGACTGGACATGCCAATCTATGTTACATCTTCCTGCACCGCTCCCCAGTGCTGCACTGGGTCAACACAGCCAAGCCTGGGTGGAGATAAAGGAGAGGTGAACATACCTCATCTGACTGTTCTACTCCTGCTGTAAAACAAAAAACCTTTTTACCTGGAACACAAGTTCCTTTACCTGGAACTTCAAAGAATTTCCCAGTAAGTTCCCAGCCTCATTTAAGTTCAATTAAGCAATAATGTTTAATGTCCCCGCCAGGACAGATGTGGCTTGGGAAGATGACGACAACAAAAGCTTCAGCATGACTGTGCATGACACAGATACAATGAGACAAGAGTTTAGACCTTGGCTAAAGGTCTAAACTTGGCTAACATACCTCCCAACCAGGTCACCCCAGCATCCAAGACATTCCCACACAAGCCCTGGTCCTAGAGAAATGCTGGCACAGTTGGATCAAGGGTGGCCAAGGAGCAGATGGGACAAAAGGACTGACCAACTCCCTGAGCAGACCATCACACACCAATGAGGATTTGGATTCTCTCTGTCAGCTTCCTTCAGACTGCTAAACTTTAATTAACTGACCTCTCTAAGATATTCATGAACATCAGCAAGCTCTATGATGTCTTCTGATTAACTGCATTTAAGCAATTAATTGTAAATCAGCCTATTCTTCCTGAAACTTCATGCAATATGACTGAATAAAGAGATGCCACTACCTTGCTAAGAAGACAGCAGCTCTCTGAAGACAGTTTTAGGAAAGTACAAGCCAGACTTCTGCTCAACAATATATGAAGATGGTATTTATGGTTTCCAGGTTCTTTGAAGGCCTCCAGGACTTTACAGACAAGACCAGTCCCATTGTAAACAGGTCATCTGATACAATTACAAGTCGTGGTGGAGTCCCCAAACTTATCTCAATCAGACACTCTTGATTTCCTGTTTGCGGCATTGACAAATAAAAAGCTCTACATTACAGGTAATTACACTTCACAGAGGACAACAATTAAGAAATAGCCAATTACCTTTTACAAGCGCAGGATAATCAAAAGCTTCCTCAAATATCTAGAGTTGCAATAAGTACTTAGAAATGGTAACTCCCAACAAATTGCAGGTAATTTAGAGCAATTTACACAGATGACATATTTCCCTATCTGTGCTCAAAAACGACAAACTTGGTTGTAAAAAATACTGCAGGAATTCCCGAACGCAGCACTGATGATTTCTAAAAATAGTTCATTACCTATTTCCACCTTCACTGGCCTCGAAGGTGAGATGTAGGATTCTGGTCACCACAGTGTAAAGAGAAATTAACTACCAGAACACATTTTAGCTCAGGTATTTAAAGAATGAGATCATAACATGCATACCAAGCCTAAACAACAACAACAATCTATTCCTTTTATTTATGTTATTTGAAGAATATGCTTGATTTTAATAGTGCATGATTTGATTTAAGCCTTATAGACTTTAAAGGAACTGTCATGTCCTTTATTTGTAACCCATTACTGTAGCTTGGACACAGTCAAGGTAGGAGAACTAGGATCAAACAGCAAATTAAAAACCATTAAATGATGGAGAGAAAAGGAAATATGCCCTTTTCATTTACAACTTTTTAGACAGGAAAGATCCAAAATCATCCCAAGAGGAAGAGAGGAGGAGAGATAGATAAGGATGTAACCTAATGCAGATAGGATGATGTAGTACAGCAATTTCATCCTTCACTTTCAGGATGTGAAAAATCCTGGGGGATTTTTTGGGGGAAAAATTATTTTCCTTGCTCATATGGGTTGTTGGAACTGGAATTTTACCTCAGAGTAAGGCTCTCGTATTGTATTCCAAGATTCTCTGCAGTGATGGCTCCCTGTCTCCTGGCTACCAATCCAGCTGTTACTGCCATTACTTAACCACACGAGCATATGAATTTCTGCAGCGCTCGTTACTGCATAAAAACTGATGAAGTCTCTCAGGATCTGCTTGGCAGTCAGCTAAGGACTAAAATCACAGAGGTATTCGGTGGAAAGGACCTTTGGAGGAGCAGAGTAGTCTAACCTCCAGCCTAAAGTGGGACTACTGTCAATACCAGGTAAGGTGACCACTGCTGATGTTCTTACTGAGAACATGAGTAGTTTAAGAAATCTGGTGAGAGAGGTAAAATCCTGATTAGCTATGGCCAGGCACCGAAACAGCCTTTTGTGATCTTGCATCATAAAGACCATGAGAAGAGCAAGGAGGAAAGATTAACTCAAGGAAAGCCATCAGTGAGTTTGAAAGAGCCTGGGACAGGCAGCAATCTGACATGAATATAAACCACAGCTGCAGTGCCAGCTGGAGAGGGGGCTTGGATCAAAGGGAGACCACATGAACACCTTGTGATGGCATGAAGGGGGTGACTGCTGAACACAAAGTTTAGATCTGCAACACTAAGAGGAGACCCTAAAGGAAGGAAGAAGTTACTTTCAAACTCTATCTCCACCATTAGAAAGAGATCCCTCAGCCATTCTGCACCACTGTTTTCCTTGTCCTCTGTGCCAAAGGCAGAGTAACCTGATGTTCTACATCCTGTTCACACTCAGCTACTGCTCAGGACTGAATATACTCCTGTTTGACAAACCTGCCTGTTTTATTAAGTAGGTAACTACACTGTTAGTGTAGGTGCTTGCTCTTACAACCCCAATTTCGTCTACTTGGCATATCAGTGTGCATTCATCCAATTTTAAAAGAATAACTATTTTTAAAATTCAAATTTTAAAGGAACCACATTTTTCTTCCCGGATAATTGCCTTCTGTGGCTTGGCAGCATTTTTGTGGACAATAGGTGTTCCTGCCACTACTGTCCCATCTGGAACAAGAGGTTTGGCTCCAGTCCCACCCTCTTTCTTCAGCTCAGGCTTCCAGGATGATTTCCAAAGCTGGGAAGTGAGAGGATGATGCCACTCCATACCACCTGAGGCAACATACTACACCCAAGTCCACAGCCCAAGATGGGCTACCTGGGAGGGTTTCTGACACTGCTGGTGCCAAGCCACAGGCAGCAATTAACAAAGGAAAAGAGTTGCTCGTAGCTTGACTGCTGGCAGTGTGGTTGATGGCTCTGGACAGAAGAACCTACACGAGGTGAGAAACACAGCAATCCATGCAGAGCTGACTCAGGGCGTCACCACCAGCAACCAAAACCCAGGTGACCTTGCTGAGGCCAAGCAACTGCTGCTTCTCAAGCATATCCTGCCACGGGTGAGGCAAATCCAGTGAGCTGTAGGATGCATCTACCCCTCTTAGCATGTGGTATAGCTGCAGGCAAGCCCGGGAGGACTGCAGGGCCAGCATCCTTGCTATAAAACCAGTGGGACATCAGTTCACTCTCCAGAGCTCCAACAAGCCACCTCTCCCAGTCAGGGTGTGCCCAAGTCAATGATATTTGGAAAGAACAGTCAGGTCTTGAGGAAAGGGGCTCCAGCCCTGCATCTAGAAATGAAAACAGACCAAGGTGGGGCCAGCTGGCCTTTCTGTCTAGGCTGCTGCAGGAGCAAAATGTCTCCTTGAGCTCTTGACTAAAGCTGGAGCTGCTGGCAGCAGGGTTTGGCAGGAGAGGGGCTAGAACAAGCACTGGAATCTCTGTCTTCCTCAAATTTGCTCATCTATTCCAGCCATACAGCGTGATGGAGCAGTGGAGCTGGACTGGCAACCTGTCCCAGGGACCAGGGGTGCCCTGCTGATGTCTGGAGCAGAGACAACTCAAGATGCACATCTTGGAGACCCTTCCCCTCCTCTTCCAGCTCTGTTGGGGTGGAGCAGCGCCCATGCCGCACCTCTGGCTGGAGGAAAACGCACCCTGAACCTGATGAAACTGCAAGGCGTTGGTTGCTCGGCAGTGCCACCCACTGCGGTGCCAGCTGCCCTCCCGGCCACGCGGGCACGGGCCCTGCCCTGGTGGATGTTATCTGGGCCGGTGAGTCGGGCAGAGTGCTGGGTTAGCACAAAAACAACAACAACAACCCCCAGGTGCTTTCAGTTCAGTGCAGCCCATTTCTGACTTCTTGGCAATGATGGAGAGATAAATAACCCTCTCCTCAATAGCATGGGGCTGTAAATAAAAATACTCAGTTTTGCCCAGTTGGGCAGAAAACACCAGCACCTGCAATGACACAGCCAAAGGAAAAGCACTGTGACTCCCAGCACCTCTAAAACAAGACTGCTGCATCTGAGAGGGACTGTCCAAGGGAACTTCACTCCCTTCTCCCACAGACCCCTACAATCCATACACAGATACTGTTGGAAGGATATAGAAAGAGAAAAGTTGATGTAGCCCACAGTGTGCACACAAAGCTGCTTCCCCACCACCTCTCCACCAGTCCCATCAGCATGTTTGTGCCATCCAGCCTTTGCCATCACTCAAACCTACAGAGAACAAATCTACAACAAATACCAAAATGGTGTGAGCCTCGTCTCTCTGCCCATCCTAGTGCCAGCTTCTGCTACAACAGATTCCACCTCATCAGTGAAAAGCCTGGAGACAGTAAGGCCAGCAAAGGTGTGCTGGGTTTACCTTTGAAGGGATTTAGATCTGGAGCACTCAACATGGACAAACTGCTGAGACAGGCATTTACTCAGGTGCATAAACATCATGGGCAGCAAACGCCAGCCTTGCAAGAATTCTCCTCCAAAGCTTAAGAATAAATTCAACATGTTTTTAAATAATTATGGATGAATCACTTGAAAAAACTTCCTACATTTTATCTTCAGTTGCTGACACTGATCGTGCTGCTGTTTTGTTTATAATGTAATTACACATTCCCACCTACTTGCACTCTCAGTGTGCAGCAGAGTAGCTCAGGTAGCAGAAAACCTAAAGGCTGACATTTCCTTCTGGCCTTTGGAAGTGATAGAACAGTTAGCACAAAACTTAATTTATTTGAGGTGGGAGGCGGTGGTGGGGGGAAAGGGAGGCCACAAGTTAATTTCCCTTAGAAGCCCGATGGTCCCCACCCAGAAACCTGCACACAAAAGAATACTGCCTTTAAACTGGTAGGTTAGGTCTGAGACCAGAGCGAAGGTTTGTCAACCATGACAAGCTCCAACTTGTTTAACAGTCGACCGGAGAGTTGAAAAGTCTAATAAAACCAAAAGGCCTTCCATAACAAAGCTGCTGCCACTTAAGGAGAATATTCACACCCATTCAGCAGGGCTTTTTTCAAACATGCAGAAGTATTTGGAGCCTCCAAAGTGAGAAGAGAACACCAAAAACAGCAGCTAGAAACTGAAGCTGGAAAAACTGAAATGAGCAATAAGGAACAGACTGGGAACAGTGAGTAACTAACCACGGGAAGAGATAACAAAAATGCTGTATGACCTCCCTCCCATCACTTGGATGCCTTTCTAAAATAGACACTTCAGCCTGACCACAAGTTATTGTGCAAGGATCACTGGGTGAAGCTGCATGACCTGTTATCTCCAGGATTACCAAAGGAAAGTTTTTCCCATGCCCATTTGGAAAGCTTCCTCTCTTCAGAAAGAGGAAGGTTTATATGGATCAGTTTTGCAGGCTCTGCCTGGGGAAGGCCTGAAGCCACTACCTGGGGACAGTGGGATGCTCTGCCTTCTTAAATTCTCCAGTTGGGCTGATTTCCCCAGCCGGCAGCACTCAAAACCCCCAGGTCACAAACTTCACTGCATTTATCCAGAGGGGAAGAGCACCACGCTGTTTTACAACGTGACAAATCCTATGCTGCAGTGACACATCCACACATCCTTTGCTACTCATTTCCATCTCGTTTTGCCAGCATTGGTCTGTCTTAGGAAGTTCAAGGAGCCTTTTCAAAGTAGCTTTTCCCAAGAGAAGAAAGCCAAGTTCCACTGAATGTGCAGATGTTCAGAGACACATGAAATCTCAGTATTTCCACAACAAAGAAGGTGGCTTTTCTGGTATTGCTTTTCCTGGTAGAGCCATGGACCAAGCAACAAAGGACTTGTGGTGATGGTCTTCATTCAGCTCTAGATGAGCAGAAGACACATGCTGCACACACCTGGGGCTGCCAGCCTACCCAACAGCTTCTGTCTGTGGCTTTAATCAAGAAGGAACAATTTTCATTTCCTAAGAAATAAATGTTATGACAGTCACATGGACTGAATTAAAAGTACAAAGACCAGACTTCTTAGCCAGAGACCCCAAATTTTATGAAAAAAATTAAAAAGTACATGCCCTTGGAAATCCAATCTGAGTAGGGCCCTAAGGAGAGTAAGAAGGTTCCAAGGTCATGTTTTACAGTCTTTTGAAGCAGGAATGAAGCCGATGTCTGACGGAGACATTTTGTGCTGCCATCTGTACAGAGCTTCCCTTTCTCCAACACACAGCAAATGTTACAGTGCAAGAACTTGCTGTCTTTGCTCAGGCACTCTTTATTTATACACAATAAAGGCCTTGTGCAGGAGACCAAGGCTGTATTTCATCGATTTGACATGATGGTTAACCTGTGAACTTTGCCCCTGCTAATAGAATAATTTCTATTTGTTGATTCCTCTTTTGGGATCCTCGAGGGTAACAGTAGCTTCATCCCAGCTCTCATTTGCATGTCTAGTGCCAAATGGTTTTACAGCTCTTACTTCTGTGAAGCAAAGCCAGGACAAAGTTGATCAAATGCAGTAGCTACAGCTGGATCCTGAGTCCCCGCACCTCTCTCCATGGATCCTACCTGTAATTTTCAGGAGCTCTCCAGTGACTTGGCTCTGATTCATACTTTGCTTATGAAACCTTGGAGAGGTGATAGAATCATGGAATGGTTTGGGTTGGAAAGAACCTTAAAGCTCATCTCCTGCCATGGGCAGGGACATCTTCCACTATCCCAAGTTTCTCCGAGCCCTGCCCAACTTGGCCTTGGATGCTTCCAGGGATGGGGCAGCCACAGCTTCTCTGGTCCTTGGCTACCCAAGTAATTGATCCCACAGAGGTCCCAAAGCAATATCCTGGAGAGGGCTGGCAGCAATGGCAGAACAAGGAAGCTCCTCTTCCAGATAGATCTCTCCCAGTTCAGCAGCTGATTGCCAGACAAGAAAAGGACCAACATTTATGACCGAAAAGGGTAAATCTGTTAAACACTAAAGACATAGTTTTCCAGCAGACCTAACCCAACCTAAACACAGAGTGCTGGAAAAAAGGCAATTCCACCTGCCCCGTTGTACTGCTCTTCCCATTCCAGCACCAGCATTCCTCTAAACACATGCTGGAGATAAAGGACAGAAAACTAAACGTCCAGAAAAAAAGGAAAATGAAGATGGAGAGAGGGAGAACACTGACTCTGGTCTACAACAGGTCAGGGAATATGTGGGGGCCAGAGGGCTGAAGGATAAAACCCAGTAGTTTCTGGTCATTAGCTTTTGAGGTAGATCTGGGGACTAACTGCTAACCAGTAGGTCTCACTCAGGTATTTCAAAGAGGTTTTTTCCTCTAGCTATAGCTTTGCTTCCCTCCACTGCTTATCATCAGGACAGATGAAAGCTCTTCATCTATTAGCTATTTAGATCAGATGAAGACCTTCAAAAAACTGATACTTTGAGGATAGGTTGTATCTTGGGAGCCAGGGGACCAAGAAATTCCAGGCCTTACCACAAAAGTGTACTCTGGAGTCTTCAAAGGTAAAATCCAATTTCCATGTAGGTTTTACAGAATTCGGATAATCTGACTTAAAACTGCAACGGTTCTACTTAAATTCATTACTGCCTTACAACACTGAGGGGTCTGGACCAGGGCTGCAAGGAATGATGGTTTTGCTTTTACACACAAGCGTGACCTGCAACAATTTAATTTCTGAGTGTGACTTCAGGCAAAGCAGCTCGAGCTGGTTCACAGGAGGAGAACAAGATGTGTGACTCCAGAAGAGTCAGACCTTTCCTGAAGTTCCCTGAGCTGGACATTCAGGGCTGCACCAGTGAAGGAAGGGGCAGCTTTGCACCTGATGAGTGGAGATGGATGCTGCAGCCTCCAGAGGAACTCACACCTGAGCCATGTGTGTACTGCAAACTAGGAATAAAATGAGTCTTTTCACAACCAAATCACCTCAAATCCAGCTGACTGCTGTGGGAATGTGTATTTCCAAGAGCATGATCTTTGTAGAGTCCAAAGCTGCACTTCCAAGCAAAGCATGCCATAATTAACTAATTTATAGCATTAGGATAGATGGTGTCAGATATACTTTGTATGTGCTAAGTTCAAAAGTGTAGCTTTCATCTGGCATTGTTTCATTTCCAAATCACCTCTACTAACCCTGCAGCAGAGCTCCAATATCCCATTGCCATGGAAGAGGTGGATAAAGTGGCACCAAGGACACTCAGCCTCACCCACGCTGGGGTGGCACAACACGGGCTGTTCCACGCTGCCAGGCCATGCTGAGCAAACCCCTGCTCTCAACCAAGTGTCAAATCTTTTCAGAGAGATGCTCAGAATTATATTCACCAGCAATTTGACTTTTTAATCATTTCAATTACTGTGACTAAAACCCTTCAATTGGAACAAAACCGGGGAAAAATAACCCCTCTCCTTCTGAAGCAGCCTGCCTAGCTTAACAGACCATACCAAATTGTGAAGGTTTTTGCTTTTGTGATCTTCACATATTTCATTTAATGCAGATAATTAACCTCAGTTTCTAATTTCAAATCCTTCACATAAGGAAGCGAAGTGACTGAATACATTCACTGACAGATGGAAAATTAAAATATTACTACAGCTTCTGCATGGCTCAAAAGACAGGGCCTCGCAAAAGATCTTTCTTCTTTTATTTGACTGATTAACTGTAATTTGCTTAATGGATTTAAGGATGAGCCTAATAATCCAATGATATATCCAGGAACTGATTTAGGATATCGGCACCTCTGTTCTGATTTTTTTTTTAAACATAGCAATTTTCTGCATTACGCATAGTCACTTCTGAAACCAGATTTTTCCACCAATTGTAATAAAATCAGATCCATGCTTTATTTCAAATGGGTGGTGACTGCATGACTGCACCGGGCAGCCACAGTGCTGTAACTTATCAGAGCATGTTCTGAAGCCCCAAATCTAGGGATGACCCAAGACCAGGATGTGTTCCAGCAGCCACTGACCCAGCCCAGCAGGCAGCCAGGACTTCTTGGGAAGGTGGGAAATCAACAGCTCAAACCTAACATGGGGCCAGCCTGTGTTCCCCCAGCACCCCCACACCACTCTCAGTCCCTTTTCCACCAAGAAAGTCTGCCATAACAGGATTTCACAGTCTGTCTCAATAGTTAATAAATCCAGAATCTAACAGACTATTAAAGGAAAACATCCAAGAGGCAGTAATTTTTAAAATGTCGAATGGCAACTAATTATTCAAGGGATTAGTCCATTATAGCAACAACAAAGAAACTCTTAAAACATAAAGCCAAGTTGAACGGCAGATCAAAACCAAGGTGTTCCCATCCCTTGGCCACCTCCTGGGTGCACTTCTCAGCGTCCTGGCATTGGTTCAGCTTTCACTCAGCCTTTTAGCACCCCATTCTTTCTGAAACTAGGCAGAACTCAAACCAGTCTCCTCAAAATATAGTATTTCATGATCTGTGCCATCATTGTAAGCACACAACAAAACAGGACCATCATCAGGACTGGACCAGTGAGGCCACAGCTCTGGCTAACACAGTTATGAAGCCCTCCAAGGACAGAGATTCCCACCCCTCATGCTCTGTTCCTAGGCTGCTTCATGCTTCCAATATTTTTTTTCACCATGTCCAACATGAATCTCCCTAGTACCAAAAAAGGGGGACATAACTTCCCTCTCAGGCTTTTAAGAGAAAATATTCTGTAACCCAAATAAAACTCCATCGAAGCAAAACAATGCTTTGTTTGTTGGAGGAGGGGAGAAAACACTATTCATTTATCAAATTAGAGTGCTAAAAGCTTAACTACCTGTCTTTAAAAAGAAGCCAAAGCACTGATCCATAACCAAACACAAACACTACTTCTTCATCTTGATTTGTGTGGAGGCAAAGCTATGGGCACAGAAGGTATTCTTCAAATAAAATCTATTTTAAAACTTGGCAACCGCTAGCATAAATACTTTACACTGTTAATGTAATGTAAGCATTTCCACGCAGAAGTTTCATCAGCTTAACAATATATTTTAAAAAGCTGGCGTTAACTTCTGTGCAAAAACACCATCAGTCTCTGCCCTGTATATCTTACAGTGCTCCAGCCACTAAATTACCACTTAGAGCTATTAGCACCAGACTCCAATCCCTGTTGGATTCACTGATTTCTCTCAAGAACAATGCAGAACCCAAACTATTTCTCTGCAACTTTTCTTTAAAACTGGAAATAGCCACTGCTCTACAAGGATTCCAAAAAGGGTTGTACTGATTACAAATGATACTGTGGGCCCAGCAATTTTAATTCAAGATAAGCATTCCCAACTTTACATGTGGGTCTAACATTCAATAGCTGATTTTTTCCTGCAAACAAGCTCCCATGAAGCTCCAACAGCCCCAACTCCAAGATGCACGTGCTGCCTCTCCAGCTAAAAGTATCAGTAAGAGGGTAATGCATCTTTACGTTTTCTAAACATGACTGCTCCTGCACCAGCGTTTGTGATTTTGCATCCCCAGTTTTCCAACCAGTCAGTACAATTAACACCAATTCCTTTACCGCCACACATTCTTGAGTCAGAGGTGTGCAATTTAATATTTAATTATGAATGAAGCAGCCAACCTCAAAATTAGGGCTGCCAGCTAAACTTCAGCCTGCTCCTTCCTGATGCAGCCCCAGCTTCTGACCGCTGCACCGTTTATGCTCCCTAAGCCATGGGGAGATCCTGTGCCTTCCCTGAAACAACCTCTCCACGTTAGTTTGTCATTGCATTGTCCCAGACCAAAGGTTGTCACGTCCCTCTAAAGCTTCTCCAGCTTTTCTCCACTTGTCTCCTCTGCACACCCCATCATGAAGTGCTGGCTGTGTGTTTTGGGGAGAGCTGCCCTCCCACGCGTCCGCAGAGGCTCCCAGAGCGTGGGCACAGGCATGAGGACTCTCCTGGTGATTCCTACCGAACCACATCACCCATCCCCTTTTCATTTGAACCACCAACACTTGTGAAACGCGGTGAACTTAGTCAGCTCAGCACTGTGGAAATTAAAGCTTGGAGCCAGCTTCTGTAAAAAAAACCCAACCCCCTGTGTATATCAAAGCCCACGCTGAGAAACTTCTCCATCCGTGCCTAGCAGCTCCACCACCAATGCTCCTCAAAATCCAACAACTCACCACGACGTGTCCTCTAATCACCATCACCCAGGCTTCCTTTTCAACACTGTACACTTCATGGAATGGGTAAAAACCCAAAACAACTGGCAGAACTAACATACATCTCTCAGTCTGCCTGGTTTTTAGGAGAGATGAAGGCAGAGCTGCTGGCAGGTAACACCATATGCTCTTCTCACTTCCCACCACAGAAGGAAGCAAAGGCAAGGCCTGTGAGAGTGCTGCTTTCTGATGCTTTGGGAATGGGACAGGAACCCTTTCCCGCACAGAGCTAAAGAGAGAGCACGAGAAACCCACCCCAGAAAAAGACACAACCAAACCACCAAACACCAAATTTCCAACTTTTTAAGAGGCTGTGTTTTCCTGGAGCGCTCGAAAAGCAGGCTGCAGGCAGTTCTCAGGCACAGGTTTAATTTCTGCTCTCCAGCTCCAAGGAACGCTGTCCTGGCGTGTCGGAAGAAGGTTAATGAACGATTTAGCTGCCCTCACAACCACGTTAGTGTCACTTTCGGAAGCTGAGAGTTAATGCCCGAGATCTTCGGGGGTTACCCTCTTTGAAGTTCACTGATCCATAACCAATGTCCAATTAATTTGCAGGAGCCTAACGATAATGACTATTGGCCTTTTCCGACGCATACAAAAACACAGTGGGTAACAGCGATGCTTTTGGCTTCAGGGTATTCTCAAATCCGCCTGCACATTTGCACACCTTCAAAAATATCCAGCGCTAACAACGGGCTGTCTTCTGCCGTTTGAGGAATTTTTTACATTTGTTCTCCTGAGAGCAGAGCTACTGCATCAAGATTTATGAACTTTCTGCTGCAAAAAAAACTGGAGCTGATTCAAGATGCTCATTTGCTAACAGAGAAATACTTCTATTGCATTTGCTTAGATTCCTCTTTATTTAGGGTTTCCATGGAAGCCAAGGAATAGAAGTTCAATCTTGGGAAGATTAAACAGGCCCTGAGATATAATGCAAAACAGCTTACTTCAACATTCCCCAAAGAACAGAAATGAGAAATTCTTCCACACATATGCCAGAAGAAAAGGAGGTTTGTCGAAATTTTCAAAATAAATTTGGACCCATCTTTTCAAATGCTGCACGCAGCCATTGCTTCCTGCTGTAAGCAGCTTCCCCAGCTTCCAGCGCACTTCCTCGGGTGAGAAAGTAAATGAACAAGAAGTCTGCAGGATGAAGATGCTACAGCCTAAAAACCAGCTTGTTCAAGACAGCTATTGCTATACAACATCCAGGAAGAAGGTTAATACAGCCACAACGTCTTGCACAAAGAGGAACAGCCACCTCATAAATTAGTATCTCAGCAGTTTTCAGAATTAAAAAATGCAGAGATTATGCAGTTCAGCAGTATCTCCCATGGCAATGCTCTGGATGCCACAGATGCTAACAGACCAACATTTAAAAAATAAAATAAATCCCTTATCTTCAGCTACTCCAGGCTGAGAAGTGACTCCGGCTCTGGTGAGAATGGCAAACATTTCCTTGCCTCCCTACCCCACAGGTCAGCAGTGTCAGTAGCCACAATGACAGGCTGTTGGACACTGCAAATTAATAGCCATACATTTTCTCTGATCTCCATCCTCCAGCTAAAGATTTATTTCACGTTGTTTCAATCTTCTATGAAAATGCCCAGGACCAATGAACTCTACTTCAAAACACTTCTATTTCACAGCACATTTCTTAAACCATTTTACAACCTGGCACAGATATATTCAGAAAATGGGAAAAGAGGACCTTTTTCTTGAAGCTGGAGCTAAACAGCTCAGTGTTGCACACAGGATTTGCAACGTGGTCTAGTAAGGAAACTAAACACAGCTGACCCTCAAGTAAGTTATTTTCAATCTTAACACCATTATTGCTTAAATAAAAAGATACTTAAATAGTAGACTTTTCTAATCCTTCATTTATGGTGAGCACCCAACTGCTCAGTGAAATGCACTTCAAGACACATTCAAGGTTTTTATTAACTCCATGGGAAAGTCCCAAGACACTGGGATATTTTTTTTCTGACTCCTGATTAAAACAGCGGGAGCCCACATGAATTCCCTGCTTTTCCCCCTCCTCAAGAGTTTCACACGCAATATCCCCTCCTCAAAATCTGTAAGAAAACAAGAATCAAACCGAGAACATTTTGCCAGCTGAAAGGCGCCGAGACCTTGCGCTGGGCGGGATGCGCTTCCAGCTGCCAGCCTAAAGCGACGGTCGAGGGAGATTAAACACAGAAATGCTTTTCATAAGGCAGGAGGCTTTGAAGAGGACAGTTCAGCTCTTCATTTAGTAATCTTCACAAAGCGTCAGATTTTAGCCTAAGCAGGTCTTAAAACAAGGAGATTTTATTTAAAAGGGGGGGGGGGGGAAAAGTAGGAATGTGTTCTGGCCGGGTTCTGTTGATTCAGCAAGGGTTAGACACACACATGCTTATTGATCCCAGAGAGCTCCCTGCTAAGTTAATTGTCTGGAATTTTAACTGAGCTCTCAGCAAGTTTCAAAATCCATGTTGGCTGGAAGTGGGTGGGGGACCCAGAAAAAAAACAGGCTGCAGAACTGAGCAAACCCTACAGTTAAAAAAAACCAGCAATTACTTTCATGAAGGGAAGAGCTTCTGCAGGGCATGGTTTTAACTGGATTTGGGGATTCTGACTTTGACACCACTAGAATTCAGTGCTGGAAATCTCATACGCAAAGTAGTACCATTATCAGAGAGCACCATCAATGATGCTTCACTCCTACCCACACCACCAAGGTGAAGGCATCTATATCCTGTGAGCTCCCAGTGGAAGTGTCACCACCAGCTGAACCTGCCCATACTACAGTACCTGAACTCTGACCTGCTAGTGGAGGCTATGGCCAACCTGGCACTGCAGCTTGCCCAGCCACCTGCACGTGCATGAGGGCTGCCCATGGCTCTGCACTGCCCACCAAGCCCTACCTGCCTCCAGAACACCTCCAGCAGCAGTTTCTCCAGGTGAAGAACATGCTGCAGGGATGATTTGGCACTATCAGACAGGAACAGCCAAAGACGCCTTTAAAATAACCTGTGATTAGTTTCAAACAAAGCTTTGCGCTCCATCAAACCACTTGGCAACGCTATCTTGTACCAGTGCGGATGCTCCCCGGTACCTCAGGTCTTCCAAGGTTTCCCATCTCCCCCACGCCCATGGCAGCTCCCTGACCCACTCCCCACCTACCTGAACTCCCTGCCCTCGCTGTAGCGCCGGGCTGAGGCCGCACGTTGCGTGGCTGTCTCCAGAAGCAGCTTCTGCGTGAGCCTGCTGGAAGGCGCCGAGTCCCTGCTGGCCTCTGGCTCGGCCTCTTGGTCACACTTCCACTCCTCATCCTCGTTCAGAGTTGGCAGATAACCAGGCAGCCCTTTACCTGTCCCAGACCCCGAGCTCGGATCGCTATAAATTTTTGGACTTTCCCCACCTGTCCTTGTGTATTCCAAATAAATATCCGACTTAAGGAACAAAGGGTAGGTATTGTCTTCTATCATGCACTGAATCTCCGTTTGGGCCTGGTCAAACATGTCAGGGTCAATCTGCAGTTTCATAACACAGTCTTTGATGAAGCTTTTTGTGGCCGGTTTGATCTGCCGGGACACAATGCCATTGTTGTCGAGGATGTATTTTTTGTAAATGGCTTTTGCCAGCTTGAGTCTTTTTTCTTCATTAGACACACACGGCTCCAGCTTCCTGAAGCCACTGCAGGCAAACCAAAAGTCCAGCAGATCCGCACAGTCCTCCTGTTTCAGGAAAGTCCTGAAGAGGTTGATGCCATCTTGATCATCCAGTAAGGAGTGCAGTGACTCGGCCCACTTCAGGTAGGGTGGAGTTGGTGAAGCACTCCCCTCGGGCTCGTACCCCAAATCCAAATCAGAGCGCCGTGGTGTTGCCGTGGACGTCTCATTTCTGACCACATCACTTTTCCCGGAGTAGAAACCATGGCTAACCGGCCTTGGGTCTGTGGACACGAGCTCCCCCTCCTCACCAGGAACTGGTGGCCTTGGAGCATCTTCAGTGAAACTTCCTCCGAGGTCCAGGGGGAAGCCTTTCCCCTGGATATTCATTTTTCTGGTCCTTGCTTGGGTGGGAACAGTGGGGGATGAGCACCGATCTCAAATCACCAATATTTGTAGCTCCAAGGTGAACAAGTTTGTTCGGCTGAAACAGATGAGGAAAAAATAAGCAAGTATGACTGGAAACAAACACTCTAAGACAACAAACTACTGGTTATGCTCCGCATCTTTACTGCACTAACACCTCTTTTTCAGCAGAATCAATGGCTTGGGAACTTCCGAGAGGACAGAATCGAGCTCAAATCAGGCACAGGCTAAAAATGACAGTTACACAATATCCCAAAACTTTACATCCAGAATTAGGCATCACTGATATAGCTGACACTATGCTAAAACACCAGCCAATTTCCCAACACTGGTGGCTTTATACAACCCTGGCATGTGGCAGCCCACATCCAAGAGATCCACACTCAGGTACCACAAGACATATGCCATCTTCTGCACTGCCATCAACTCCTCTGCACTGCCTACCTGGCCAGGACATATAGCAGATCATACTAAGGCAACACGTTTTTATCTGGCTATGGATCTAGGAAATTCTTATCCTCAAACAGGAATTTAAGGCTTGTGAAATTTATTTTCAAAGAATATCCAGTTAGTCCTGAAAACAGGGCTGCACCTTAATCAAACACAGGTGGCTTTCGTATGCTCAAGTGACATACCAGTGCCACATTCCTCACAAATCTCTGTGTTTCAGAAATATGCTGCATTGCCTCGTCTAGCTCTAGGGGAATCCAGATGCATCGTTGACCCTAATATTTTGGGCATCTGGACTGCATTCTTGCTTCAGATGGGCATGTTAGTACAGGAGCTCAGTTCTAGCACTGCTTTTTGTAGGCAAGCCGTTGAGAAAAGGTTCATTTACGCTAATAAAATTGCATGCTACGAGCCTGGGAAAATTTCAGGTCATCAAAGGAAGATGAGAAAACTACCTTGACAAGGAAACCTGATCAAGTACCATGTTTTTCAAGAAGAGCAACGAGTCAATATGGAGGATGGAAGGTATGGGGAAAGCAGGGAAGGAAGAGAAGGGCAATCCCTGGGTCACTACTTCGGCTGCTCAACAAATTGACCTCATCATTTAAAGCAAGCAGCAAATGCCTTGTGTTACAGAACAGCCTCAGCCTCTAAGCCCCAAGTACTGCAGAGCACCAGCAGCCTCACAAATTACTCCTTGCACTGGATTAACTCAATTGCATGTAAAAATACACCAGGAAAGACACACTTTAGCTCGCCCTCCCTCTCAAAGCAAACCCTACACCAACGAACATCTTTGGGATGCTTTATAATCCCCCCCCCCATTTTCTGATCCTGGCTAAACCAAGAACCGCCGCCGATGCCGTGCCTGTCCTTGCAGCCCACCTGTCCATCGTGAAACAACCCAGCGAGCCCAGCAGCGGCCAGCGAGGATGGCTGGGCCCCGTGTGGAGCGCGGCAGGAGCCAGCGCCGCGCTCACCCCCGGCCCGAGCCCCCGGCACGCAGCCCCTGCCCTGGCACCGCGGGACGGGGCTGGGCTCCGGCACCACGGTGCGGGTCTGCGCGGTTTTCACCCCGCTTCTGGAAGCGAGCGCAGGACTCGCCCCCCAGTTTGCGGTGCAGGTCCCCGGCGACCCCCGGCCGGGTGAAGGGGACCCCCGGGGCAGCGGCCCCGCAGCCCCACAGCCACGCCGGGCATTGTTGCGGCGGGGCGGCGCTGGCTCTTCGCCCCGGCCGGGGCAGCCCCGGGGAGCCTCCCGGAGGACACGCGAGGCGCGGGGCCGAGCCGCCCGCCCGGCTCCGGAGGAGATCCCCGGCCGCCGCGCGGGAGGC